>JAJIBD010022925.1:0-443145 GCA_021461705.1 Cryptotis parvus
TGTTCAAGAAAGGAGACATTCACGACATCGGCAACTAATGCCCCATCTGTGTGTTGTCAGTCATCTACAAGCTGTTCATTCGAGTCATCCTGAACAGGATTGGCAGAACATTAGATGAAGGACAATCATACGAGCAAGCTGGCTTCCAAAAAAGGATTCAGCACAATCAACCATATCCCACACGGTAACCACGCTCATTGAGGTTTGTAGGGAGTTCAAGATGCCACTCTGTCTCACGCTCATTGATTTAAAGAACGCCTTTGATTCTGTGGAGACTGAAGCAGTCATAGAAGCCCTAGCCAAACAGGGCATTCAAACCCAACACATCAAGATCCTTCGTGAGCTGTATTACGGATTCACCACCAGGATCTCACCACCAGGATCTCACCATTCTACAAGGAAGTGATCATTGATGTCAAAAGAGGGGTTCGGCAGGGTGATACCATTTCACCAAAACTCTTCAGTACCACCCTCGAGAACATCATGCGACAATTAGAATGGGAAGGAATGGGAGTGAAAATAGAAAGTCGGCAACTACACCACCTCCACTTTACTGATGACATCATTCTAATAACATCAAACATTAGCCAAGTGGCACAAATGCTGGCTGACTTTGACCGGGAATGTGGAAAGATAGGTCTACAGATGAATCTGAACAAAACTATGTTCATGAAAAATGAACTAGTTCCAGAAGCCCCATTCACTCTCAAAGGAACAAACATCTGTGAATGCAGCAGTTATGTGTACCTAGGTCGAGAAGTGAACATGATGAATGACCTAAAACCTGAGCTGTGCAGGAGGAAGAGAGCAGCATGGAATGCCTTCAAATGCATGGAAGAAATAGCTAAAGGACAAAGACCCTCCGGCCCGGGCACATCTCTTCAACTCCACCATTCTCCCTGCATTAACATACGCCTCAGGAACGCGGGCCCTACAAAAGCAGGATGAGAATGCTATTTGGATCTCCCAAAGAGGAATCAAAAGAGCTATGCTTGGAATATCACGCCTCACTCAAGTGAGAGAAGGAATCCGGAGTTCCGACCTCCGCCGCCGCCTCCAGAGTCAGGGATGCTGTCTCGCTTGCCAAGGCATCGAAAATCAGATGGGCTGGACATGCAATGTGATTTGGAGACGACTGCTGGACTAGAACCGTTGTCAACTGGATCCCCGGGACATCAAAAGATCATGTGACTGCCCACCTACAAGATGGTCAGACTTCTTCGCCAAGACCCTGAAGGAACGGGTTGAGGCTCTTCATATTCCTGAAGCAAGCAGGTGTCATTGGGCTACAGTGGCACGTGATAGGGCCAAATGGAAATGTTACTGGCACCCGCTCAAGGAAATCGATGAACAACGGGATGTCTAGTGATCTAGTGATCCAGCTGTCTGTTTTCAGGCACTCAAGTTACTTCCATATTTTGGCTATTGTGAATAGTGCCTGCTAAGAACATAGAATTGCAGATGGTGTTTCTACTGTGTGTTTTTGGGTTCCCAGGGTATTATACCAGGAATGGTATTGCTGGGTCAAATGGGAACTCAGTTTCTAGTTTTTGGAGGAATGTCCATATTGTTTTCCAAAATGGCTGGACCAGTTGACATTCCTACCAACAATGAAGGAGAGTCCCTTTGGCATCCATGCCAGCACTGGTTGTTCTTGCTGTTTTGGGTGTGTGCCAGTCTCTGTGGTGTGAGATGATACTTCATTGTTGTTTTGATTTGCATCTCCCTAATGATTAATGATGAAGAGCATTTTATGTCTTTTAGCCTTCTTCTTCTTCTTCTTCTTCTTCTTCTTCTTCTTCTTCTTCTTCTTCTTCTTCTTCTTCTTCTTCTTCTTCTTCTTCTTCTTCTTCTTCTCTTCTTCTTCTCCTTCTCCTTCTCCTTCTCCTCCTCCTCCCTCGTCCCGTCTCCCTCCCCTCCTCCTCCTCTTCCTCTTCCTCCTCCTCCTCCTCCTCTTCTTCTTCTTCTTCCGCACCCGGCAATGCTCATGGGTTACTCCTGGCTCTTTGCTAGGGAATTACTACTGGCAGTGCTCAGGGGAACATATGGGATGCCGAGGATTGAACCCGGATTGGACGCGTGCAAGGCAAATGCCCTCCCCACTGTACTACTGCTTGGGCCCCAGAATTTCTTCTTTGAGGAAGTTTCTGTTCATTTCTTCTCCTTATTAATATCCAAGATATTCAATGCACTGGTAGAACATGACAAGACGTAAACATCCAATCCCAATAAAAAAATGGGGAGCAAATCCACCTTTTATAAAGTGCACAGCTGGAGAGTGTGCTCTGTGCGCTGGAACTCCTGCTTTGCATGCAGAAGGTCTGGGTTCTTTCCCCGGCATTGTATGGTCCACCAAGAACCCCCTGAGCACCAAACCAGAAGTAGCAACTCAATATCACCAAGTGTACCCTGAGCACAAAGCCAGGAAGGAGTAAGCCCAGAGCACCACTGGGTGTGGCCCAGAAAAACAAGAGGAAAAGAACAGTAAATTTAGTTGGTAGGTAAAGGCATTAGAGGAAAGAAGTGGGTTGCAGAAGGAACAATGGGCTGATAAAGTGCAAATGGGCAAATATAATTGAAGAGAAGCCACCTGGGCCATGAGAAGGCAGGGAAACTCTCAGGTCCTTTAAACTTCCTGTGAAAGTTCCTTCTATCTATTGATTATAGTGGTAGGAATCTTTATTCCTCGAAATCCTAAAATGTTTGACACTAACAGATTTCTGCATAGATTGAATAGATGGAAACTGTATGCTACAGTATGGAAATGCTCTGTCTTCTGCTATTCTATATACTAGTCCTATTATTGATCAAGTGATCAAGTGATTATTGAGAACATGTCTTTGTACTCAGTATATTCACAAGTGTGTGTTTATTTCTCATCAGGCATTATCAGCCCAATTTATGCTACGCAAAAGCTGTTACTTTACATAATGGTTCAAAATAAGATAATGGGGGCCAGCTACTATAGCAGGTAGGGCGCTTGCCTTGCACGTGACTCCACCGGAGCATGATCCCTGGCATCTCATATGGTCCCCTGAGCACCGCCAAGAATAACTCTTTAGTGCAGAGCCAGGAGTAATCCCTGGGCATCACTGAGTGTGACCCAAAAAGAAAAAAAAAAAAAAGAAAAACAATGATTCTTGAGTTTCTCATGCCCAGAGAGGAAAAGGAGATTAGAGGAGAGGTGATAACTTTTTTTTTTTAATCACACCTAACAATGCTCAGGGGTTACTTCTGGCTCTTCACTCTGGAATTACTCCTGGCAGTGCTCGGGGACCCCATACAGGATGCCGGAGATGGAACTGGGGTCGGGCACGTGCAAGGCATACACCCCTACTGCTATACTATCACTCTGGTCTGAGGTCAGAACTTCTAGTTCTAAGTTTCATAATTACGTAACAGGATAATGAAGTGACTGATAGTCCAATGTAATCAAGATGACACCTGAAAGTGCTGACCAGGGCCCTGAGACTTGTGGATAGGACAGCAGTGTTTGAAAAGACTCCATATCCTGTTTATAGATTGGGGATAATCACTGTGAACGTAGCGCTGTTGTCTTGATGACTAGATTTGTATTCTAGTTTTGCTGTTCACTAGCTGTGTGACTCAAGCACACTTCATAACTTTTATGTGCCATTTTCATGTGTAAAATAGAAATATTAGTGATGCCTACATCACAGGGTATTGATAAACATTCAACTCAATATATTTAGAGTATCTAAACAGTGTATAACAGAAAATGATTAAAAAGTGTGTTACTAAATGAGACTTAGATAACTTACTTGACATACTAAAAGGGCTCAAAAATATGTTACCTTTATTATTTTCTGCTCAGGCATTGCACATTGATCTAGTCTGACCTTTTCAATTCATAGAATAATAGTGTTTATCTACTTTTAGTTTCTTTACTGATAACTCAATGCCTTATTCTCTGCACAAAAAGTTGAAAGCTCTCTTGATTTTAACCTTTTTTGCTAAATCACTACCAAGCAAAATTGACTCAGTTAACAAATCATTTATTGGGGTGTGTTGTTGCCTGGTCCATGGTCAGCTGTTGCATATAGAATTTTATAGCACTCTTTATTTCCCAAACAGAGAAGTTAAAACTATGATAAGTCAAGTGATTTGCTCCAAATGTCAGAGATAGACAGACAAGACTAGAATCCTGATCATTTATCACTATGCTGCAGGAGGTGAGGTGGTCAGTAGCTACGCTGGCCAATGAGCCCCACTTCTTCTTCTTCTTCTTCTTTTTTTTTTTTTTTGGGTCACACCCGGCAATGCTCAGGGGTTACTTTGGCTCTGCACTCAGGAATTACCTCGGCGGTGCTCGGGGGACCATATGGGATGCCGGGATCGAACCCGGGCCGGCATGGGCTGGCCATGCAAGGCAAACGCCCTACCCTCTGGGCTGTCGCTCAGGCCCGGAGCCCCACTTCTGAGTGTTCCATCTCCATCTCTTATTTACAGTAAGGATAAACTACAGCTACATAATAGACAGTACAAAGTTTATAGTACTGAATGCTTTTCTGTGAATCAGGAATTCATGAGGAAATTAGAGAATTCTTTAAAAGTACTTACAGTGGGGACCGGAGCCATAGTCCAGCGGGTAGGGTGTTTGCCTTGCACGCGGCAGGCCCATGCCGGCTCGGGTTCGATCCCCGGCATCCCATATGGTCCCCCGCGCACCGCCAGGGGTAATTCCTGAGTGCAGAGCCAAGAGAAACCCCTGAGCACTGCCGGATATAACCCCCGCCCCCAAAATAAAGTACTTACAGTGAAAAGAGGAAGAGATAGCACCTAAGTATACTACCTTTCTGGTTGGGAGAATGACTCAGCAGTTTCCCCACTGACTTTGGCATGAAACCTGTACTGAATCCTGGATTCAATTCTTATCAACTGTGTTAATGTGACTTTGCTTAACATACAGCCTCTGAGTCTGTTTTTCCAGCTGTAAAATGGGGACAATGTGTCTCTGTGTAGGGTTATTGGGGAAAAAAGTATATGCAAAGAACCTACCATGAGAGGGGATTAAAAATGTAGCAATAATAATACAGACATCCAGTTTTCCACTGAACTCACTTCTCGGAGTCACTTCTGAAGGGTGACTTCACCCCCTGATATTAGTCTCTTACTCGCATCACAATTTGATGTGTTAGGTTATAATTCAGTTGTTGCTACAGGCTCAGCTAGCATTTGCTTTTCTGTTATGTATGGTCATCTGTATCTAATTATTGATTTTTTTAAAAAAGAGTTAGCAAGCTTTGATTAAAGGAAAATTTATTTTGTTTATTTTTTCTCTCTTTTTGGGTCACACCCGGCAATGCTCAGTGGTTTCTCCTGGCTCTGCACTCAGGAATTACTCCTGGCGGTGTTCGGGGACCATATGGGATGCCGGGCGGCGGCGTGCAAGGCAACGCCCCTACACTCTGGGCTATCGCTCCGGCCCCTATTTTGTTTCTTAAATGATGTATTGAGCCTCATTTTTTTTTTAATTTTGGTTTTGTTTTTGCTTTTTGGGTCACACCCAGTAATGCTTTGGGGTTATTTCTGGCTTTGCACTCAGGAATTACTTACTCCTAGCACTCAGGAATTACTCCTATTCCATATGTTTTGGGGATCAAAAGGGATACCGGAGAATTGAGCCCGGGTCCGCTGCGTGCAAGGCAAGCACCCTCCCTGCTGGACTATCGCCTCCATCCCCAGAGCCTCATTCTTTTGTTTTCTAATTATGTTAGACACAGCTTCTGAAATAGTTTCAGAATGTTTTACCGAACATTTTGAATACAAAATACCTATATTTCTTTGACCTACATAGAGTTAGCTTGTCAGGCTCTGCCATGAGGGTGACATACTCTTGTAGTCAACTCTGATCTCCAGTATTTGATATGCCAAATACCAGTAACAATTATAGACCTCATTCCCATGACCTGATGGAATGAATGGTTTCAGGCTCTTTATGTTCCTGGAGCAAGCGGATGCCTTTTGGTTCTACTAGCATGAGACAGGACATATGGAGATATAACTGGTGCCCGCTCTAGCAAATAGATGATTAACGGGAAGATAGTGATGAGTGATAGTGATATGTTCCTGGAGCAAGCAGATGCCCTTGGGCTCTACTAGCATGAGACAGGACATATGGAGATGGTGCCCGCTCGAGGAAATCAATGATGAACGGGAAGACAGTGACAGTGACAGTGACAGAGAGGTACAGGAGGTGAGGCGCTGACCTTACATGCGGCTCACCAATTACAATGCCCCTTTCTCACTCGCCCTTTCCTGCACTATTCCCAGCACCACTAGGGGTCACCCTGAGCACAGAACCCGAAATAGCCCTTAAGCACCACCGGGTGTGACCTGGATTTCAAGAACCGGTTTATTCTTTTTTTTTTTTTTTTTTTTGCTTTTTGGGTCACACCCGGCGATGCTCAGGGGCTGCTCCTGGCTCAGGAATTAGTCCTGGCGGTGCTCGGGAACCATATGGGATGCCGGGGATCGAACCCGGGCCGGCATGAACCGGCGGCAAACGCCCTACCCGCTGGGCTATCGCTCCGGCCCATCCGGTTTATTCATAGTAAGCACCTTTTTAGCATTTATATGACGCCTAAAAGAAATAATAAATTTAAAGCACTTAGAACAACGCTGATGGGTATGTTAGGTATAAGTAATTTAAAAAAATTTTAGTTAGTTATGATTACGTTTATTTGCACTGCGCCTTTGAAAACCAGCATCTAGTGTATATATATATTTTTTTTTAAATTAAATTAAATTAAATTAAATTTATTTTATTTTATTTTATTTTTTTGCCTGACGGCGCTCAGAGGCTACTCCCAGCTCTGGGCTGGAGAGTCACTTAGAGCTGTGCAAGGGCTTGGACCTGAGCCTCCTGCATATAACGCATATATTTAGCCCTTGGCGCCATCTCTATGGCCCTAATATTTTTTCTTTCATAAAAAAATAGTATTTTTTTTTAGGAAGGATGGTTTGCAGACTGGTGGGCACCAGGGTAATCAGTAAATTCACTCATGGGCGGGTCCCCTGAGGCACACGCTGATGTAATTGCAAATAAAGATTTCTGATTAAGGTTTCTGTTACCCTTTAGGATCAGATAAGGGCATTCTCCACATTTTTAACCATTCCTGGCCAGACAAGTTTTCTGGCTTTTAATTCAGTTCTTTGGGCCAGCTTCACTAATATCAGACAAGAATATTTTGAGATCGAAGATGCTTTTAAAATAAATCGCAGATGCTTGCCTTACCCAACTTATCTTAATAAAGCAACTTATAATGCCATTGGTATGCAACCAACGATTTGATACCATTTGGAAGTTAATAATAATCTATTTAATCGCATGGATATTACCGGGTGGGGACTTTCTGAGAAGCTGGGAAATTGCTTGTTTCTACGACACTCTGTGATTGGCTTAAATGCGTCCCAGGTCGAGATTTGATTGGCTCATGCAGTGGAAATAGTCTTAGCCTAAGCCAATATAGCCAGTATGAGGCCAACATGGCTCCACAATTGGCTTTCAGGAAGCCGAGAGACACGTGGCTACCCCAGGCCCGGCAGTAAGTAGGAGGACCTAGTTTTTGCCTACATAGAGTGGGCGCCGGCGGTTCCTCGTTACTCAAGTCCCATTTCCCATAAAGCCTCTAAGAGACCAATCAACCGGCTGTCTCCATACCGCTTTCAAAGTCGGCGGGCCCCTGGACCAATAGTAAGGTAGGTACCACCCCGAGAACGAGGATTGATAGAAATATAGACCAATCATTATACAGCTCTCTGTTATTCCCGCCTCTCTCGCAGGGGATTGACGACCAGTCTGACCAATAGATTATTCCCAGTCGGCGGGTGGGTGAACGCGGCCTTCTGTAATGGCGGAGCGTGGCGGGGACGGGGGGGACGGTGAGCGATTCAACCCGGGGGAGCTCAGGTAAGGGGCGCTGTCCTTCTTCACATCTCGGCACGCTGTCGTCCCGGGGGGCCAGGCCTGCCGTACGGGGACCCCGGGGTGGAGGTGGGCCGAGCAATCTGTGGCGGCTCGGGGCCCGGGCCGCATGGGGTTGGAGAAGGGGGAAGGGAAGGTGGCTTGAATGGGAGCCCGGTCGGGGTTAGGCCGCGGCCTCTCGCGTGTCCTCGGGGCGCTCCCTGCGGTTCCTGCAGGGGCCACCGGGAGCCGTAGGCTGCGCCCGGCGGTCCCGCCGTGGGAGGGCGGGGCCGCCAGCCGCGAGCCGGTTCGTCTCGGCCGCCTCAGCCTAGGTCCGCGCGGCGCGGGCCCGCTCTCCCCCTCAGCTCCGGGTCAGCCGCGAACTCCCGCGACCCTCCCCACGCCTGTCTGGGCCTCGCCCGCGCCGCCCCGGGGAGCAGCCCCTCGCCGGGCCCCGCGCCGCCGCCTGCCCTTCCTTGCTTTTTCCCAACTTAGCTCGCCTTTTCTTCCGGTGTCGCTCACCCTTTCATCCCCCATCCCGTGTCTGTGGCTGACAACAATAGCCGCCGCCGTTCGATCCGTGCCTTCTGGGGGTCGGGGGTGGCCCGGCCGCTTGGGGCTGTGGGGCCTCAAGTCCCGCCCGCAGCCGTTCCCCGTCTTTCGGGCCACCTTCCGTTGAGTTGCTCGCCCATCTGTCAGGTGCGGAGACCGAGCCTCCGCGGCGTCGGGAGGGTGGGGGGGGGGGTCGCGGCTGAGGGATCGGCCTCGCACCCCAGCAGCCCGACTCCGGGGCCTGCAGCGGCTGGATCGCTCCTCCGTGGGCTCACCCTCGCCCTTGCCCTAAACAGTGCGGTGACCTTTCCCCACCCCCATCTCGGGACCTTGGAATTCACTATTGAGATTTGATAAAGTCGCAGGGGGTGGTGGGGTGAGGTGGGGGTGGGGGCACTTTTGTGTGGTTTTGAGGAGAGAGAGTTCTAATGTATATTTGCTACCTCTCCCAGCCCCTCCTCGTGTCTGTTTAGATGCGCGCCTGCTGTTCAGAGTGGAGGGGCTGTACCGCATTGCAAGAGGCCAAGGGGCGGGAGGGTATAGGGACCCCAATATTGCCCAGAGCGCAGCGTGAAATGGAAGTGTCAGTGAGTATTGCTATTCAAGGTTGGGCTCTTTGGTTTTTTTTTGTTTGTTTGTCGGGAGTTTGGGGTATATGACTTCTAAACTTTCCCTTGTTTTCACTTTTGAACTGCACCCTGTGGTGTTCAGGGCTTACTCCTATTTTTGTTGTTTTGTTTTGATCTTTTTGGGCCACACCCAGCGATGCTCCTGGTTCTTCACTCAGGAATTACTCCTGGTGGTGCTCAAGGAGCATCTGGGATGGTGGGGATGGAACTTGGGTTGGCTGTGTGCAAGGCAAACGCCCACCCGCTGTGCTATCCCTCCAGCGGATCAGGGCTTACTCTTGGCTCTGTACTTAGGGATCACTGCTGGTGCTGCTTGGGGGTCCAGCTGGGGTGCCGGAGTCCAACTCTGCTTGCAGCCTGCGAGGCAAGAGCCCTACCCGCTGTGTTGTCCCTGCGGCCCCTGGAGTCTAAAATTGACACCCCAAAATCCTGACTTGGGTACGAATAGGTACTTATTATTTCAGAGTAGAATCTCAAGTTATTATTTTTTTTTATCTTTTTTTTTTTGGTGGGGAGGCGATGCTTAGAGCTTACTCCTGGCGGTGGGCGATGGTCTATATGGAATGCTGCGACCCGGTCAGCAGCCTGCAAGACAGTCGCCCTACCCATTATCCTATTGTTCCAGCTCCAGATTCGCAAATTCTTGAATACATTTAAGGGTGGTTAGTATGCACTGTCAGTGTCCAGTATTAGTGACAAAAGGTCCGCTTGAGATTCTGCTCTCAAGAAGGTTATTTAATGGTCTTGAATTTATTTGGGAATATTGTTTTGCACTGGAGAAAGTTGTTTTTCTATTAACAGAAGGTCTGGACATTGATGCAGAACTGATTTGAATAGCTCTTGAAATTAGGTGTTCTGTTGCAAATAGCTTTGGAAGTTGCTTCGAGAGCATATTGTATATACTTTAACTTGTCTCTTAGTTTGTGTGAAATTGGCTTATCACATAGTGACTCCTTTGATGGAAGAAACGAAGACATTTTGGTATTTTGAGTATATTTCATATTATAGTGGGGTAAATAAAGTGTTTAGTGAATATTGAGGGCAGAGACATGGTTTACTGACAAGACTCAACATTTCTTGAATGTATGCTGTGTGACAGCCACTGCGAGCTGGCAGTAGAGCCTGCATCAGCAGAAACCTTCATTCGCAACAGGCAAATTAAGATTGCTTTACATTCCAAACTAAGTTTGTCGTGAGAAGCTGGAAAGTGTGACTGCTACATGGTCACCTAATAGATGACAGGATCTGGGTTAAAACTTAGATTCTCTCACTCTCAGTTTACTATGTGCTTGCCTCCTGTGTAGCAGTAGTATCATCACGCTTTTTTCATTTTATTTTATTTCTTAATTTTGGGGTGATACCAGCAGTTCTCAGGGCTTACTGTTGGTTCTGTGCTCAAGGATCACTCCTGGTGAGGCCCTGGAGATCATATATAGGAGATCGAACTCAGGGTGCAAGGCAAGCACCCTAGTGCTCCGTCTCTGCCCTCATCATCACATTTTGCCTCTCCTGTTGGTCTTCAACATTGAAATACATTGCTTATCTAGATGTCGTACTTGTAGCAAAATAGGTTCTTTGGTTTTTAAATAGAATTCTGTTCATGCAAGTAGACTTTTGCTTTCTTGTTTTCCCCTTACAGTTGCATGATTAATTGATTCATATTGGTGAGGTAATGTGGTTTTACAAGTATTAATGTTTACGGTTTTATGTACAGTTACTGTTTCCGCCACCAAACTAGGTGTTTGTGTTCGCAAAAGCCTGTAAGTGGTAGAAATGCGAATAACCTATAATAGAGAAAAATTTATTCAGAGATTCGGTATACCACCTATTCCTTTATGATTGAGATTCATTTAGATAATTTTAGAGTCATTTTTATAGATCTTTTATCCAGCACCTCATTATGACCTGTTGACTTTGTCTTGTGAGAAGATAATTAGCCAACACAGCTTCCTCCTGTAAAATGGGAGTAAGAATGTGTTAGTGCTAACGCCTGAGTTGCTGCCTTAGAGTATCAGTTTTTCAGTATCATTGTAAAAGTAGAGCCAGTAGCAGGGTATGGCCCCAAACCAACCAAAAAATAATATAAAAAGGGTTTATGCATAGATACACCTTGTATATAGGAGTGTTCACTGTCAAAGTCCTTTAGTGTCAAAGTCATTAAGGTATTTGAGCTCCTGCCGTCCTGTGCACGTCCTGTGTGATGGCATCCTGTGTGAAGGGGGCTAGGTGTTAGCGGGGAGATAGAAAGATAAGACAGTGAAGCATTTCTTTCTTCAGTATTTATCAAATAGGGTAGTGAGTCAGAGAGGGACTGGGAGAGGTTGGGGGAAATGAATGAGTTTGAGACAACATTTGCCTTGAGGGTGACTCAGCTCATTGATGGAGCCATTAATGTAAAAATTTGGTGAAGAAAGTGCCATGCAGAGGTAACAAACTTAAAGTACAGAAACTAAAATAATGAATTTAAAGTTGTGAGTCTGTAGAGAGGTCAACAAGGGCCAGATATATGGGGTCTGATGAATAATAATAATAGTAATAATAACTATGATTATTAATAGGAATGCCGCTTAACACTTTTCAATACTATTACTATACTAATGTTACAGCGACAGTAATGATAGCACTTATGTGCTAGGCACTGTTCCAAGTTCTTTATTAGCTCACTTAATTCTCGCTGCAGGTTTTGGTAAGTTTGTTGTGATGAGGCAGCTTATATAGAATCTAGCACATGTAGTACTCATATAAAATAACCGAAACTCAAACTTGAACATCTTGTAATTGTATATCTCACGGTGGTATAATAAACCATTTTAAAAAAATAGTAGGGGCCGGAGCTATAGTCCAGCGGGAAGGGCATTTGCCTTGCACGCAGCCAACCCCCCAGTTAGATCCCTGGCATCCCATATGGTCGCCTGAGCATCACCAGGAGTAATTCCTGAGTGCAGAGCCAGGAGTAACCCCTGAGCATTGCCAGGTGTGACCCAAAAAGCAAAAATAAATAATTAAATAATAAAAAAAGTAGTTTTAGATTCTTGATGAAAATTATGAGAGAACTTTGTCACTGCTTTAGTGGCATATTTTATTTATTTATTTTTTGCTTGATTATCTATCTTAGATTATCTATCTATCATCTATCTATCTCTCTATCTTGTCTGTCTGTCTGTCTGTCTGTCTGTCTGTCACACTCAGCAATGCTCAGGGGTTACTCCTGGATCTGCACTCAGGAGTTACTCCTGGCGGTGCTCGGGACCATATGGGATGCCGGGGATGGAACCTAGGTCAGGGGATCGAACCCAGGGCAGCGCGGTGCAAGACAAACAGTCTTACCTACTGACTATTGCCCTGCAGATTTTTAAAAGCCAGCTGCTGCTCAAGTTGATAACAAAATATCTTTTATAGGTCAGGTGCTGGATTTCATGTTGGGAACAAAAGCTGTGTTAGAAGTAGTTACTGTGTACCAGGTGGTCTCATGTTTCTCTGGGATTTTCTTGGTGATCAGAAATATGAGGGTTTTTTCCTGTTCTACTGCTCATTTATATTTGAAAAAAATTCAGGCTCTGAAATTATGTAACTAGTCTGAGGACAAAAGCCAGAGAGCCCTGATTTGACTTTTTATGGTGCTTCTAGAATCTATGAACACCTTATGCCAGTCTATAACTGGTAAGCACGAAATTCTAGACAGGAATTCTGCAGGGTTTTGGAAAAGGGAGAGGAGGATTTGGGAAAAGTAAATTTAGGAATATTATTGACTCAATTCAGAGATAGATCTCTATTTGTGACACTCCTTCAGTAAAAGTGGTCTTTAGGAACTAAATGCACACAATTTGAAAAAAGATATTTGGATTCAGTTATTTTCCTTTCCTCCTGCCTATTTGTTTACAAAAGTCTCTAACTCAAATACATTGAAACTTCAAAAGTAAGATTTGTTGCTCATTTGGCTAATTACACTTTGTCTGTCTGTCTGTCAGTCCGTCCGTCTGTCCGTCATCTGTCTGTCTGTCTATCTTCCTTCCTTTCTCTCTTTTTCTCTTTTCTTTCTTCCTTCCTTCCTTCCTTCCTTCTACCTACCTATCATCTATGTATGTATGTATGTATGTATCTATCTATCTATCTATCTATCTGTCTGTCTATCTGTCTGTCTGTCTGTCTATCTATCTTTATATTTATCTTCCATCTAATCTATGCTTAGTACCTATTGGGAATTTTATTTATTTTTATGAGTCATTTACCTTACTTCTAGATACAATATCATATCTATTTTACCTTACTTATAGATACAATATCGTCTACTTTTTCCATTGGTTCAGCAAATATGTTAGCCCTTCTATGTGCCCACCAAACTCTGTTGGTGTCAGCAGGACTCTTTAAAACCACAAAGTGTGTAACACTTAGGATCCATTATCCTGTATTTGAGCCCAGCCCCTATCCTGATGTAGTACTTTGGTCTGGGTAAATTACTTGCCTTGTGTGTGCCTCAGTGTCCTCATCTGGGAAAATGAGATTGGTAATAGTATCTCTTGTGGTATGATAAACTGAACTAAAAAAAAGCCTAGAGCTGCTGCTGGATACATTATAGCCAACTTTAAGAGAAGAAACTTTTAGAAAATCACTGAGAGGAGATGAAAGATTAATATACAACAGGAAAATGTTACTTTATTTACCTGCTTTAATGCTCTGGAGAAAGTAAAGAAGGGTGTTTAACCTCATTCACTGCAAACTCCATAGTTGTTTTGCTCAGTCCTATGGAAAACAGTATGGAGTTTTCTTTAAGTAAATATAGAGCTTCCATGTAACTGATTCTGCTTCTTGGCATCTATGACTCAAAAACACAAACATTAATTCAAAAAGACAATGCACAAATATGTTCATTGCGGTGCTTAGTACAATAGCTGGCATACAAAAAATAACATATGCCCAATAGATACTGGGTGAAGAAATTGTGATATATAAATGCTGGGTTTAGAGATAACTACAAGAGTATGCTACCCGCATGGTAGAGCCTGGCAAGCTACCCGTGTCGTATTTGATATACCAAATACCAGTAACAATTACAGACCTCATTCCCATGACCTGATGGAATGGTTTGAGGCTCTTTATGTTCCTGGAGCAAGCAGGTGCCCTTGGGCTCTACTAGCATGAGACAGGACATATGGAGATGTTACTGGTGCCCGCTGGAGCAAATCGATGATGAACGGGAAGACAGTGATAAGTGATATATATATATATATATATCAATATAGTGATATATCTATATCTATACATATATATATCAGTGATACAGTGATATATATATTCAACTATATATATAATATATAATATATATATATTTTTTTTTGCTTTTTTTTTTTGGGTCACACCCGGCAATGCTCAAGGGTTTCTCCTGGCTCTGCACTCAGGAATTACTCCTGGCGGTGCTCGCGGGACCATATTGGATGCCGGGGATCCAACCCGGACCAGCACAGGCCGGCCGCGCAAGGCAAACGCCCTACCTGCTGGGCTATCGCTCCAGGGATGCTGTCTCATTTGCCAAGGCATCGAAAATCAGATGGGCTGGGCATGTAATGCGACCACTGGTCTAGAGCCGTTACCTACTGGATCCCATGGGGCGTCAAAAGATCACGTGGCCGCCCACCTACAAGATGGTCAGACTTCTTCGTCAAGACCATGAACGAACGGTTTGAGGCTCTTGTATTCCTGAAACAACCAGATGCCATTGGGTTGCACTGGCACGTGATAGGGTCAAATGGAAATGTTACTGGCACCTGCTTGAGGAAATGAATGAACAACGGGATGTCTAGTGATATATATATATATATATATATATATATATATATATATATATATATATATATATATATATATATATATATATATATATATATTACACAATGTAATATTGTGCAGCTGTTAAAAAATGAAGTCATGCAGTCAATGCGCTGGAGCGAGTGGGGCTCATGTTAAGTGAAATAAGTTAGAAGGAGAAAGGGGCAGTGTTGAAGGATGACAGGCCCTTGACCTTAGTTTCCAAACTAAAATTATGAAAAGAGCTGAGTTAATGGGGGGTAAGAAGATGGACTTAGAAGTAGCATGAGGACTTTGGGTGAGGGTCTTGGGCAGTTTGGTATTGGTAATTGTGGTAACTGTTTCAGCCATTAACGTTGCCACTACTGTAAACTTGTTATCAAAACTAATATAAAAGTAAAAAAAGTGGGGGAGATGTTAGAGATTGAAGGGTACAAGTACAATAATATAGAGATAGACTTTCAGATTTGTTTTTAAAGAACTTAAGTTAAAAAAAATTTAATTGGGGGTCTTAACTGTAGGGCTCAGGGTCTGCTCCTGGTATGTCAGTGGTGAGATTGATGGAGGAGTGTTACTCCTAGTGGTAATTGGGACCAAGCAGAGCCAAGAATTGGACCTGGGTCTTCTGCATGCAAAACATTACAATCCCCTGAGCCATCTTTCCAGCATTGGACTTTAACTTTAGATAGAGAATATTAGTCTTCTCTTACTTAAACGTTAACTTTGTATTTGAAGGTAACTTCAAACTTGTAAAAAAATTGCGGTTTAAGGTAGTATGTTTAATACTAGTATTCTGTTTATTATTTGCTCACATGCATGCTGTTACTCTGAGCCATTTGAGAATAAGATCAATTATTTACCCTTATATTTATGCTTATATTTTCTAATAGAGATACTCTGTTAAGTATTAATTATCAACTTCAGAAATTTAGTGTTACTCATATTCTGGTTTTCAGTGATGATGGCATTGCTTCCCTTTTTTAAATGATTCAGTCTCAAGTTAGTTTAGTCCTCAGTATCTGCTGGAGATAACCTACCAAGACCATCGGTGATTGGAACCATTGGTAGTAATGGACCCTATTTTTTTCCCTTATACATGTCTACCTACCTATGACGCTGTTAAATTAGGCACAGTGACCAATGATAAACCAATGAAAGACGACTACAAAAAATGTACTGAAATTCAAGGGAGTGTGGTGGTTTCTCTTTGAAAAAGAGAATCTGTGGCTAAAAGGTGACTATTGTGTTTTTGTAGTTCTTTATCTTTATGAGTTATCAGTATTTCTGAAGAATCAAACCTTGGTTTCCCCACCCCCCCATTTAATCCAGCATTTCACATTTTGTGTTTGTGTAATAGCTTTGCATTATTAGATGAAGGAGTACCTTTTTGTCTGGAATAGGTGATAATTGTTTCTGTCATATGTTCATCTGTCTCTTTGAATAATGCTAATTTTGGATATTAGCACGTGGCCAGAGTGCTGCTGCCCAGGCACCTTGTTAAATAGTGTTTTTCCCATTCTCCCTTGCAACTGAGCAGCTTGTGGGAAGCCAGTATAAGGTCCTACAACTCTCCCCTCTCATTCAGATTTCTTCCTAGATTTAGAGTCCTTGATTTTTTTTTTAACTGATGTAGATTTAAAAGGAGATAATTGCACAGAACTCTAGTTCTATTTGCTCTTCAGGTACCTTTTCAGTGCCATGTAATTTAGAGATCAGTAGCTGCATTTTTTTTTTAATTTTGAAAAAAGAAAAATTGATCTTTTTGCTTTATTGCACAGGATGGCTCAGCAGCAGGCCCTGAGGTTCCGAGGCCCAGCTCCCCACCAAATGCAGTGATGCGAGGCCCACCGCCTCTCATGCGACCTCCTCCACCTTTCGGTATGATGAGAGGCCCCCTCCACCACCACGGCCCCCGTTTGGACGTCCTCCTTTTGATCCTAATATGCCTCCAATGCCTCCTCCGGGAGGAATTCCTCCACCTATGGGTCCTCCACACCTCCAGGTAAAGAATGTAAAGGTTGCTTTTTCTTTGTGTCAGTATTATTTATGAGTTACGCTTTTACAAACATGTTCCCTGTTTCAATTTATAGAACAATAGGAAATAATGGTTGCAGTAACTGGTACAGACATTCAGGATGAGAATTTAGGTTGTGATAGGAAACCACACATGTCTGGGAGTGTCGTGCTGACAGTATACACTTGCCTTGCGAGCAGCTAACCTGGGTTTGAGCTTCAGCATTCAACGCAGTCCCAGGAATCATCCCTCAGTACGAGGAGTGATCCTTGAGCACAGAGTCTGAGTGCCACCCAAAGACCGACAAACAAAAATTTATTTTTAGAAATAAAATTATGTGATTTTTCTTTTTCAGCTAAAAACTACTGATTTTTCAACCTGAGGCAGATGATCCTCTTCAGTACATATAAACTCGCAAAAGGAGATCTTGAAATGGTCCACTCTTGGTGCCAAATTTTTTTTTTTGGGGGTCGCACCCAGCAATGCTCAGGGGTTACTCCTGGCTCTGCACTTACGAATTACTCCTGGTGGTGCTGGGGGAGCATATGGGATGCCGGGATCTAACCTGGGTTGGCTGCGTGCAATGCAAACACCCTACCCGCTGGACTATTGCTCCGCCCCTTAGTGCCAGCTTTTGGTATTGAATTTTTATTTTTTGTTTGAGCACTTATCTATGTTTTCTTAGTTTACCTCTCCTGTACAACTAAAACAGTTCTTAGTGTCACATACCTTCTATTATCTAAGCTATTCAGAAATGAACTAGATAATACTAGAAAAAAGTAATGATGCTAGATATGTTGAGTTGTGGAAGACACTTTAATACTTACTTAGCTGCTCGTTTTGTTGCCATCCTGGTAGCAAATAGCTCTTCTGTTCCAGAAGCAAATTACTGAATGATACTCAGTTTTTTTTTCTTTTATTTTTTGGGTCACACCCGGCAATGCTCAGGGGTTACTCCGGGCTCAGCACTCAGGAATTACTCCTCGCGGTGCTCAGGGGGACCAGATGGGATGCTGTTGTTCGAACCTGGTTGGCTGCATGCAAGGCAAACCCCCTACCCGCTGTGCTACCCAGCACCTTATTCAGTTTTCTTTAAGATTAAAATAGAGATAGCTTTTTTTTTTTTTTTTTTTTTTGCTTTTTTGGGTCACACCCGGCAATGCTCAAGGGTTACTCTTGGCTCTGCACTCAGGAATTACTCCTGGCGGTGCTTGGGGAGGGATCGAACCCGGGCCAGCACAGGCAAACGTCCTTGCCCGCGTGCAAGGCAAACGTCCTACCCGCTGGGCTATCGCTCTGGCCCCCAAATAGAGATAGCTTTTGACTTATTGATTTGGGTACAGTTGTTACATGTGAGTGTGTTCTTAATTTGTTTCTTTAATTTGAAATTGGTAATAACTGAAATGAAAATTTCACTTCAAAAAATTTTATGCCTTGAAGAGTTAAATCTAATTGTACAGTTTGATAACGTATAATAGCCATTGTATCCCCCTAATAGTGAGGATATTAGATGTTGTAATGGGACATTTCCTAGTGTTGTGATAATTTTCTTAGTCTTGATGCGTTATTCTATAGTTTACATCAAAGCCTAGTGATTTCCAGCTAATGGTGCATGAGATAGTTGGGTGGATATTTTATAGAAATGGATCTGTGTGCTAATGCTTGAAGACTAAACTGAATCCAGAAAAATTCGATTACTGAAAAGAAAGTTTTATGAATATGAAATGTAGTTTCATATTAGCATGGTTTTAGCTCCATTATCCAGTTTAAGATGCTTTGGATAATTGAGTCCTAATATTACTAAGATATATATAAATTTTTTTTTGCTTTTTTTTTTGGGTCACATCCTGGCTCTGCACTCAGGAATTACTCCTGGAGTCACTTGGGGGACCATATAGGATGCCTGGGATCGAACTCGGTTGGTCGCATGCAAGGCAAACGCACTACCCGAACTATCGCTCCAGCCCCTATTATTACTGAGATTATAGAAGAAATCTTTATACCTGTGTAAATAGTCACCATTTTCTACTTAACATTTAAGTAAGATACAGTGGTTATTGTTGTTAGGATCTTGTGTTGTGTCAGTAATTTTTTGTTTACTTACTCTGGGACATTCCCAGCACTGCTTGGTGCCCAACAGGGGACCTTGTGCTGAGGATCTAACTTAGGGCTTCTGTATACAAGTTTGGTCAAGTTTGTACAGTTTTGAGCTCCTGTGCTTTGAGCCATCTCCATTGCGCCTATGCCAGTAATATTGAAGAATGATAGTGAAAGAACTATCGGAAGGGTTATCAGTAATAACTTCATGGGGGATGTCTTTAAATTACAATATATGCATGTTGAGTTAAAAATTAATAGTTTAGGGACCAGAGCAATAGTAAGCATGTGGACCACTTGCACACAGTGACCCAGTTTGATCCCCAGCATCCCATATGGTCCCTAGAACCCACCAGGAGTGATCTCTGAGTACACAGCCAGGAGTAAGATACTGCCCTAGGACAAACAAAGCAGTAAGTTTATTGTGTCTTTTGTATGTAATTGATGTTCATATCTTTGAGCTCTGCTGTTACTATTAGAAAAACTGTAAAATGAATATGTTCCTCATTAAAAAATAACAAAAGTTTAGGTAAGTTTTTTAGTTATTGCTGTTCCTTATAAAATAATGTTGCTTTTATTGCTTATTTCCTATTGTGAATGAGTGGTGGAAGCATTGGTGTGTCTGGTTTAAACAGGGTATAAAAAATCAGTTTTAACCTTTTAAAAGTGATCTGGTACCTAGTGTATAAAAATAAAAATATAATGAATAAGCAGAATTAATTCATATTGCTGTAATTCATGTGACTTTTAGTATTGTTATTTTCTTCTACTTAGAAATGATTTTTATGTTACAGAAAAGTTATAATAGTTATATAACCTGCATGAATGCATTTGAATATGATGTTAAATTTATCTCCCTTATATAAATTGAGGATTTAGTTACAATTTGAACATGGCCCTTACTGTGTAAATTCACAGAGACCGCCTTTCATGCCTCCACCCATGGGAACCATGCCGCCGCCTCCGGGCATGATGTTTCCTCCGGGAATGCCGCCTGTGACTGCTCCTGGTACTCCAGCACTGCCTCCTGCTGAGGAGATCTGGGTGGAAAATAAAACTCCTGATGGAAAGGTAAATGATAAAATATTCTGACATTCCTTATTTCCTTGGTGACAAAAGAATAAAATTTCTGAGGACCTAGGAATATTGCTTTTTCATATCTCACATGTGTGGCCTTGGTTTCTTTGCCTCACCAGCAACACCAGCTTGTAAAAAAAAAAAAGTTCTGTCAGATTGAAATTCTGGCAGACATGGAAGCTGGAGAGGTAGGGCTCTTATTTCGCTCGCAGCTGACCAGGTTCAATTGCTGCATCTCGTATCGCACCCCAAGCACCACCAGGAATCATTTCTCAGGGCAGAGCCAGGAGTTGTCCTTGAGCACTGCCAGCTGTGGCCCTCAAACCGAAAAAGAAATAAAATAGTGAAACTTGGGCCAGCACATACAGTGGTGGTAATCCAGGAGAGATTTTCGTTGTGGGCTGGTCACTGCTGTGGCATCTTTTATCTTAGTCTGCAGCATTTCAGACTCAAGTTAGGGAAAAGTTAGGGAAGCTGGTATTGAGCCTCAGTGGCATTGTGTTCAAAGTTCAGTCTTACTATTTAGGGAGTGGTGGTAATCCAAGTTCCTAGATGCCCAGCAATGGAACTTAACTAGCAGGACTTTCCTAAGGCAAGCAATCTTAGGCCAGCTATCTTTAGGTTTGGCCAACTTAGAAAGACTGCACAAAATACAGCTTTGATTTTCCTTTGTGTTTTTAAAAGTCTAGTGTGCTGGAGCAGTAGTACAGTGGGTAGGGTGCTTGCCCCGCACAAGGCATACCCTAGTCCGGTCCCTGGCACCCCATTATCATCCCTTGAGCCCTGCCAGGGTGACTCCTGAACTTAGATCCCTGGGCACCTCTGGGTATGGCCCCCCAAACCAAATGCATCGTATTCGTTGCAGAAAATGTATGACTAGGAAAACTGCCCATAACCTTTAATGCGTAGAAATCAATTTTGATGTGCTTTCTCTTTGCTGCTTTTATACCTTTCAAAACAGTGTGGTTACACTATCGCTTTTAATAACAGCAGATGCTATGATACCAGTGATTTTACTTCCTCTACAGGTTTATTATTACAATGCGCGGACACGTGAATCTGCATGGACCAAGCCAGATGGAGTTAAGGTTATTCAGCAGTCAGAACTGACACCTATGCTTGCAGCCCAGGCGCAGGTTCAAGCCCAAGCCCAAGCCCAGGCGCAGGCACAAGCCCAGGCTCAGGCCCAGGCCCAGGCGCAAGCCCAAGCCCAAGCCCAAGCCCAAGCCCAGGCCCAGGCCCAGGCCCAAGCACAGGCTCAGGCTCAGGCTCAGGCTCAGGCGCAAGCACAGGCTCAGGCCCAGGCCCAGGCCCAGGCCCAGGCCCAAGCGCAAGTCCAAGTGCAAGCACAAGCAGTAGGAGCTTCCCACCCCTACGACCAGTAGCCCAGCACCTGCAGTATCCACTTCAACATCATCATCCACCCCATCCTCCACCACTTCTACCACAACAACTGCCTCTTCGGTTTCGCAGACAGTATCAAGTGAGTAGCAGTCAGCATGTGCTTTCATCTAGGGAGGGGGCTAGAGAAATGGTTAGGTAGGGAATGCATCCCCAAACGACACTTCGATTTCTGGTATTATCCCTGATGTAACTGAAGATATATTTTGGTTTCTGAGTTAAAGAACAGAGTTTACACTGGGAGAAGAGATCGCCTGTTTGCAGTTACAAAGCTAAAATGGGGAAGTGCAGAGTTTTCCAGCTTGGCTAGTAGTAACTATACTGTAAGACTTGCAAATATGTGACTCTTATGCTTGAATTACAGCTACAGGGCTTTCAGGTATTCCAAGGAGGCAAGGGTAATGCATGAGAAACAATTAGAGACTAGTGTGTAAAAGATATACAGCAAAAATAGAAACAAGAACTAGTGGGCGTGCTACTAGAGAAATAGCGGGCATACTACATGGGTGTTGTGGTTAATATGAAAGGATGTGAGGTCGAAGTGGAATAGGCTCATAAAGAATGGTCTTTTGGTCATGAGGAACAGCGTGAATAAGATCAGAAAATGAGGTGGTGTAGTTTATGGAATTGTTGGGAGTGTTTCCCTAGATGAGAGTGTTTATAGTTTGGCCAACTTATAAAGAACTTTATGAACCAGACACTGCCTCAGGCAGCCTTTGGGGACCTGTGTAAGTGTTCTGGAAGATTTCTCTGGTGCTAGTTTTGGGTAGTATTGATACGTTGTAAATTCATAAGAAATTTTCAGTAATGTTACTTAAAGATGGGAATGGGAAGTAGGAAGATGAAACGAGTTGATAAAAGCAGTCAGAAAGGTAATTGGGCTGGTATAAATAAACTCAAGAAAGCCCAAAGATTAGATCCTTTCTAAATGTTGAGATATAGTTAAGGTTTCAAGAATAAACAGAAGAAATCTGTTTATTTGCTTAAAAACAGTCATTGATACTTAAAGTATTCATTTTTGTATGTTATTTATGGAGATTGAATCCTAAAATACTTGAATAATCATTTCCTTAAATGATGATTAATAATTGCCGGTATAAAGATAGTTTTCCTTATATTACCTGGATAATAGATTCGAATTTTAAAAAAAGGCATGCATCTTCCCTCTCCCCCATAGCTTTAGGAATATATTAATGTATATTAGTACTCTGTAAGAAATATGTATATGAGGGAAATCAGAAAACTAATACTAGTAGTAGATTTGTTCTTATAAGAAGTATCTGAAGAAGTAAGGTAAATGTCATAGGGATAGTCTTTTAATGGCTCTGTTGGGAAGTGCACTTACTCAGATACAAATAAGAGACAAAAAGTTTTTTGTAGTTGAAAGGTAGATTCTGATAAGGAAGTCTATAGTGTTGCTATTAGTTGAATGTGGGTTCTTTGACTTTTTAAATGGTAGTACTTCTAAAGCTGCTGCAGGGCAGAAAATGGCTAGTTTTTACGGCTTCCTGTCTAGTAATGAAAGGATTTCTAAAAGCAGTGGATGATTTCTCTGTGGAGCCTCTGGTGTTGCTTGTACTTCATTCTTTGTCTTCATAAGGAGTGAAAAAGTAGTACTTTTTGTCTTAAGGAAGGTGGATATTAAATATATTTTTTTGGATTGCTAAATATTTTTAATTACCCTGTTTCAGTGTCATAATGTTCTGGCAGTAGCCTATAGCTCTCGCATGATTATCAGTTACTCTATTAATTCCCTGCCTGGGGACCAGAGAGTACAGTGGGGAGGGCATTTCCCTTGCATGCGGTCGACCTGGGTTTGATCCCTGGCATCCCTTATGGTACACCATGCACTGCCAGGAGTAATTCCTGAGTGCAGAGCTCAGGAGTAACCCCCTAAGCATTACCAGGTGTGACCCCCAAAAGCCTGAAAATAAATCCTGTCTGTCATGTTTGCAGTTCTTAAGAATGATGGGAACCCTTTATTCTAAGAACAGACCAGCAAAATCACGATCTTTTTATTACTTTAAACATCAGTTTTGATGTTGTCTTTCTGGTATTCCTGACTATTTCACTTGATTCAGTTTTGTAAAATGTTGTCATACTGCAGTCATTAATACTACCTCATCTGTTATAGTTTTTTTTTAGTGAAGCTAGTAGGAAGATATTTTGAAGATTAGTGTTTGCAAGTTATTTTATTGGAGTTAGGAATTTACTTTTATAAAGTTTTAGCTATCATTCTCTTACTTACCCATTTAATTCTTTAATTGTCTTTATCCTATTATGATTTATACCCTTATCTAGTCAAATTCAGAACGTCCTTTGCCACAAGAAGAATGAATTGAGTGAATATTTTTTGCCTTTTTACATTTAATGTTCCTTTTCTCTTTAAATTTATGCCTTTATGATTAATTTTATTTTTCTGAAATATTTGTATCATAATTTAAAAACTATTTAAATATTATTACTATACTATTTTTTTTTAATGTAACTGTGGACTACAGTCTAGTTCTCTGGGTAAATTGGACCAAACCTTAAGGAGGTTATATTTCAGTCCTAGCTGAGCATAAACTCATTTTTATCCTGAGCAAGTTGTGAGAAATGATGAAAAAAAATCCTACTTCTCAGGGCAGTTGTGATGATGAACTAGATAGACTTTCAGCCATGATAATAGATTACAAATGCTGATAATGGTATATGTATGGGACTGGGCAAATGTTGCATGTAATTTGTATTTTTCAAACTGTTATAAAATTATATTAATATGATACTGTACCTTAAGGCTAGGTCTATGCTAGACCAACAATTCATTCCTGGGCCCCTGAAGATACTTGTTTGGCCCTGCTGTCTATTTAGCCAAGGTGAGTCCCTCATTAACAAGTATGAAATTGCTCACATCTTCCCAGCCTAAGTGAGTTTCATTATTAGGAGCTGAAAAAAAAGATATTGACATTTTTTGTTGCCAGTTGAATTATTTGGTACGTTGTACTTTTTTTTTAGAATGAAGTTTTACAAAATTGGGAAAAGTTTTATTTCTTTTACTTTGATGAAATAATTGTAATCCAATACATTTTTCTTTACATCATGAGAAAGATGAAGTATTTGTTGCCAATGAATTATGAAGATGAATTTTGTTTTGGAACTAGATGAGTTATGAGTAAAATACGAAAGTGTTTCAGAACTGAAACTTTAAGAAGTGTGAATACAGATTTTAATTTTTTATATCTTGGGGGTCATAATTTTAAATGTGATCACTAGGGATGAAATGTTTTACTTTTGGCATCTAAAAATAATGTATTAGGGCTGGGCATGTAGCTCGGTGGTAGGTAACTTCGCCTTATATTGTTAGGCCCTGGGTCTGATTCCTGGCATCACAACAACAAAAATAATATAGCAACAGAACAAAATCATCCTGAAATTCACATTCTCCTGGCCTTTCACATTAGAAACTGGAGGGTTTTATTTTTCAACTTTTATTTTTTAACAACTATAGAAGAATCTAGTTGTTTCAGCTACTCCCATTTGTTCATATCCAGTCAGTCATCGGTTACTTGCATAGCTTTTACTCTTGGTTCTTTCCTTCTTAGACAATTTCAAATATGTGGAAATCAATTTTCCTGTTTATTCTGTTCTTCTGCCAGATTAATTCATCAGATTAACACTTACTATTACTTGTTATTCCCTTATACACCTTTTACATTCACAAAATAACAAAAATAGCATGCATATGAATGCATTTTTTGAAAAATTCAGGTTAATAAAGTATATATAGTAGCAAGTGAAAGGCACACAGAGAAGTAACAAGTCAGTACATTGGTGTGCCTTCTTTAGATCCTATCTTAATATTTACATAGTTGCTTTCCCTTTGTACTTACCCTTAAGGTATAGCCATCTGTTTAGGGCCTTAACTATGTCTCTAACTTATCTTTCCAGCTTTGCTGGTTTTATGTTGTATGGCTAGTGTTTTACTAGGTTGTCTTTTTGTAAACAATTTCTTACTGTCCTTTACTCTGCTTTTACTTACTTTTCTTATCATTTATGTATTTTCTCCCATTTTCTTTCTTTCTTTTTTTTTTTTTACTAAAATCCTAGTCTTTCAGGGTCGGACCTCTATAATAAAATTTCATGTACTTTCATAGGTAAAAATGGTCTTTGGATCTTAATATATATGTGTGTGTATGTGTTTGTGTATACACACACATTATATATATACTATCCATTTATCCCATTCATTTCACTTGTATTTTAATTTTAATTTATTTTTTGTTTTTTGTTAATTTTCAAGTGACTTGAAGACAGACTTTCTTTTTTTTTTTTTTACAAATTTCTTGCAGTGCATGGAATGGGATCTTGAATACTGAGTGAGTGAATAATGAATGAATGTAGTAAATGGTTTATGAAGGAGTGTATACATATTTTGTTTTATCTTTTATCAGCACCCACAACACAAGATCAGACCCCAAGTCCTGCTGTTTCAGTTGCCACGCCTACAGTTAGTGTTTCAGCTCCTGCTCCTACAGCCACACCTGTGCAAACCGTTCCCCAGCCACACCCCCAGGCGTTACCTCCTGCTGTTCCTCATTCAGTACCTCAGCCAGCTGCGGCAATACCTGCTTTTCCACCAGTAATGGTACCTCCATTTCGCGTTCCCCTTCCTGGCATGCCAATTCCTCTTCCAGGTAAACCAATAGATGGTAATAGTTTTTCTGGCTATGTTTTCATATTGTCAGTTTGTTCTCATGTGTCTGTTGCATTTGAAATTTGCCTTGAATCTCACCTGTTTGGAACGTTTTTGAAAGATTCATGGCTAACTGCAGTATTTTATCTTCAGTTTTGGTGAATGTCCTTTTTGTTGTTGTTTACATGTCTTAAAATTAGAGCTACATTTAAAGGTACACTTGTTTTGATTAATGACCTTAATGAATAAAAAAAAAATAATCTTTTCATAAATACGTTCTAAATGCAGTATTTTTAGGGCTTGAGTCTACAGTCACGAGTCATAATAGCTAACATGTTGAGTGATCTACATGCCATGCACAGTATTCTAAATACTTCACATGTAATAATGTATTTCATTTTCACAACCATCTTATGAGAGAGATACACAGGTAGGTTAAGGTACTTACCTGTGCCTCATAACTAATAATGATGGTTATTTTGGGATATGATCCCGGCATTAGTTTTAAGATCTGCTCTCAATGACTATTATGTTGGGAAGAAAATATAAGTCATAACTATGAAAAATTTATTTAGATAAGATCAGAGGTCTCCCTGATAACAGTTGGGAAGTAAGTTTCATATGCATCACTTAAAAACTTAAATGAATTATGTGTTTTATTGTGTTAGGGAGCATTGTTATAACTAGAGAAGGAATTGAGAGCAGAGTAGATGTCTTCCTGTAAATATTACATAGTGGTGGTGTTGGGCATTTTAATTTGAATAGTCACTGATACCAAACATATTTAATGCTTATTTATGGCTTGTTTTTCTAGTGTTGTGATTAAAAATACTGGTGCCTTAGGTCAAGTTTGCAGGGCTAATTTGTAGCAAAGATAAATGGAACCTAGGCTTTGTCTCCCAGCTTCATATTAATTCCAGTTTCTATTGCTGCTTTCTTAGTTTCTATTTGAAAACAGATCTGTGATTTAGGTATATTTTTTTAGACTTGAACACATTGTTATAATCATTTTTCATCTCAGTGTCCTTTTCCTTCACTATCACTATCACTATCCTCCTGTTGATCATCTATTTGCTAGAGCGGGCACCAGTAATATGTCCTGTCTCATGCTAGTAGAGCCCAAGGGCATCTATTCGCTCCAGGAACATAAAGAGCCTCAAACCATTCCATCAGGTCATGGGAATGAGCTAATATAATTGTTACTGGTATTAGCATATCAAATAAAACAGGGCAGCTTGCCAGGCTTGCCATGCAGGTGGCATACCCTTGTAGTCACCTCTAAATATAGCATTTATAGATGAATCGCGTGGCAAGCGGCCACGAGAGAAGGGCTGTGATCGGCTGTCGCTGGGTGGAGTTCTGACCAGAGGGAAGTCCGGACGTGGAAAATGGCGGCCCGATGGGGGGGGGAGGGGGTCATCTGGCTTGTTGTGCAGCTCTGCTGGGGTGGCGGGCCAGGGCTAGAATCTGCCATCCCTCCCGGGTGCCTCGTGAGCGGCTGGGCACAGGGAGAGCAAGTAGCAGCTCTGCCCCCATGTCCTTTTCCTTATTACTGTGAAAAGAACGATTGCAGATACTACATCTTAGCAGGAAAGAACACTAAACATCTCAGGAATTTGTGGTTTTATTCTTTGAGTAGGGGGGGGAGAAAAACCTTTACTTATTGTTGCTATAGATTAGTTAATTAAATATATGACACCCAGGATGTGTTTAAGAGCCTCAGATAATTTAAATAAAGCTAGAACATTTTTCTTTCTGATCTAGGATTGCCCTTTTTCTAAATTAAAGACTGGCAGCTAAATAATTTCCCTTTTTACACACTTTCCTATGAAATTAAGTGATAAAAGGAAGATGGCTCACATTCATCATACATTGCCATCTCTGCTTAGGGTCAAGGACAGTATTAACATAAAATCTGAATTCTGAGTAGTCTGAGAAAAGATTACTCAGATTCAGAAAAAGACCCAAAAGATAATGTAACATTTTTCAGGTATTTAAAAGATTGTCATCTAAAAGAATTTGCATTAGAGCAGAAGTATCCACATTTCTTTGGCTTACTCATCCGCTACATCCCCAACGCCCTGAAACATACCTTCTTTAAAACAAAGTACTCTCCCACCCCGGGGGGGTGTGTGTGTGTGTACAGTACAGCTCAAGTTGGGAATCACTGCTTTAGGGGCTCTTAGTAGAACCAGTGGTGGAAAGATTCTGTTCTGTAGAGAGTTTTATAGAGAGAATTTTGTGGAAAATTAAGGCTTTTATGGTAGCTATTTATTGTAGTCATTATCTTCTCTGAGCTTCATCTTGGTAAAAATTGTACAGTACTTGGTGGTTACCATTTGGGTCACCAAATGAGACAGTAGCTTTATTTATTTATTTTTGCTTTTTGGGTCACACCCAGCAATGCTCAGGGATTACTCCCTGGCTCTGCACTCAGAAATTACTCTTGGTGGTGCTTGGGGGGCCATTTGATGCCGGAGATCAAACCCAGGTTGGCCGTGTATAAGGCAAACTCCCTACCCGCTGGACTATATATTTTTTTTTTTTTTTTTTTTTTTTTTTTTTTTTTTTGCTTTTTGGGTCACACGCCAGGCTCAGGGGTTACTCCTGGCTTTGCACTCAAGAATTACTCCCTGGCAGTACTCGGGGACCATATGGGATGCGGGGATCGAACCCGGGCCGGCACAGGCCGGCCGCGTGCAAGGCAAACGCCCTACCCGCTGGTCTATCGCCCGGCCCCCGCTGGACTATAATTCCGCCCCAAGATGGCAGCTTTAAAGCTCGGCCGGAAATGTCTGGTGAGTAATCTGCTTGTCTTGTACATGGCTGATCTAGGTTCGATCCCTGGCATCCCATATGATTCCCAAGCCTTCCAAGAGTGATCTCTGAACTTACATGAGGAGTAAGCCCTGAGCACAGTTGGGTGTGCCTCCCTCCCCCAAAAAAAAAAAAAGTAAAAAATAAATGATAGTCACTAATGAAATTTTGTGAGTCAGTTCAAAGAGAACTTGAATTAGATAACTATAGTTTAGATAGCAAGATTTTTCCTCCCAAGTAAGATGTATACTTTTACCCATGAAGAAAACCCAGAAATACAACTCATCCATATGGTTTCAGATGCCGTATTTAAACAAGAAGGCAGAAGACAGAGGGAGGAGGAAGGAAAGCAGGTCCAAGATAGTAAGATTCTTTGGGGAGTTAGTGTGTATAAAAAGTAATGCCAGGGGCCAGAGAGCTGGTAAGTAGGTTGGGCGATTGGCTTGCACACACGGGCCACGTTCGACTCCTGGCACCACATGTGTCTGTCCTGTGAGCATCCCAGAGTGTCTCTTCAAAAAACCCCCAACCCCCGGAAAGAAAATACTGGTGTTATTTATATTAAGGTGTTTCTGTTATTATTGCTCATCGATTTTCTCAATCCCAAGGTACTTCTGTGGAAAAAGAAAGACACATTTTTTTCCCCTCCTCAAATATTTGATTTTCATATACAATGAGATTTTTCTTTTTCCTTCAGTTTGGCAGTAAAATTAACTGGGGGAATTTAGATGTTAATTTCCTTTTTTTCCTTGGAGTCTCAAATTCTGCGGGATAAAGTAGCAGTGTATGACTAACAAGGATTAAGGAAAGAATAATCAAGATGAATCATGGAGCAGACTGGAGTAATTGTGTAAAAGTCATAAAATTGGGAATAGAAAATTAGATCAGGATGATAGTACTTCTATCGTAGAATGCAAAGTCTTGAAATTTTAAGACATAATGAAATTAGAATTAACCAAATGCTAAATGGAATTTTCAAATAACTAATACAGTTTAGGAAAATTAGATACATACTATTAGTATTGAATGTGTGGGGCCAGAGATGTGGATTAGTGGTATAGTATATACATGTGAGACTCTGATTCCAAGGACCAAATGGTTCCCTGAACATCTGGGTGTGACACAAATTAAAAACTTTTTTTCCCATGTCATTACCTTTTGTCTTCATATGAATGTAATCCCTCAGAGAAAATCTTACCTTTTTATCATGAAAAGAAACGTCAGACCTTTCTGTATGTTAGTAGTCAAATATAAGAGTCTGATTGCTCTTTAACTTCTGCTTAATTGTTATTTTACTATCACAGTTAAGCCTAAATAATAAATAAGGCCTCTTTTTTTTAAAGGTTATGTAGTTGAACATTTATTGGTTTGATGTACAACCTTGAGAATTTCTGCTTTCTTAGGCTCTGTGGTCCTGCAGATGGCAGTATTTATACTAATTTAAACCTTATACATCTTTATAATTTCTTTAAAAAAATTCTGTTGCTTTCTTTTAACAGTAGGGGAAATAAAACTAAAAAACTTAACAGCATGCTTTTTTAATTGAGCTTCAGAATAGAAAGTCTAGCTTAATATTCTTTAAATACTAACTATGATGATAAATGAAGTTAAAATAATGCTATGTTTAATGGCAATTAAAATTTAAAGACATTTCAGAAATTAACAGTTTGTGTGTGTGTGTGAATTTAGGTACATTATTTACAAATTTAGGAGTTTGATTTTTATCAGAATTAGGAGAAATTTTGTTTTCTGTACTTCCAGTGGGTGAAAAAGTTTGTTTTTAATTTATATCAGTACCAAACAAGGTTTAATTTGTTCATCAGAAACAAAAACTAAAATTTAATCCCTCCACTTTAACCTTTTCCTTTAAAACAAATTTAAATGCACTCATTTTGAATTTTCTCAAATATTATCAATCTTAAGTTTTTTCTGGCTTTTCCTTTTTATTCCTTTTTATTATCATTCTAATGCATCATGATGAGCCTTGATTCTTCTAAAAACTGTACGTAATTTCCACTCCTTAGAAAAAGGACTACTCTTTTAGCTGGCTTAAAGGACAGGTTCTGAATCAGACTTTGAGTTAGTAGTGCTGTTAAAGAGCTGCATTTTTCCTAACGTGTCTTGGAACCCACGCCTTTACAGAGTAGGCATTAAATACGGAAAGCTGCCCTTCTCATATCTTTTGTCCTTTTATTTAAAGTTTATTTGCAATGCAATATTTGATTCATTTCATACTCGCTTTTCGTATTTTCCCTCAGTCTTCTTTGTTCTATCTCATTTTTCCATTCCTGCATGGTTTCGCTCCATGCTGTTCCTCTCCTGTATGAAGTTCCACTTGCCAGTAGCAGAAAGAGAAAGCTTGTCCATGTCATGCTGCATCTGCCTTTTCACTGGTATCGGCAACAGCAGCATGTATTTGGTGTCCTGCGGGGAAAATGTCCCACATGAGAATTTAGGAATATGTAATGAAGGGGCTTTCCTTTGTTAAAGTGATCTATTCAGACTCCTTCAGTAGTACCAGAACTGGTTTGATATAAAGGTAATTAATGCTGTAAAATAAATAGAATTAGTTATCATTGAACCACTTCCTACAAAAATGTCAAACAAATTTTGCTCCATTCTTGGTCTTTTTTCTTTGGAAATGGCAGTCTAAATTGTAGTGGTAAATTATTACCCTGAATCCCAGTGGTAGCCGACATACAATGGCAGCTTTCCAACGTATGCTTGCTTATCCGTTTTACAGGTGTAGCAATGATGCAAATAGTCAGCTGCCGTATGTAAAGACAGTCGCTACCACCAAGACCGGTAATTTTTAAAACCATCTTAGTTTGTTTTGTCTGTAAGTTGGCATGGTAGTGAATGTTGTTGTTTATCCTTTAATTTATTTATTTTGCCCAAGTGAGTGGAGTTTTTTATATATTTCTTTTTAATGAGCAAGTATAATGCAGTTGTCATATTTGGCCAACACTTAATTTTCCCAGTTGCCTGTAGCATTAGCTTCTTTGGTTCACAAAGCAAATAAGGTCAGATCACTTTATATCTTAATTTTTGTAATAAGTGTAAACAACTTCATTCTCATGTTCATAACATTTTCTTTTTGATGTTTGTATTTTAAGTTAAATATAAAAAAAATCATTTCCATGTGTTAAAAGTGATGTGATTGTGCTTGCATGCTAGTGAATATATGTGTGTGATTATTTTTGTGTGTAGTATAAATTTGCTCTTTAAATATGTGGAGGTCAATGACCCAAAACTTGATTGTAGTTTAGAATTTAAGGTGTTTTTCAATTTTGATGTTCATATTCTTAATTATATAGTATCAGTCTATTTAATCAGTTTGTAAAAAATAGCATTCTTGACTTACCTGTTAGAAAATAGAAAGTTATTTTCTTTTTAGGAAAAGACTGACCTGACAGTTTAAGGGATATCTAAATTAGTCAGCTAGTGTGTATTTATATATACATACATACATACATACATATATATATTATACATATATATATATATATATATATATATATATATATATAGTAGATTTGGAAAACTCATAACTTTAAAACTGAGACTTTATTCAAATCCTTCCAGAGTATCTTAGAACTAGAAAATAGGGCCGGAGTGATAGTCCTGCAGGTAGGGCGTTTGCCTTGCATGCAGCCAACCGGTTCGATCCCCGGCATCCCATATGGTCCCCCGAGCACCGCCAGGAGTAATTCCTGAGCAAAGAGCCAGGAATAACCCCTGAGCATCGCTGGGTTGTCATAATTGACCAACAACCCAAAAAGCAAAATACAAACAGAAAAAACTAGAAAATTATTTCAGGAAACATGTATACTAAATATTTTATTAGAATTTGAGAGATTAAAAATAGGTTTCTATTAGTGAAAAATGTGACATTTTAATACTTCATGTTGCAAATTCATCATAGGTGTGACCCACTTGAGGGTGGATCAGTTTTATGTTTGTAAAGCTCTTTGGTTCAGTTTCTGATTTAGCTATTAAATCTAAGACAGGGAAATAGATTTAAGTAAGTCACATTTTATCTGATTTGCTTTTGTCCCAATTGGTTTCATTTAGTAATATTTAGAAAAATTTAGGTCCTGTTTAAAGTTTTTATTTTGTGTTGTAATCAGATTCTTGTTCTAACTTTTTGTTCTTCTTCTTGTAGGTGTATTGCCTGGAATGGCCCCTCCCATCGTCCCCATGATCCACCCCCAAGTCGCTATTGCAGCCTCCCCTGCTACTTTGGCTGGAGCAACAGCTGTTTCTGGAGTGGACTGAATATAAAACAGCGGATGGGAAGACATACTATTACAATAATAGAACTTTAGAATCAACGTGGGAAAAACCGCAGGAACTAAAGGAGAAAGGTACAGTTATTTGAAAGACTTGTTGACATAGCATCAACTGACATTAGGGATAGACTATTCCTGTAAATTGGTATGTGTAGTTATTTTTAAAAGCCACTTCTGCTCAACACCTTTACCCAACCCCATTACTTTTCCTCTGTAGATACCAAATATATAGGTATTTGCCACATATCAGAAATGACAAAATTATCAGAAATAGCATAATTGTCCTATTCTATATGTATAATTTTTTCCTTATTAAATTAGATAAGGAATGTGTATATAACAAGTGTTTTCAAAGGGAAAAATTTAGCCCCCCTTTAGTCTTGATGATTTTCTGTATTTCTATTTCCTGTAACAATTCCAAGAATCTTAGTATTTAAATCAGCAAAACGAGTGATTGCTAGAAATCACCCAAGAATGACCTGAAAGACTTTGATTATGTCCCGCTGAAATCAGTAGTTCTGTAGTGACAGTTTCTTGATTGGTACATCAAGGTATTTGATATATTATATTAGACTTAATTATTACAAGAAAGAACATTGTGTCTTTGTGACTAATTGGAAATGGACTATCTTAACTGCTTCGTTTCTGAAGGATTTTTCTTAGTTTTTGGTCCATACGGTGCACAGGGCTTACTCCTGACTCAGCACTCACGCCAGGGGTCACTCTTGCTGGGCCTGGGGAGACCATAGGTGGTGTCATAGATTGAATCTGCTCGGTTGTGTGTGAGTCCCCTGCCCCCTGTACTTTCTCTCCCACTAAAAAGAACTCTCTGAAAATTGTTGGAAAATCGTATTCAAAACCACTGAGTGACAGCGTTTTAACTTTTTAATAGAAAAATTAGAAGAGAAGATTAAAGAACCGATTAAAGAACCTTTGGAGGAACCTCTTCCAATGGAGACAGAGGAGGAGGATCCTAAAGAGGAGCCCATAAAGGAGATCAAGGAGGTAAAGGGGCGCCATTGGCTAGTCTGGCAGCCAGTGTTGAGCAGTGCTGATGGTTTGCTGCAGTTTACTTGTAACTGAAAATCCACTTGATAAAGCTTGGTAATTGCTGTAAATCTCATCTCTGAAACTTTTAGGGTTCCTTAACTCTAAGGAATCTAGGTCAGATTTCAGATTTCCTTTTGAATGTTTCATTGAATTATTTTCCCCAAATTGAGACCTCTGAAAGAAAGGACTCAGACCTGGACGTAGACCAGATTTCCAGCTTACTGACTAATAGATTGGCTTTATATTATAGGAATGTTTATTATAGTCTGTCTGTTCTTTTCGGACACAGATACACCCAGCAGAGCAGAAAATGTTGCTGTTCTTTTCGACTGTTGATTTGTCCTGGCATGGAAAGTTTTATTTTTTTATTTTATTTTATTTTATTTTATTTGCTTTTTTGGGTCACACCCGTGATGCTCAGGGGTTATTCCTGGCTCTGCACTCAGGAAATACTCCTGGTGGTGCTCGGGGGACCATATGGGATGCCAGGAATTGAACCCAGGTCGGCCACGTGCAAGGCAAACACCCTACCCGCTGGACTATCGCTCCGGCCCCCAGTGGCATGGAAAGTTTTATACTGTACTAAATTAAAGGAGATTTTGCTGTTTGGTAACTTTTTATTCTGTGAGGGACCATTAGTAGTCATGTTTAATTATTGAGAAGGTTAGCAGGAAAAAAAGGAATATTAAAGATGTAGTCTTAATTTTCTTGTCTAAATTCCCTCATTTTTGCTCAATAGCAAATGGCTAGTAAGTCTGTAAGACAGACTTTTGCTGCTGCGGCTGCTGGGTTCTGTTGGGATGGGGTGAGGGGTGGATTTTGTCGGGCTAGAGGACCGTGATGGAAAACTTGAGAAGAAATTCCTTTTTTCTATGAGTAGCACCTTATTTTTATTGCACTTTGAGTTATTTGCATTTATATTTGTGTTGTGGGATGTTTAAGTCTATTAAAGAGGAATAATATTTCCCACAGGAACCCAAAGAAGAGGAGATGACTGAAGAGGAAAAGGCTGCCCAGAAGGCAAAGCCAGTAGCAACGACACCAATTCCTGGTACTCCGTGGTAGGTATTTGCTAAATTAATGATTTTTAACATTTATTTAGTGTGTCATACTTTGTTGAAGAAAGTGTTTTTAAAACAGCGTATGCCAAATGTCTTTGTCTGTTTTGGTTCTTGTTATATTTGGAGTGTTAGCTCTGAAGCTATGTTGCTACAGTGAATTGCATTGTGGCACCCTTGGTTGATTTTTCTTTTTAATTTTATTGAGTCAAGGTGCCATACAGTTAGAGGGCTGTTCGTGATTGGGTTTCAGTCACACACTGTCAATACCATCCCTCCACCGGTGCATGTTCCTCACCACCAATGTGCTTCTTTACCCTTCTGCCGCCACCACCCTACTCCCCAGTTGATTTTGATCGTATAATTAGAGACCATTGCAAGATCCTGGGTCTGCCGATTACCATTGAAATGTTCTTTGTGTATGTGGGCGGGAGGTCTCCCAAGTAGTGTTCAGGAGATTGCACCCTTTCCAGTAGTTCTTGATCAGCTGGGCTGCTGCTGGGGGTGTCGAGGGCGTGGTGCTGTGAGCCGGCTGTACACGGCAGTCCTTGGGGGTAGCATGAGGGATAGGGCTTGGAGTGCTATTGTCGGCCTCATGCAAGGCATATGCCTCTTAGCTCTGTACTATCTCTCTGAACATCTTATTTTTATTTTTTTATCTTGTCTTATGTTAAATATATATGCCTCTATTAGAAATTCAGTTCCCCCCCACCTTTTCTTTTGTTGTCAACATTGCTGTATGCCAGTACACACTTGTTTCGGTGCTGGGGACTGAACTCACAGCTTTGTGCATTCAAGGCAGGTGCTTTAGCCACATCCCTGGACCCTGCGAATTACTTATTTTGATGTGGTCAAATTTATGAATCTCTTTTGTGGGTTTGGGTCTGCTTTTTGGGGTGAGCATCTCTTCCCTATCTGCTATTTTGCCAAATGCAACTCTGTTCCAAATTAAGTTCCACATTCTCAGCGGGGAATGGATTACCTTCTTTTTTTTTTTTTTTTTTTTTTTTTTGGGTCACACACCTGGCGATGCTCAGGGGTTACTCCTGGCTCTGCACTCAGGAATTACTCCTGGCGTTGCTCAGGGGACCATATGGAATGCTGGGTATCGAACCCTGGCCGGCATGGGCCGACCGCATGCAAGGCAAACGCCCTACCCGCTGGGCTATCGCCTGGGCCCCAATTTTCTTAATTTATTATCTTTTGTAAATGTCCTGTAATGGCTTAATGTCAGTTATAAGTTAAATAAATTATTTGATTATACCGTTTATGCCTGTTTATTTTCATCATCATGTCATTTGGATAGTCAAGTTTTTATTTGTCTTCTGTCTCTTGATAGCTTTTACGTCAAATGGTCTTGTTTAATTTTGGGTCATACCTGGCAGTGCTTAGATTGTTCCTGGTTCTGTCTGCACTCAGGAATTATTTATGTTGGCACTTCCTTTTCTGGCATTTCGCAGTAGACTTTCTTAAAAATAAAGGGACCAGAGAGATAGTACAGGGATCACGGCACTTCCCTAGAATCGGCCAACCCCATTTTAATCCCTGAGCCACATTGTTCCTCCAGGACTGTTGAGACTGACCTGAGAGGTTAAAATTAAACTGATCTGTGTTATGTAGAATTACATTTCATTTTTTGTTTGGGGTGGTTCGTGATTCTAGTTTTTTTTAATGTTCTGACAAACAGTTTTGAAGGTCACTGATTGATTGTAATAATTACTAAGATTAATTGCTTTAAGTTATTATTAATTGCTTGCTGAGATGTGTCAGCAGTTTTAGCTTGCAGTTATTTTTATAGTCAATGCAAAGTATGACCTGCCGATATTTTTCATGATTTGTTTGTAGTCTATTAGAGTTTCCTAATATAAAAGCCTCATCTTTGTCCTTTTAGTTGCTTTTGTGTTGTTGCTTTCTGTGTTTTTGAGTTGGATAGGGCATCATTTTGCTTCTGTTTCTGTAGTTTTGTTTTAATTTTATTTGGGGGTGGAGGGGCGTATGCCATACCAGACCATGCTTAGGGGGCTATTCATGGCTCTTGTTTTCAGGGGACCAGATGCAGTGCCAAGTAAAGTACAGGGTCAGCTTTATACAAGGCAGGCATCTTACCTTCTCTGTTTTTTTTCTGTAGTCTGTTTAAAATGGTTTTATTCTTAGAGTTTATTGTGAATTAAAAAAAAACATGGAGACACTGAAAAAAGTTACAAAAATATACTAGATGAACTATCAGGATACTTTAGTTAACATTTTGATCATATATGGAACTGGAGCAATAACAACGGGTAGGGCATTTGCCTTCCACGTGGCTCACCTGGGATCGATCCCTGGCATCCCATATGGTCAAGCACTGCAAGTAGTAATTCCTGAGTGGAGAGCCAGGAGTAACTCTTGAGCATTGCTGGGTGTGACCCCTCCCCCTAAACATTTTGATAATTTATGCCTTATTTCTTAACGCTTTTTAGCCATGTTTTTTTACATCTTAAAAGTTGCAGAAATTAGTGTATTTTTCTTCTAAGCACTTTTCCTGCATATCATTAGCATAAGGCGGTTTTATGGACGTAAGAAATCTTTGTTGAAAGTTTTCCTTTTTGATTCTAAAATGTCCTGTCATTGTAAATGCTTCTCAATGCATTTACCTCTGGGACCATTAGTTATATATTGTGCACTTAACGTGCGTTGGAGCCGTAATGGTAACTTGCTCTCAAACTAGTAAGTACTGTCAACAGAGGCCATACAGTGTTTCAGAAACTGGCATGGAAAATGTAGGCTTTAGTATTTTTATTAGATTTTAGTATAAATTATAGTATTTTTGCCTTAAAAACAAGATTTAGGCTGGTGTCTTAGGGTGATTCGTATGGAAATAACTTGAAGAGAATCCTGCATTGACTGGTTGGATAAAAATGAAACTGCCAGAGCCCAACTTTTTAAATTAGTTGTGAAAAAGATAAAATGAGTTGTAAAGAGGGCCAGGGGGGCCAGAGCGGTGGTCCATTTTCCTTGCACATGGGCGACTCATATTTGATTCCCAGCATCCCATATGGTCCCCAAGCACCACCAGGAGTAATTCCTGAGTGCAGAGCCAGGAGTAGTCCCTGAAATTGCCTGGTGTGGCCCAAAAAGGAGGGGGAAAAGCTAGTTGTAAATAGAGGGCCGAAGACTGAGACGGGTGCAAGTGGTAGGTTACATGCCTCTCCCGTGTGCGGCCCCTGGATGCCGTCTCCACTGCATGGGCTGCTGAGCCCTGATCGGTGGCCAAAACAGAAGCAAATAAAGCTGTAGTTTCTTTTTTAAGCACTGCTGTAGCAGCAGCCACAGATTGTTTTGGTTTTGTCATTTAATTCATACTGCTTTTGCATTTGCTGTTTGATTTTTCCAGGGGTTAATGAATTATTTAGTTTGTTATTTTGTTTTAGGAATTTGGATTTTTTTCTAGATAGCTTATGTTACTAATTTGTCTTTGTTTTATTGCTCAACACCTGGTATATCTTAGTGATGTTTATTTTTTGAGTTTGGTTGGTCATCAGTTAGGGTTGTATTAATCTACTTTAATTGAGAATTGCATGTGCGGTCAAACCCCAACCACTTATTGTATGCAGAGCATGTGATCCAGCCCTCTGAGCCATTTTCCTGGCCTTGAGTTTTTTTCCACTTATTTTTGAATGAACTGTTTTTAGCCTTAGCCAGTCAGCTCTCTTCTGTCTTATAAAACCAGGTAGTTATTGTTGTTTGCTGTTGTGTTTTTTTTTTTTTTTTTAGGGGAAGATTGGGCTGTCATGCTCAGGGACGGTTTTCTGCTTCTGCTCAGTAGTGATCCCTGGCAGTGCTCATGGAACTGTATGTGGTGCCAGGAATTTAAATCTGTCAGTGGGATGGGAGGCAGTTGCCTTAATCCCTATGCTAGCTCTCTTGCTCTCAGAAACCCTGTTTGGCTCTTTGTTAGTAATGTGAACATGTTCATTTTTTTTTTTTGGGTTTCATTCAGCAATGCTCAGGGTTACTTTTGACTCTGCACTCAGGAATTACTCCTGGAGGTGCTCAGGGGACCATATGGATGCCAGGGATCGAACCCAGGTCAGCCGTGTGCAAGGCAAACGTCCTACTTGCTGTGCTGTCACTCCAACCCCCAGTGTGAACATGTTCTACCCCTTCATTCTCAGCTTTCATTTGGGCAGGATGTCAGTAAAAAAAACTATCACTTGTATCACTTGTCTTCCTATTGTTCATGATTTGCTGGAGCGGGCACCAGTAACATCTCCATATGTCCTGTCCCAAGCAAGTGTAGCCCAAGGGCATCTGCTTGCTCTGGGGACAGGAAGAGCCTTAAACCATTCCATCAGGTCATGGGAATGAGGTCCATAACTGTTACTGGATTTTGGCATATCAAATAAAACATGGGTAGCTTGCCAGGCTCTGCCTATATATTATACATATAATAATATTATATGTATATATGAATGAAAAAATGTATTGAAAGTTAATTCAGGAAGAGGTGCCTGATTCCCTCACATTAACATTCTGAAGTGAGCCACGAAGCAGATATAAAGTCTAAGAGCTCAGAAATGTCCATTCGCTTATATGCAAAATGTATTTTTTTAACACAAGTGTATCACTGTATCACTGTCTTCCCGTTCATCATTGATTTGCTCGAGCGGGCACCAATAACATCTCCATATGTCCTGTCTCATGCAAGTAGAGCCCAAGGGCACCTGCTTGCGCCAGGAACATAGAGCCTCAAACCATACCATCAGGTCATGGGAATGAGGTCTAAAATTGTTACTGGTATTTGGCATAACAAATATGACATGGGTAGCTTGCCAGGCTCTGCCGTGTGGGTAGCATAATCTTGTAGTTATCTCTAAATCCAGCATTTATTGATGAACCACGTGGCCAAAATTCAGCCGCGTGAGGCGGGCTGTGATAGGCTGGTCTGCTGAGTGGAGTTCTGACAAGGGGGAAGTCGGATGTGGAAAATGGAGGCCCTCATGGAGTGGGGTGTCATCTGGCTTGTTGCGAGGCTCTGCTGGGGTGGCCGGCCAGGGCTAGAACACACCATTCCTCCAAGGTGCCTTGTGAGTGGCAGGGCACAGGGAGAGCCAGTAGCAGCTCTTCCCCCAGATCTGTGAGTCTCTGGATCAGCATATCTGGGCTGGATTTTGAGCACCACCAGGAGTAATTCCTGAGTGAAGAACCAGGAGCATCGCTGGGTGTGGCCCAAAAAGATCAAAACAAAACAACAAAACTAGGAGTAAGCCCCGAACACCACAGGGTGCAGTTCAAAAGTAAAAACAAGGAAAGTTTAGAAGTCATATCCCCAAACCCCCGACAAACAAACAAAAAAAACCAAAGAGCCCAACCTTGAATAGCAATACTCACTGACACTTCCATTTCACGCTGCGCTCTGGGCAATATTGGGGTCCCTATACCCTCCCACCCCTTGGCCTCTTGCAATACAGTACAGCCCCTCCACTCCGAACAGCAGGTGCGCATCTAAACAGACACGAGGAGGGGCTGGGAGAGGTAGCAAATATACATTACAACTCTCTCCTCAAAACCACACAAAAGTGCCCCCCCCCCCCCCCACCTCACCCCACCACCCCCTGCGACTTTATCAAATCTCAATAGTGAATATTTTTTTTTTTTTTAAAAAGCTTCCATTTGGGCAGGATGTCAGTAAAAGCCTAATGAAGAAAATTGTATTTGAATCCATTCCTAGGTGTGTTGTCTGGACTGGTGATGAGCGTGTCTTCTTTTATAATCCTACAACTCGGCTTTCCATGTGGGACCGACCTGATGATCTCATTGGAAGGGCAGATGTTGACAAAATCATTCAGGAGCCCCCTCATAAAAAAGGGATGGAAGAGGTGAAGAAACTGAGTAAGTTTTGCTATAGCAATTTATCACATGATTTTGATATCCTTTTACTATTTTGACAGAAAATTTGGAGCCCTTTAGGAATAATTTATTTCAAGGAATACAGGAAACTTCGAAATAGAGTTATGTTGGTTTGAGTTGAATAATGCAGGTATAAGAAATAGGGAATTTGGGTAGTCATGGTTTTGTAAAATGTTTATATTTTTAAAAATGTGTGTGTGTGGGGGTGGAGCAATAGTCCAGTAGGGTGTTTGCACCCGGCGGACCCAGGTTTGATTTCCCTGTCATTCCATATGGTCCCCCCACGCACCACCACGAGTCATTCCTGAGTGCAGAGCCAGAAATAACCCCTGAACATTGCTGAGTGTGACCCAAAAAAGAAAAAAAAAAATTTTTTTCCATGTCAAGATTTTCAGCATGTTAAAAATAGGCATGATCGCATTTTTTATGTTTACCTGTGCCGATTACTCCTAAAACACGGTGGGAATTTGAATCTCTTTTGGGGCTATGCATTTTTATAGAAGTAGAGATGATTTAAAACATTTACTAAAGCTTTGTAAAGTAAAACATTTTATAACAATATTCAAATTTTGGTTTAAAACTAGATGAAAATTAGGAAAGATAAACCTTACTCCTGAGAATATAGAATTACTAAGATCTTGTTTTTTTTTGCCTTATTTTGGGTCATACCCGGCAATGCTCAGGGGTTACTCCTGGTTCTGCACTCAGAATTTACTCTTGGCGGTGCCCAAGGGACCAAATGGGATGCCGGGGATATGTGCTAGACAAACGCCCTCCCACGGTGCTATTGCTCCGCCACAGAATTACTAAAATCTTAAGAGATTTTCTTACTCGTGTTCAGTCAGCATTCTGATAGAGTGAACATAAGTTTTGGTACATGATTTTTTTGGTTATTTCGACATGGGTGCCAGGGAGATGAAACCCAGGTCAGCCACGAGTAAGGCAAGCACGGTACCCACTGTACTTCCAGGCCCTGATTGGGTTGTGTTTTTTAGAATCTATTCATTTAGTATAGAAATATGCTACATAAACCATTTGGTACTAAAGTGAAGCAAATTCTAGGATGTAATTTATAGTAACTGAGATCAATAGTATGCCAGCACATTCTGCTTTCTGTTTCCAAATGAATTTAACTGTGCTTTCTTGGGCACTAGGTTTTTCTTTCCATAAATAAGAAAACAACCACTACCATCATTTTTACTACTAAGTATTGATATGTTTACTTACGCTGCTAAGATACAAACCCAGGGCCACCCTCATACAGATGAGGCATGAGCCCTACCCCTGAATTACTTTCCTGCTTCATTACTGCTCTGATACTGATATCTCTAATGCTTTTGTACTGATACTTTACCAAGAAGATATGTGAAATCACCTCTGATTTTTGTCTGTTTTAACAATTCAGTCTGCTTGGCTATTCAGTTCATTGGACAGATATATCATAAACATGGATCTCAAGATCAGTAGAAAATTTTTCATAAACATTCTTTGTTTAATGTTTTATGAAGGAATAAATATTATGGATGCATATTTTATATAATAGTTACCTTTTAAAGAAAAATATGTAGTATGTGCATGTAACTCTTCATGTTAATATTTGAAATGTTTTTGCCAGGACACCCGACCCCAACAATGTTATCCATCCAAAAGTGGCAGTTCTCTATGAATGCAAGTGAGTTAACTGTAAATTGTAGCTTTTAATTATTGTTAAATCAGTTGTTTTAATAGTTAACAGATTTCTATATACGTTATGTATTGTATTATTCTGATGACGTTTAAATATTTTTAGTTAAAGAAGAACAAGAATTAATGGACGAAATTAATGAAGATGAACCCGTTAAAGCCAAAAAAAGGAAGTAAGTAATGCTTATAGTTTATGTAATTCAGGTAGATTGTACTTTTTGAAAGTCGATAAGCTCACTTTCAAATCATGACTGAGACAGGTAATGTGTGTGTTCTTAGGAGACTGAAGTTAATAATTGCCCTTTTAGGCCTGATAGAGGAAAACTTTGCTTAAGAATATTGAAACACTGTCCTTGTGTTCCTAGAATTACCATGGATTTGGTTATTTAAGTGCATATTATGAAGTCAAATGACCTTTTATGAATTAAGTTAGCGATTATTTTGGGGCATATAGTAGAAAGTGAGCTTTGTAAACAATTGATTTTCTCCCTTATAAAAATCTTTAATACTCACCTTTCTAGAACTATATGTACAGTCACGGATTTCTTTCATATGTACGTGTCATTCCCTAGTCTTGAAGTCTAATCATTATTGCCTGGTCTAGAGGAACCCATATTAGAATGTGCTCAAGATACTGCTCTAAGTGAAAGTTTTAGTTTGACCATTAGAGCAAGTTAAAATGTGAATGTTACTAGTGGATACTATTGGGGGAGCTGGGGAGGTGTAGGATATTTGTGTGAAGGTGGGATGGGGGAATGGGACCATTATTTAGCAGCAAAAAGGAAAGTTGAAGGCGGTTTAGGGACTGGTTGATTATAGTCCTTATTTGAAAAGGACAGATTGAATGCAGCCAAATTATAGCAAATCAGTAAGACAACCCCAATGGAGGGTAATTAAAAAAAATTCTTTATTGGCGACAATGTTAAATTAAGAATAAACAGAGTCAAGTACTCTATCATAGTAACACAGCTATTTTCATTTTGCAGTTAACTTTTTAGTTCTTGACTAAACATTTTTTTTGTAATCAACTGATTTTGTGTTCTTAAAAATACCTAGAATACTATATTTCTTTTCTTTATTACAAATGACTGTATTCATTCTGTTTGTATACCATAATTTTGGCTGTTCCTACAATGTAAACTTTTAGGTTGTTTTTAATTGTTTGTTCTTATAGACAACTCTATAAGGTTTTTAACTGCTTTTATCAGGAGAATGTCAAAGAAGTCCTTTATGTGGATTGCCCGAGCTTCTCTATTTAGGTACAAAGCTAAAAGCCTATTTTTCCTGGCTTAGTTTTTCTTTATTTCTTTTATTGAGATAGATAGTGATAGTTTGTATTGTGACTTTTTATTTAGTATAATTCTGTAAAGATTATTTGTTTTCATTAGTTATATTTCTTGGATGTCTTTTACTCTTTATTTAAAGTTCTTAAATTATTTTAAGAGGGTATATTGTTTGGCAAATTGCTTTTACCTGTTTGTTTTGTGCATATCTTAGGTCACAGACAATCTCGCTAAGTTCCTGCAGGTCACCGACTTTGTCTTCTATTTCTTTTGATTCATTCCCTAAGATGCTAATTAATTACGTCTCACTTAGCATATTTGTGGGTTAGCCTTAGTTCCACTTAAATCTGGGCTACCTTCACTTTCCAGTATAGCATGTTTCTAAATTTTTTAATGTTTTCCTAATTCCCGTAAGTCTACATAGGGAACACATGAATTTTGTTTTTATACTTAGCAGATCATTTAAAAGGAGGAAGATCTGATCAAATGCACCTGGCTGTCATTATATTGCTTACTTTTTCTGATTATTCACATGAACGGGCCTTCTTCATAGTGCAGATGTTTGAGAGGTGACCCGGTTTCATGTTTACAATTTCACTTGAGTACGCACAGCAACAGGGCTGTCCTTAGCTCTGAGGTGCGTTTTTGGAGGAGCAAGAAGTAGTTTAGTCATTGATGAACAATTCTAATGCCACCTAAGTACTCCTGGGCCTTTGTTGCTCTCTGGGACCTGTCCTTCAAAAATCTCAACTTATCACCCAGAAAGTGAGTAAAAAAAATGTCAGGTAGGTAAGGTATATATCTCACATGTCCACTTGGCCACGCTTTACAGATATTTTAATTTAGTTTTTTTTTTAATTACTGGAATTTCTAAGACATACCCAATTTCATTAAATTACAATACTTTGTGCCTTATATAAAATATTTTAGAATGATTGCTTTTTCTATATCATTTCAAGAACTAAAAATTAAATTCTGTGCTGTTTGATTCTAACACATAGAGTTTTACTGCAATGTTAAGGGGCTTTTTTGTTATTTTTTTAATTTGTTTTTATTTTTAAGTAAGATAGTTCAGTATGTATATAAAATAGTAGAGAAGATAGCACAGTAAAGGTATACTTTTTCCTAACAACATAGTTAGCCATTATAACATCCATAGAAGCTCATTGTAACTTTAGAATTTGTAGTAGTATTAATTTTGTTACAATTATGATGAAAGCTGCTTATCCTTTAGAGTTCATTTTGAACTCTCAATATAATCTGTTTTTGCCCAAAATGTGCTGCTCAGTAGTGAGTCTTGAATATCCCATTGATTTTAAGATTTTTAAGATTCTTAATATTTTTCAGTTGACACTGTATGTTTTATTTTTTATAGGCGAGACGATAATAAAGACATTGATTCAGAGAAAGAAGCCGCCATGGAAGCTGAAATTAAAGCTGCCCGAGAAAGGGCCATTGTCCCTCTGGAGGCCCGCATGAAGCAGTTCAAGGACATGCTGCTAGAGAGAGGGTCGGAAAACAATCTTTGGGGGAGATATTTCTGTTTTGTATAAGTAATATAAATATGTCTTGCTAAAAGGTCAAATCTAAGGTTAGTGCTCATAATGTGGGGGGAATAAGGGGAGCCTATCAAATGACTGTACTCTTTCAACCTTTTCTTGGCTAATCGTATGTTTAACTGAATGCCATTTTACTATTCTTTTAAGTACAAATAACATTTAACATTTATTGAGTCATTAAATTTTGGTGAGTAATATAAGACGAGTATTAACATTACAGAATGGCGGACTGCCCAGGAGAGGTAAAGTATATACGATTCTTCCTTTAATATCTTCAGAATGTTTTTTGTTAAAGGAGAACTGGTACTTTATGATACAAATGAAGCTTAATTGAAAAGGAATTTCAGCCTCTTGGTTATATTCACATAATAATTTGAATAAGTAAAATTGTTAACATACTTCAAGATTGGAGCAAGCATAGGAAATAAAAATGCAAATCTTCAAGGCTTTTTCTGATGTACTTATTTTTTAAATGTCACACAGTAGTGGTTATTTTAATGAGTAATTAAGTGTGTGTTATTTCTATATAATATAGGAATGTTCAGAGCCAATTAGTGTGGAAATTTTCTATTGCTAGACCCCCACTGCTTGTCATTTATTAGTGATGGGAACTTCAGTATGGTTTTATTATGTTTGCTTTTTAAACAGATGTCCTGTAGATTTCAAGCAAAATTATATGACCTTTATGTTTTAAGAGCAAACTTAATTATGAGGCAATACTTTTTTTTATTTTGAAGGTATCTGCTTTTTCAACATGGGAGAAGGAATTACACAAGATAGTGTTTGATCCTCGGTACTTACTACTTAATCCTAAAGAGAGAAAACAGGTAAAACCATTTTTTAAGAAATGCGTATCTATTGCAAGCATTTTAAATTTCTTTTTGACCTATAACCTCTGAGTGCCCACCAGTGTTCTGGGGCCTCCTGATGGTATTGGGAAATTGGGGGAGGGCAAGTAATCCAGGAATTCAGTGCTTTTGCAGGGATTAATGTGCCCCACCCTCTTCTCATTTTCTCCCTCTCCTGAAACAGTCTCATATCTGGAACCCAGTCATCCTACTTGTGGACATTTCTGACTCAGTTGTTTGTACCCTTACATATGCACATGACTATGGACCATTTATCCCGTGCCTCATACACAGTGAGGTATAGCTTTAGAAGTTTCAAAGTTCATCTCAAATGTACTATTTATTTTTTCTTGGGAAAATGACATAGTTTTACAGTAGTAAAATGGCAAAACACAGTTGAGTGAAAAAGGTGGAGAGCATCTATAAATCTTGCCCACAGATCAGACTATCATCAGACAGTGTATTTATACAAATGCTATTTGATATTGTAGATAGACAGTGTTTAAAGACGAGCTGAAGCAACAGTACAGCAGGTAGGACTTTTGCCTTGCTTGCAGCCAACCTGGGTTTGATCCCTGGCACTTATGGTCCCCAAGCTGGTAGCACTAGGAGTGATTCTTGAGTGCAGATCCTGGAGTGCCTCCTGAGCATTGCTGAATGTGACTCCAAAAAACAAAACAAAGACAGAAAGACAGGCTTCTGTTTCACAAATCCATGTGAAAGTCTATATTAAATGGCAGCTATTATGTGTATGTCAGGAATAAAAGTATTGGGTGCATCAGGGTCTCTGTTCAGTTAGAGTCGCCTTATTACTGAGTTGCCATTTATTCCCGTGATGATTCAGTGACTTATCTTCTCAGTGACTGCTACCTACACTAAATTATCACATAATTTATGTTGTTTCTGAATTACTTGAACCACTCTCCACTGATCTTGATGAAGTGGTGAGTATGTTAAACCTTGTATCATAAACTGCCAAGCTTATTCTTTTGATAATATTAGCATCCATTTCTTAATGGTTGGGAGAATTCTCTACACAGTTTGTGTAACCATAGACTTTTAATGAAGAGTAGAAAGTTGCTGTTTGCTAGAAATACAGTACAGTACTCCAGGTTTACTTTAGTAGTAAAACCTGACTTTCTAAATAAATTAAGGTATTTATGTGTGATATCAGTTTCACCTCAGTTGATTACCCATTGTAACGTATAAAGCAACCTTAGTTCTTCAATTTTCCCTACTCATTTCTAGTCTCTCAGCAAAATCTACCCCACCCCCCCCCAATTTTTTATGAATCCTTAATTTCCTGCGTTAACACTTTAATTCAGGCCACCATGATCAGCTCATTATCTCTCATACTTTAAAATAAACTGGTTTTGGGGACAGGGATGTAGATCAGACTCTGGGTTCATTTTCAGGTTATAGTATATGTTACCCAGAGCTATTTAAGTTGACATCATATAGGTTAGAACTTCATTACTACTGTAATTGCTCATCTATTGAGGTTATTATAAATCCATACTGAATTATATATTGAATTAAATTTGAGATACTGGAGACCTTTGAAAAGGCAAAGCCATTTCTCCACACACTTAGTACTTGGACATCAAATATGTAGGTTTTTTTTCTAATACCAGCCATTTTTCTGGCTTGTGCTGAGCATCCTTTAATTATATAATTCTCATACAGTGTGCTTGGAATTAGTGGCAGGTCTTATACTCAGTTTGTATCCACCTTAGATACCAGGTGCAGGACCTGACTTGATAGATCGATCTTCCTTCCTTCCTTCCTTCCTTCCTTCCTTCCTTCCTTCCTTCCTTCCTTCCTTCCTTCCTCCCTCCCTCCTCCCTCCCCCCCCCCCCTCCTTCCTTCCCTCCTCCCTCCCTTCTTCCTTCCTCCCTCTCCTCCCTCCCTCCTCTCCTTCCTTCCTTCCTTCCTTCCTTCCTTCCTCCTCCTTCCTTCCTTCCTTCCCTCCCTCCCTCCCTCCCTCCCTCCCTCCCTCCCTCTCTCCCTCCCTCCGTCCCTCCCTCCCACACCTGGCAATGCTCAGGGCTTACTCCCAGCTCTGCACTCAGGAATTAACTCCTGGCAGTGTGCAGGGGACCATATGGGATGTCGAGGATTGAACCTGGGTCGGCCACGTGCAAGTGAATGCCCTACCCGCTGGACTTGCTCTGACCCCTGACATGTAAGTTTAATGGGTAGGATGCTTCCTAGGATACAGCCAACTCAGTTTCAGTCCCCAGCATTGCATATGGTCCCTTGAGCAGGGGTGTGGCCCCCAAATAGGGAGGTATCGGAGGGAAATGTGGCCGGGCACAGTGGCAGGCCACCCCAGGTTACCACACCCTGTGGGATTCGGTGATAAATCCCATGATCATCTCCTTGCAATTGATAATACAAAGCTTCTCATAATTTGGATAAACACTATATTCACCAGTTTGTTGTGTAAAACTTGGTAAGAATAATGAATATTGTTGGCCAGCAGATGATGAGATCACCGGAAGGCGCCTGAGTGCAGGAGCCCTTCTCTCAGGAGTTGGGTGCTTCATATTTCTAGCAGGTGGCCTCTGAACCCATTTGTTTAGGGTTGTTTGGAGTTAATTACTATGTAAGCACAGTTGATTCAAGTATTGACCATTGGTGATGGGCTCAGTCTTCGCCTCCATTTCCAGCAACCTTTTTTTTTTTTTTTTTTTTTTTTTGGGTCATACCCGGCAATGCTCAGGGGCTCCCTCCTGGCTCTGCACTCAGGAATCACTCCTGGCGGCGCTGGGACCATATGGGATGCGGGGATTGAACCCAGGCCGGCATGAGCCGGCCGCATGCAAGGCAACGCCCTACCCGCTGGGCTATCGCTCCGGCCCTTTATGTTTTTTTTTTTTTTTTCATTTCCAGCAACCTTTCCTAGAAAGAGTACTGGAAGGGTGATGAAGGGTATGTTCTGGAAATTCGAACCTCTAATCTTAGAGTGGGTTTCTCTGGCAGTAAGCCCACACATTACTGTCGCCTATAGGCATTCATTCCTATAAACCGAGCTTGTTCCAAAACTGTTCTCTCCTTCCTTATTTAAGAAGGGGTAGGGGCCGGAGCGATAGCCCAGTGGGTAGGGCATTTGCCTTGCACGCAGCCAGCCTATGCCGGCCCGGGTTCAATCCCGGCATCCCATACGGTCCCTGAGCACCGTCAGGAGTAACCCCTGAGCATGCAGGGTGTGACCCAAAAAGCACAAAAAAAAAAAAAAAAGAAAGAAAAGAAATGGTATAAAACCAGATATAAGAAAACATGTTCCTGGGGCTTTTACTACCTGGAAATTGTTGAGGTTTTAGGAGCTCTTTTGGCATCTGGTAGCCAGTAATGCCACTAAACATTATTCAGTCTAGTTATGTCAAACATAACTAAACGATATGGTGAGTTATGGTTTTTGTTGAAACTTCCCTGGATAAGGATTTCTGATCGCTTGATGGGAAGATAACGTATAGTTCGTGCTGCTTTGAATATGACATAACTGTCTTAGTATCTGGCACGTAAATGTTAGCTTAATTTCCACTGTTCTCAAACTGGTGTATTTCATTCTTGAGTCTTGTTTCTTTTCTCCCCACACCCCTTATGGGATAGGAAGCAGGATTTATTGGGGTGGGGAGGGATAAGGACCAAGGACTCAGAAAGAACAGATTGAGACTCTCCAGAATGCAGTGTCTGCCGTTTGTCCAGTGGTTCATAGCTAGGGATCTGTTTGACTCTAGCTTTCTTCCGACTCATCAACATTAAGCTAGGCAAAGCCACACTTTCTGCAGATGTGAATCTTCTGGAGGCCAGGAAACCTGATGAGCTTGACCATGTGTTGACTCAGTAGCTTAGTGTGGTTGAGCATAAAGACTTCACCAATGTGAACCCTGGCCACCGAGCCCTGGGGCTTTCCAGAGGCACCCACTTATTTTGTTGCTTGACTGCTGAAATAATGGACACATGAGCACATGTAATGTTCAACACAAAGAGTTGTCCCTAAGGTCCCTTAAGGCAGCCTCTCCAAGCAGTGCACTATGGACAGTACACCAGGCCCTCTGAGGAGCTGCCTTATTGTTACTGTAGTCTCACTGTTAGGAGTATACTATTATTAAGTTCTAAGCTGATTAAGGATTCTTCTTTAAAAAATAAAAACTTAAGGTTAGCATCATGTCAAGCCCACCAGGTCCTCCAGTACTTCACCATTATTTTCAGCTTTCAGAGTTGCGGTTTCTCTTTTCCTATTTCCCTGTTTTAGTAGGTTTGTAACTTTAAAAGAAATTCCTTTACTGCCATTGCTGTTCAAAGAAGGTGGGGATAGATTGCTTCTTCATTTTATTATCTTGGAATAAAAGGATGAGGTGCCAAATCGATATAAATCATGATTAGTTTATGTGAAATTAATTATGTCTTAAAAAGAAACACAGAAATTAAACTGTAGAGGTCCAGACAGATACTGCAGCAGGTAAGTTGTTTGCTTTGCATGTGGAAAATGCAAATCCAGGTTTAATTCTCAGTACCCCATATGGTCACCTGAACCTGCCTGGTTGATCCCTGAGCACAGAGCCAGGAGTGAGCCCTAAGCTCTGCCAGGTGTGGTACCAAAACAAAAACAAAACAGCTCTATTTTGTGATTTTTCTGCAGAACAGACTTTGAAGGAAGACTGGAGCCATGGTACAGCAGATAGGCATTTGCCTTTAATGTGACTCATCTGTGTTTGAAACCTTATAACCCACATGGTTCCCTGAGCCCTCAGCAGTGATCCCTGAGCTCAGCCAAGATTAAGCACTGAGTACCACTGGGCGTGACTCAAAACTCAAAAACTTAATAATTGCGATGCTCAGCTGGAGAAAAAAAAGTTGTTTTTTTTTTTTTTAATTTTGTCAGGTTAAATAAAAATTAAAGGAACTTTTTTATTTTTTATATTTTTGCTTTTAGGGTTACACCCTGCGATGCTCAGGGGTTATTCCTGGCTCTGCACTCAGGAATTACTCCTGGTGGTGCTTGGGGGACCATATGGGATGCAGGGGATCAAACTGATCGAACCCAGGTTGGCTGTGTGCAAGGCAAACAGCCTACCTGCTGGACTATTGCTCCGCCGCCTGCAGGGACTTTTAACCTTTTGGTTTATGGAAGCCTAGTCAGGAGACTGTACTTAACTATTACTGTCAGTTGAAGCTAAAATTGAACTCCATATAATCAATATGTTTTTCCTATATATACTTTGAAAAAGATAGTGACTTCGTTGTTTTAATTATCTGACTTGTCAAATTTATTTTTGTTTAGGTATTTGATCAGTATGTAAAGACCAGGGCAGAGGAGGAACGTAGGGAAAAGAAAAACAAAATAATGCAAGCCAAGGAAGAATTCAAAAAAATGATGGAAGAAGCAAAATTTAATCCAAGGTATGTGGTTCATCTCTACCAGTTACCTCTCTGCATACATTTTTACCAAAAAATCATTTATTTATTTATTTATTCTCCACCAGTGGGTATTCGAATATAGACCATATTTGATTATTAGCTTTGCTTTTCTTTCTTTTTTTTATTTGCTTTTTTGGGTCACACCTGGCAATGCTCAGGGGGTTTCTCCTGGCTCTGCACTCAGGAATTACTGCTGGCGGTGCTCGGGGGACCATATGGGATGCCGGGGGATCAAACCTTGGCTGTGTGTAAGGCAAACTCCCTACCCGCTGGGCTATCACTCCGGCCCACTTTTGCTTTTCTAATTAACATTCTTACTTTAGAGGAATTGGTGGTGCTCTGTGAGTTACATGGGTTATAGGGGGAGTGATAGTACAGTGGTTTAGGCATTTGCCTTGCATAAGGCCGACCAGGGTTTGATCTCCAGCATCCCATGTGGTCCACTGAGCACCACTAGGACTGGACTACCTCCTGAGTGCAGAGCCAGGAGTAACCCCTGCACTACTGCATGACACCGCCGTACCAACCCCCAAAAAGAAAAGCAAAAACAGTACTGCCACATAGAAATTAAATTAGCTTCTGTCTCTAGAAACTGGGAAATGATTGAAAAGTCTATCTCTTAAAGTTTTGTGCATGAGCTGCAGAACAGGGACATTCTTTTGATTTAAAATGCTAAAGCAGGGCCGGGCGATAGTCCAGCGGGTAGGGCGTTTGCTTTGCATGCGGTCGGCCTGTGCCGGCCCAGGTTTGATCCCGGCATCCCATATGGTCCCCCAAGCACTGCCAGGAGTAGTTCCTGAGTGCAGAGCCAGGAGTAAACCACTGAGCATCGCAGGGTGTGACCCCAAAAAAGCAAAATGAATGAATGAATGAATGAATGAATGAATGAATAAATAAATAAATAAATAAATAAATAAATAAAATACATTGCTAAAGCAGGGGCTGGAACATAGCGCAGCAGGTAGGACATCTCTGACGTCTCATATAGTCCCCGCACACTGCCAGGAGTAATTCCTGAGTGCAGAGGCAGAAATAACCCTTGAGAGTTGATGGGGGGGAGAGAGAGAGAGAGAGAGAGAGAGAGAGAGAGAGAGAGAGAGAGAGAGAGAGAGAGAGAGCAGACATTTCAGAATATCCTAAATATCTGTGATAGTTTTCTATGCCATTCTCAGTTATTAATTCATGTTAAAGGTATATATCACTGTATCACTGTCTTCCCATTCATCATCGATTTGCTCGAGTGGGCACCAGTAATATCTCCATTTGTCCTGTCTCATGCAAGTAGAGCCCAAGGGCACCTGCTTGCTCCAGGAACATAAAGAGCCTCAAACCATTCCATCAGGTCATGGGAATGAGGTCTATAATTGTTACTGGTATTTGGCATATCAAATACGACACAGGTAGTTTGCTAGGCTCTGCCATGCGGGTAGGATACTCTTGTAGTCATCTCTAAATCCAGCATTTAGCTGAGCTGTGATAGGCTGGTCTGCTGGGTGGAGTTCTGATGAGGGGGAAGTCCAGATATGGAAAATGGAGGCCCTCATGGAGTGGGGGGGTCGTCTGGCTTGTTGCGAGGCTCTGCTGGGTTGGCGAGCCAGGGCTAGAACCCGCCATCCTTCGCGGGCGCCTCGTGAGTGGCTGGGCACGGGGAGAGCCAGTAGCAGCTCTGCCCCATGTCTGTGAGTCTCTCAAAGGTATATAATGGTCTGAAAAGTACTTAAAATATATAATCACAATATTTTTGTGTCACTATCACTATCTTCCCGTTGATCATCTATTTGCTAGAGCGGGCACCAGTAATATCTCCATATGCCCTGCCTCATGCTAGTAGAACCCAAAGGCATCTGCTTGTTCCAGGAACATAAAGAGCCTCAAGCCATTATATTAGGTCATGGGAATGACTTAATATAAATGTTACTGGTATTTGGCATATCAAATATGACACAAGCAGCTTGCCAGGCTTGGTGTGCGGGTGGCATACTCTTGTAGTCACCTCTAAATAAAGCAATTATTGATGAACCGCGTGGCCGCTAGCGGCCTCACAAGCCAGGCTGTGATAGTCTGGTTTGCTGGGTGGAGTTGTGACGAGGAAGAAGTCTGGATGTGGAAAGCGGCAGCCCCCATGGAGTCGGGCGGGGGGTGGGGTGGTCGTCTGGCTTGTTGTGAGTCTCTGCTGGGGTGGCAGGCCAGGGCTAGAACCAGCCTCATGAGCGGCTGGGCACAGGGAGAGCAAGTAGCAGCTCTGCCCCATGTCTGAGAGTCTCTGGTTCAGCATACCTGGGCCAGATTGAAAAAAAAAAAAAACTGCTGCAGGGTGGCTGTTGATGATCCGGGCTGTGATAGTCTGGTCTGCTGGGTGGAGTTGTGATGAGAAAGAAGTCTATATAGTTTTGTCTTCAAAGCAGTTTGATTTCTGCATGATTTTGCACAATAACAAAAAAATAAGCTAATAGGTAACTTGTTGGGGGCTGGAGTGATAATACAGTGTATAGGTTGCTTGCCTTGAATGTGACTGATTTGATTCAGTTCCCAGCATCCCATATGGTTCTCCGAGCCTGCCATGAGTGATCCCTGAGTATTTGCTGGGGTGGCAAAAATAACCAACCAACTAACTGAATAAATAATAAATAAATAAATAAATAAATAAATAGGTAATTGCTGAAGTGAATGTGGAATTTCGACTAGATGGCAGTGTTAACACAGAATAGTCCAGGCATGAGAATTACCTTTTCTTTCATAGTTTAGTTGTGGCAGTGCTGGTCTTAGGTTGTGATGAGTGGTATTAGATTGTGGTGTCTCAGTGAGCACCTTAGAACATGGAGCGTGTTATAACATTGCGAGGTAAAACTTTGGAGTTTCTGGGTTGAATAGCACTTCCACCTTCCTTGCCCGCTTCCTCTGCTGCTCTGTGATGAGCAGGTTCCAGAGGCTATATTCTGTATAATTTGAAATAGGAAGAACCTGCTTTAGCATAGATATATTTTTCAGAATCTTAAACTGTATTTGTGGCTATGTAGAATGTATTATCCATATAGGGAATAATAGTTTTTAGACTCTACAGGGATCTTGGACTTTTTCTTAATAATAAGGATTTTTCATGAGTTAAAGTAGTTGACACTGAGTTACAAAAGACATTTTAGGAAGTAGGTGAAAGATCTGAAAATAGAGTGGTAATGCAGGCATATTAGAGAGTTAATATTTTCCTTGGGATTTGTGTATATAAAAAGTATTCTAGGAAATGTGTGTTAAAATAGTTCCAGTTGTAATATGAACATCTTATGAACATCTTTGTAATTGTGTATCTCACAGTGGTATAATAAAATACTAAAAAAATAGTTTCAGTTGTAGTCTTACAAGGTATAGAACTTAATTTCAAGTAATTCAGTAATATATATTTTATTAAAATTCTTTATGGGTCTGAGAATGAATAATTGAAACTCAAGAAATTTACCTTTCTTAATTTAGTGGACAGCTTTGCTGTATTACAGTATCCACTGATTTTACGGGGAAGCGGATACGGTTTTTGGAATGATCTATACCTTGTAGGTTACTCTGTTAAATAGAGCTTTCTGACACATAATTGAAATTCTGTCTTAACATTTGGAGCAGTGTGTTAGCATTGGGGATTATAAGGCCTTCAGTATACTCCATGGGGGCCAGGTTTGAGAATTGTGTAAAGAGGGGTCCTTGCAATAGGCGAGGCACCAATCATAACAACAAAACCACAGGAAGGAAACTATGTTAGAAGTGGGCCACAGTCAGAAAATGGTTGAAAAGAAACACTGCTGTCTCTGAACTTTTAATGGTAGAATAGGGTTTGAGACATTTTTAGTAGCAGAGACTAGGGAGAAGAAAACTGAAACTGAGGGACCGGAGCGATAGTCCAGTGGGAAGGGTGTTTGCCTTGCATGCAGCCGACTCGGGTTTGATCCCTGACATCTCATATGGTCCCCCACGCAGTGCCAGGAGTGATTCCTGAATGCAGAGCCAGGAGTAACCCCCCCAGCATTGCTGGGTGTGACCCAAAAAGCAAAAAAAAAAAAAAAAACAAACAAATTGAAACTGAGAAATGCTCTATTGATTTCACTTTCTTTTTGAACTGGAAAAGATCATTATTAAGTACTCTTTAGCAGACTTTGTAAATAGCAAGCACCAGTATGGAATCAGAAAGAATAGGGAATTACTTTAATGCCCATCTCTTCGATGATTTCTTCTGTTAATGGACGTTTCAGAGAGACATCTTTCACTACCAACTTGGTCATTCTTTTCTCCATCCTGTACCACCAGCCATTAGTAACCCAACTCCTTCATTAAAGGAGTCTCTAACCTATCTGTTACAAAAGTGTTTTTTAGAGTTGAGATGGGTTCTTAAAGTTCATTTTGTCTATTTTCATCATAAAAGCAGTATTTTAAGTAATGTAAGTATAAAATAATACACTTCTTTTACATCTTAACTTTTTAGTTTTTAAGAAAGTTAATCATAGAAATTGCTTTTTATGAATTAGAATAAACTATATTGCTTAATTGATCATGAGAAATATGTGACTATGTAATGGTACTTTTCTGGAATATGTATTTTTATTTTACCTTAAGATTTTATTGTGATTACATTGATTGCTCACACCAGATTTGTTGACTCTTCTTTGATTAGAAAAACTTAACAATTATCAAATGCTGGGCTGGAGAGTTAGTACTGTAGAAGCGCTCTTACCTTAGACTTGACCAACCCAGGTTCAGTTTCAGCACCTCGTGTAATACATTGAGCCCTACTAGGAGAGATCCCGTGCACTGCCCTTAAACGCTGGCTTGCACACACACACACACACACACACACACACACACAACTAGTAGTTAGTGATAGTCCCAATACTTTATTTTTTATTTTTGCACCACGCCTGGCAGTGCTCAGGGGTTACTCCTGGCTCTGTTCTCAGGAATCACTTCTGGCAGGCTTGGGGATCCATCCATAATGGATGCCGGGGATCGAACCTGGGTCAGCTGCATGCAAGGCAAGTGCCTTACTCCAATCTCTTTGGCCCCTATTTCATATACCTCAAACTAAAAGTTTGAATTCTACTCAAACTGTGTTTGCACCTTAGGAATTGTTGCAGAGCATAAGGCAATGAGACATTAGTCTTATTCTAACTCTTAACCACTGCTTGAAATATATAATTGTGTTATTTATTTTGTTCTGTTTTACAGCTGCTTAATGAAGCAGAACTAACTCATTGAGCTGGAAATAGAACTAAATCTCCTCATGGAGTGGTGTAGATGAGCCACTAAAGCTTCTGACTCACACAAGTTCCTTCTCTTTGAACTCTTCTTTTTCCCTTTGGTTTTCAAATAACAGATGTGTGTTTCCCTGACACTATATCAGTCTCTAACCTCATTTTTACTCTTCAGTCTTTCTTATTATTGTCTTATGCTACTCAGTATTCACTGCTTAGACAGATATTGGGACCCAGTCTCTCTAGCACTTAGTCTTACTGGAAAAAAAATAGCATCTTCTGCTATATATTCAGAAATTATATATTCAGAAATATTCTATGAATTCAGAAATATCTATCAAAGTTAGCATGTCTTGCTGTTTTGTTACAGAGCTACCTTTAGTGAATTTGCAGCTAAGCATGCTAAAGATTCAAGATTCAAAGCAATTGAAAAGATGAAAGATCGAAATCTTGTTTAATGAGTTTGTTGCGGCTGCAAGAAAGAAGGAGAAAGAAGATTCGAAGACCAGAGGTGAGAAGGTAAGATGGTCTTCGTTCCAGTGGTTGCAGTTGCCGGTTTGTGAATGGGAAGGAACAAAACTGGCTGTTTCTTTTTTTTCCTTCTTATTTGGGTCACACCCAGCAATGCTCAGGGGTTACTCCTGGCTCTGCACTCAGGAATTACTCCTGGTGCTTGGTACCATATGGGATGCCGGGGTTTGAACCCAGTCAGCTGTGTGCAAGGTAAAAACCCTACCCACTGTGCTGTCGCTCTGGCCCCCTAAACTGGCTGTTTCTAATCTCAGTAGAAGGATAAACAGCAGAATTTATTAAGTGGGTTAGTTCCTAGCTTTAGTTCCATACCTACAATCAACTGCATATAGGTTTACATTAAATTTTATTAATATGCAGTTCAGAAGTGATCGTTAGACCTGTCTGCTGGTGCTAAGATTTCAAAAGTCTTGATAGGTGGCAACATTAAAATTTCAGGAAGGTTCTTTATGTTTTTGCTCTCTGAAAGATAGCATTTGAGTGACTTTCTATCTTTCGGTAAACATATCTTACATATAAATTATTGCTTATTAGAATTGAAGGTCAGCTATTAAAGATTAATGTGTTCCAAATGTCATTTGATAGCAGTGTCAGGAATGGAAAGGATCTTACCACTGGGGAGGCTGATGAGGGTGATGGCACCACGGTGTGTGAGCCTAAAAGCTTGCGGTCAGCTCCCGAAAGCTTAGTGAGTGTAGGAGAAAGAAGCTTTAACATTTTGAGGTGTTTCTTTGTCAGACTGTAAACTTAACTGTAAATTCAAAGAAGTGTGGCCAGCAACTGGGGAGATAAAACAGGGACTCCCAGCACCAAGTATGGTCCCCCAATACTGCCAAGGGTCACTAAGACTTGGACAGAGCCAGGAATGGCCCTTGAGCACCGGTAGGTGCGACCCTAAAACCAAAGGGGGCAGGGGATAAGGGAGTGAGAGAGCGAAGAGATAGTAATACAAAACCATTCTTGTTGAAAACGAATTCTCTAACAATAGCAGTGATATTAAATAAAATAAATTGTCAGAGTTCCTGAAACACCTGCTATTCTGATTTATGCACTCTACATGTTGACACTAGTGTATACCACTGGTGACTCACTTGAATGTGGTTTAATTAGCACAAACTGCAGTGCTGGCATCTTGGGGGAACGCTGTGGTGCTCCGCACAAAATCGGGAGCAGAGTCAGAGATCCCCTTCTGCCCCAGGGGATTGGTGGCCGTGGATGGAGAAAGACTCAGGAATCCAGCGAGGTCTTAAAATGCTTACTTATCACAGGGTCAGGCATACAAATCAGCAATAGGGAAAACCCTGTGCTTAGGATTCCTGGCTAGGACCCAGGCCACGTGTAGCCCAAGGTGGCGGCCACCACGTGTTAAGGCCATGTAGAGAGGAGACAAAGACAAGGTGCCAGCAGAAAGGGAGAGAGTGACCCAAGCAGAGTGCGAGCCCCAAAAAAGAGAGAGAAGAGAGGAAGCAGCCTAGTTTTATCCCCCTGCAACTCAGACTTCCCACTCGTGGGAAGCCACCAGGGTCAAATGCCCTCAAGTAATTTCTCCCAGGCCTTCTCCTAGGCCCTTTTAGATGCTAATGTCACGAGCCAAGATCTGCCTAGGAAATGCCTTTACAGGATTGAGAAGGGGTTTCTGAGATGGCATGTCTCTGTACCAAAGACTATACTAATGCCAGTTAAATATTTCTCCAAGCCTTCACAAGTCTCGTCTTTACTTTATGGTAGTTTTGTATTTTAGTTGCTTTTGAGTTATCAGGGAGCCATGCTTGCTTGCTTGGAGGCAAACAGCATTTCTCTCTGGTCTAATTTCTGAGAGATCCAACCTGTCCAGAACCATATGCCAGTAAGATCTAGCTAGTTAGTCGCACAATGATTGTGGTAGCATGAGAGAATATTTATATTATACCGGCTAGTACAGAATTCATGGTCAGATAAACTGCCACATTTAAACTACCCTCCTATCTACAAAGTGACCTGCAGGAGGCAATCCAGGGCAGATGCAGAGGCTCTGGGGAGGTGTAGTGCAACAGGCATCAATGTGTTAAAGTTTCCAAAATCATTTCATAATTAATCATTTTCTGGGGTGTAGATGATTCTGCTTTTCAGAGGAAATGTGCAAAATTGAGTTCTGCAAACATGTTTAGTTAGAATCAAGTAAATAAATTGCTTGCTATTTTTGATCTTTAGTGATGACTCTGGTTAAAGAAAATTAAATAAAATACGATTGATATTGCATGTTAGATTTTATACCTTTATTTTCCTTTTCTAAATACTTTTTGGTAAATGTTTTATGTATTCTGTTTCATAATTGTGCTGTGTGATCTGCCAGTCAATTAAGTTTGATAGCTGTCAATCACTGATAATGCCAGGTATTGTGGATTCCTGAATGGGGAAAGAATTGGTGTCTCTCTGTGGTGACTTTAGCTTCCTTCGTGTCTGTACTTTAGTTTTTTAAGTCTTCTTTAGGAATTTATTGAGAGTATGCTCTGAATGTATTAATTAAAGCAAAACTTAAATAGGTACTACTATAGTATCTGTTATTTGTTTATTGAATATTTATATTTATAGAACTGATTTATTCAGCATTTGTTGCAGGACACCTAAAAGCTTAGGCCTCTGCATCTGCCCTAGATTGCCTGCTCTCTCTTTCTTTTGTGGGGAGACACAACTGGCGGTGCAAAAGGGTTACTCCTGGCTCTACACTCAGGAATCAATCCTGGTGGTGCTCAGGGGACCATTTAGGATGCTGAGGATTGAATTTGTGTTGGCTGTGTACAAGACAAGTACCTTACTGTTGCAGGACACCTAAAAGCCTAGGCCTCTGCATCTGCCCTGGATTGCCTCCTGCAGGTCACTTCATAGATAGGGGGGTAGTCTGAATGTGGCAGTTTATCTGACCATGTATTCTGTACTGGCTGGTATAATATTCTCTCATGCTACCACAAGCATCGTGGGACTAGCTAGATCTTACCAGCATATTTGCCTGGCCACTTTGGATCTCTAAGTAATTAGACCAGAGAGAAATGCTGTTTGCCTCGAAGCAAGCAAGCATGGCTCCCCTGATAACTCAAAGGCAACTAAAATACAAAACTACCGTGAAGTAGATGAGACTCTTGTGAAGACTTGGAAAGATATTTAACTGGCATTAGTATTAGTCTTTGGTACAGAGACATACCATCTCAGAAACCCCCTTCTCTACCCTATAAAGGCAATTCCAGGCAGATCATGGCTCAAGACATTAGGTGAGGTGCTGGGAGAAATTACCTGAGGGCATTTGATCCTTCCTGCCAAGGGAAGTTACATTTAGCTTATAGCTTCTCCCAGCTCTGCTAGGAGGCTTTTAATTAGCTCTGGGTCCTTGTAAACAGCCTGATAGTCTCCTGAAGTTGCTACATTTCTATAGAGCTATTTTCCTGTTTTCATCTCTAGATAGCCCAGCCTAGAATGGGCTGGGCTGGGAAGTTTGGGTGGATTTCTAGCTATAAAATAAGCTGCAAGAAGAAAGAAGCTTGCTCTTTTTCTCCCTTTTGCCATTTCGGCTTCCCTTGGTGTTTTGCTTCTCCGTCCTCTCCATTCTCTGTTGGGCCTCAACACGTGGTGGCAGCCATCTTGGCCTACATCTGGCTGGGGCCTAGCTGGGAACCCAGAGTATGGAGGTTTTCCTGCTCTTGGATTGTATATTGGAACCTGTGATAGTAAAGCCCTTTTAAACCTGCATCGGATTCCTGAGTTATCCATTCCCTGCCGGCCGGTGGTAGACGGGAACTTGCTTCCCGGCACTGTCGGGACCCTGGCGGAGCTCCCCGACAAGCATTCCTTTTTTTTTTTTTTTTTTTTTTGCTTTTGGATCACACCCAGCAATGCTCAGGGGTTACTCCTGGCTCTTCACTCAGGAATTACTCCTAGTGGTGCTCGGGGGACCATATGGGGTGCTGGGGATCGAACCTGGGTCAGCCACGTGCAAGGCAAACGCCCTACCTGCTCTGCTATCACTCCAGCCCCTCAATTGTTAAATTATTCTTTGTAAGTTTGGCTTTGTACCAATGCTAAATTTATCAACCAGTAGAAATAATGCAGGAAATATTTACTAACTAGGCCATGGAAGCAGGCATTTTCAGGGCTTCAGTATAGTATATTCTAGAGCTAAAGAGTGCAGTGGGGAAGATGAAGAAGCTAGCTTTTTCTTTTTCTTTTTTTCTCTTAAAATGATTAAACAGTTTTTTCTGTTACAGTATCATTAAGTTGACACTTAAAAATGAATGTCTGAGCAGAAATTGTTTTCTACCTATTTCTACTCTCACTTAAATTAAACCTAAAAAAAGATACCATCAGTTTTTTTTGTATAGAAGGAAATTGGGAAAATATTGGGAAAATAAGGCCTTGAATTGCTGCTAAGATTAATTTGGCACTTTTAAAAAATATCTATGCAGTAAATTATTTTTATATTAGTTGCTTACACTCATGATAATGTTCACAGTGAAAGGAAGTTAAATTTTAGTGTTTATTTCACGCATAAAATCATAATTCTTTATTTCATAGGATCTATGTCTAAAATTAAAAATTGATGTGAGGTTGGCTAGAGAGATAGTACAGCGGGGAGGACACGTGCCTGGTATGCGACTGACCCTGGTTTGGTTGCCAGAGCCCCCGTGTGTTCCCTCAGGCCCCTCCTGGGATGATTCCTGAGTACAGAGCAGGAGTGGGTCCTGAGCACCGCCAGGTGTGAACAAAACCAAATCAAGTTGTTAATCAATGAAAACGCTGGCTTTGTGGGTAGTTTTCATTATTACAAGTAAATTCAAGAAACAAGTTCAGTATTGGAGAAATTCACAGCTGGTAGCTCTTGTCTTTTCAAAAAGTTTCTAATGCAGAGATTGTTATGTGTAACCCTTTAATAAATGTTTTACAGAAATGATTTCAACTTTTGTGGGTTTTTTTTGCTATCTATTAAAAGTGATATAGGGAAAAGTGAGAATAGAAATAAGCAAAAAACACAATTCACTTAGTATGTGCTTATATTTTTAACATTCTGAATCTTTCTGATTTCTCATTCACCTGCTCAGGTGGAGGGAAGCATAGCATGTTTAATTTCTCTTGGGAAGAGAGATTCTTAACATTTCAATCAATCAGTTTTATTGAAATGCCTTTGCTTGCCTTTGAGAATCTTGACTGGTAGAACCCAAAATAATTTGTTTTCTTTTTAGTTTGTTTTGGGGCCACACAATTTTTTCTTTTTTGTTATTCTCATTAAAGTAAATGACCCTTCCCTTCTTTTTTCTGTTGTAAACACATATTTCTCATACAAAATTGTTTGTTTCTTCCCACCCCACTACATGTTTTGGAATATAGATTAAATCAGATTTCTTTGAACTGTTATCTAATCATCATTTGGACGGCCAGTCTCGATGGAGCAAAGTAAAAGACAAAGTAGAAAGTGATCCACGTTACAAAGCAGTGGATAGTTCATCTATGAGAGAAGACCTTTTCAAGCAATATATAGAAAAAATAGCCAAGGTGAGTATGTCTACTCACACTGGAGACTTCTTGTTGAAATCCTGCTTTGTGCATAAGTGCACATGCGCCACATACCTTGCTGGGGCAAGCCCCGTGTCATGTGTCATATAGTGCTTACGTCTATTCTAGTTAAATACTGTTGTTTGAAGTATTGTGTTAGACTTGCTAATGTTTGTGTGGAAACAGCTTGTTGAAGTTTAATGTACTTACTTTCACAGAATTTAGATTCAGAGAAAGAAAAGGAGCTTGAAAGGCAAGCTCGAATCGAAGCGAGCCTTCGAGAGCGAGAAAGAGAGGTACAGAAGGCTCGTTCAGAACAAACAAAAGAAATAGATCGAGAGCGGGAACAGCACAAACGAGAAGAAGCAATCCAGAACTTCAAGGCTCTTCTGTCTGACATGGTATATCCTTTCTTTATTTCCTCTACGTTGGACTATTAGAAATCTGTTACAACTCCTCACTAGTTAGCACTTATAATATTATTTTTTTTCTTTTTTGGGTAATACCTTGTGACACTTGGGTTACTCCTGGCTCTTTGCTTAGGAATTAATCCTGGCGGTGCTCAGGGGACCATATGGGATGCCGAGGATGGAACCGGGTTGGCCGCATGCAAGGCAGATGCCCTACCCGCTGTGCTGTTGCTCCAGCCCCAGCACTTTAATATTCTTAAGTTGACCTGATACAACTGTAAGCTACTTACAAGGCATTTTTTGTTTTTGTTTTTTAATTTTATTGTACCACCATGAGATACACCATTATAAAGCTGTTCATGATTGGGTTTCAGTCATACAGTTACAAAGTGTTTTAAAATTGAGGATTTTAATGGCACCGTTATAAGAAGAACTAGTTATATAGTATTTTCAGAAGTAGATGATTTGTATATATAATGCGCAACTCTTTTTCAGGTGTAAAACTACTTTTTTATTTTTCTCGATGGAACTCAAATTACAACATTTTATGCAGCGGATAAGCAAACTGTGCTGAACTAACTTCTCTATTGATGTGGGGTCAACATTTTGCTGATTTATGGTACATGTAGGTGATAGAACATGCACTTGGACATATACTGACCCAGGGGACAACCTGGGATTTCTTGAAAACTCTTCTCTTTGCCTAGAGTTGTTGAGAAGTGTAGTAGGGTTTTGTCCTTTGCGTGACTATCAGTGCTCTACTGTCATATTTGCTTTTTCCTTTTCTTTTTTGTACTATTTGTCTTAGAGGTTTTTTCTTGTCTTCCAACTTCTGATTTCTTATTTCTGCTTTTTTTTTTTTTTTTTTCTTTCCTTTTTTGGGCCATACCAGGTGATGCCCAGGAGTTACTCCTGGCTCTGCACTCAGGAATTATTCCTGGCGGTGCGGGGGGACCATAAGGGATGCTGGGGATCGAACCCTGGTTGGCCACATGCAAGGCGAACGCCTTCCCGCTGGACTATCCCTGGCCCCCTCTAATTTGTTCTTAACTTTTTATCTCTGTTCTTTGAACAAGTAATAGTTTTCTGATTTTCCTCCCTGCTCCTAAGTTAATTTCCTCTTGCAATTACAGAAACCTTTTGTAAGGCTTTTGTTTGTTTGGGAGCCACACCCAGCTTGCTGTGTTATGGGCTTGTTCCTGGCTCTGCACTCGGAGATCTCTCCTCAGGGGACTATAAAGGGTGCTAGGATCACACGCCCGTCAGCACCCTACGCGCTGCAGTATTGGCTCTGGCCCTCATTTATAGAAACCTTTATAAAACAAATCTTGATTTTCCTTTCCCTGTTGGCTTGCAGAGAAGAGCATTTTCATCCTCCTTCACAGAACATAATGAGGGCTCATCTGACTTTACCTTCCTTATTTTTCAGCTGTCTTGTAAGGTCCAGCCTTGCTGAATTTAATCTTTTTTTTTTTTTAATTTAATCTTTAATAATTCATACTTAAACCTAATGAATCTCATCATTGTTCATGCTTGAGATAGAATATTTGTTTATGGTGCTGGGGTGGAGCCCACGCTTCAGCTACGCAAGGGACGAGTGCTCTACCACTGCACTCCATCCCTAGCTCCACCTCAGATGCTTTTAGGCTGCTTGTGCTGTGGCAAACTTGAGGCAAGTGTTTTTTCAGTGAGGCTTACCCTCACTTATCTAGCCCTAGATTCCAGTGGGCTTTGGTCTCACTGTTCTTCTGCCACCCTTGGTGTTCAACAGGTACTTCTGCACACTTCCTCCATGTTGTTGCGGTTATTTGCTCATGTGTAAGATGAAGTGCTAGAAGCATCTTGGGTATTTTGCCATTTCCTTTGCTGAGCACAGTTGTTTACCTGACACAGATTTAGCTGCTTGACAATCATTGGTTTCTTTTTTTCTTTTTGGCTTCCCCCTATTTCTTCACATTGACACTGTAACTTGACTAAGCCAGCAACGAAACCCTACTTTCTGCTGCCTAGTGAACCAGTCAGATCCGCCATGACTTCTGTTGATTTGTCCTCTGAACTTTGATAATTCTTAACTTACGCTATGTAGTTTGTTGTTAGAAGTTTGAATTTTAGATCAAGACCTATTTTTTAAGTAACTGCTCAGTGCTGTAAGGCAGTATATTTCTTCTCTTACTTTATTCAATTCTTCTATTCAAAGTTGGTAAGATGTTAGTGTTTACATATGAGCACATGCTGTTAAGGTTCTCGAGGATCCTGGTTGGTGGAGGATGTTTTCTCTTTGTTCCCACCTCTTCCAGACCCAATAAGTGAGGGGAGCTCTGGGAGGTATGATTTCTGGCTAATTAATGAAATGAGAGGGTTCTTTGTTTTTTCCATTCATTCATTCATTCATTCATTCATTCATTCATTCATTTATTTATTTATTCTTTTTTTTTTTATTTGCTCTTTGACTTCTTGGGTCCAAGCTGACAACACTTAGGAGTTACTCCTAGCTCTTTGCTCAGGAATTATCCCTGGCAATACTCTGGGGACCATATGGGATACCAGGGATTAAACATGGATCAGTCACATGCAAGTCAAAGCACCCTACCCCGTGTGCTATCACTCCGGCCCCAAGATGAGGTTTTAAAAATGGCAGCTAAGATGGAGTCACGAGACACCTCTCCTACTAAATCTAACTGCTAAACCGAAGAAGCGATCCTCTTGTTGATTATGCAGAGGTGAATCAGTCTGGTGATCTATGCAGTGCTCTCTCTTCAGGTTCGTTCTTCAGATGTATCATGGTCTGATACTCGGAGGACTCTCCGGGAAAGATCACCGCTGGGAGTCTGGGTCCTTGTTGGAAAGAGAGGAGAAGGAGAAGCTTTTTAATGAACACATTGAAGCACTTACCAAAAAGAAGAGGGAGCACTTTAGGCAACTTCTGGATGAAACTTCTGCAGTAAGAGGCTTTTTTTCTTCCCTGTCTTTGTTAAGAGGAGTCTTCCTTAATGATTTCACAGATAAAACACTATAAAGATTTCACAATCATGGTTTTTAGGTTCATAACTGGAACTTGTGGGATATCTGACACCTTATGCTGATTTTTCTTTTAAAGTAAAATGTTAATGACATTTCTAATGCTTAGAAATTATTTCCTTTTGCAACTTTCGAATTTTCACCTGTTCTTACAGTGATCCAAAATGTGCCTTACCTGTGTGTGGTCATTGACCCCCACCAATGACAGTTTTGATAGAGTCCTTTTGCTCCATTTTCTATTTGGTGCTATGACCTCCTTTCGGGGGCCAATTTGTATGCTGTGTTGTCCAGGTTTTGCTCCTGTTTATCTGCTCTCTTTTTGGTGATGGTTTCTTCAGAAGTTATGATGTTGCCCATGGAGATACAGGGTTTGCAGGTGATTGTCTTAGGCCACCTTGAAAGTATGGCCATGAAAATAACTCTTGTGGCAAGACAACAAAAAGAAATTGCATTAAAGCTGCTTCCCTGTCCCTATCTAGTCCGTTACATTTGGGCATAACAAGATATTTCAGGTCAGTGTGTTACATATTATGTATGTATTGTATGTGCTGCAGTTTGGCTCTCACAGTGAAAATGAGTTGTATTTATGCTTTTTATTCGTCTGTCTTTTTTTTTCAAAGATTACCTTAACATCCACATGGAAAGAAGTAAAAAAAATCATTAAGGAAGATCCTAGGTGCATTAAGTTCTCCTCCAGTGACAGGGTAAGTGGATTTGTTTGGGATTTGGCATAATTGTGTGTGTTTAATTAGTAGCACTGGACATAAAAAGTTGATTGTTCACATATATGTGAAATAAACCTGAATTATGTGTTTGTGATTATTTCTTGCATGATACACTAGTAAGATTGGATTGTAAGAACTAAATATTTAGGATTGGGGCAAAACCTATAATTTGGATCTTAGAGATTCAGTAAAGTTGCACTTTTTTTTTTTCTTTTTTGGGTCACACCCGGCAATGCTCAGGGGTTTCTCCTGGCTCTGCACTCAGGAATTACTCCTGGCGGTGCTCGGGGACCATATGGGATGCTGGGGATCGAACCTAGGCCGGCATGGGCCTGCGCATGCAAGGCAAATGCCCTACCCGCTGGGCTATCTCTCCGGCCCCAAGCTGCACTTTTTATTTACTGTGTACTGAGACTGACTGTGTAGATGCACTCAGACAGGCAGTGCTCGGCTCTCAGCTTGTGTCATGCATTTTGTAGTAGTGGATCCTCAGCTCGTGTTGTTTGTAGAAGATATTCTGGTCAGCTTTGATTCCTTGGTAGGAAATGCACTCAGGGTCTAGAGACAGAGTGGTGTCAGATGTGCATTTACTATAGTCTGTCAGCCGCTCTTTCCTCTGTTCTCTCCCCCTCGGTCTAGTCTCTCGGTTTCTCTAAACCTAGAATTCAAAAACTCCCATTACTCTCCTACTCTTCTCCTAATTCTATTTTTGGATATAAAATAGTGGACACTATCTGGTTGTCTTTGAAACTGATGTTTTTTTTTTTTGGGGAGGAGGGTAGTTCTGAATTTTAAGTTCTGAGTTTATAAGTTGGTATATCTATAAATTACGTCTTTATTCCTTACAGTACACACTATAGGGAAAACACATTTAACTTTTAATTCCTCCCTCCCTCCCTCCCTCCCTCCCTCCCTCCCTCCCTCCCTCCCTCCTTCCTCCCTCCCTTCCTTCCTTCCTTCCTCCCTCCCTCCCTCCCTCCTCCCCTCCCTCCCTCCCTCCCTCCCTCCCTCTTTATGGGTCACACCTGGTGATGCTCAAGGGTTTTCCTGGCTCTGCACTCAAGAATTATTTCTGGCGGTGGTCAGGAGACCATATGGGATGCTGAGAATCAATCCCGGGTTGGCTGTGCTCAAGGCAAATGCCCTACTCACTGGAATATCACTCTGGCCCACCTTAACTTTTAATTTTTAATGAGTTTTTTTTGATGAGCAGAAATTGACCCTTTGTTTTTTCTTTTAAAGTTTTAAGGACAACATAACATAGGAATACTGATTTAATAAATATTTAATACTAGTTTTGAAATTTACAGAATCAACTTTCTAATTATTGTTTCTTTGCAGAAAAAGCAGAGAGAGTTTGAGGAATACATCCGAGACAAATACATTACAGCCAAAGCTGACTTCAGGACGCTTTTGAAAGAGACCAAATTTATAACATATAGGTGTGTATAATGAAATGTTTCATAGCAGCATTCATTGTCTTTACTAGTTCTTACTCTAGTGGTCAAAAGCATACTTTTGCATTCACACACACATTGGCATTATTTTTAGGAGTAAGAAGAATCAACTTTATCAAAGGTCAAATACAGTCCATTGCTCTCCTGTGCCCCCTTCTCTGACCCCCTCCTTTTTTTGTTTTTGGTTTTTTTTTTTAAGAAAGGGCCCAGATGTTGATTCTTATTTTGTGTCACTCGCCCATCCAGGTTTTTAAACATAATTTTGTTTTACCTTCACTGCTTTTTTTTCAGAATTGCCCTCAACTATAAAAGAATTGTAGTTCATGATGAGACTTCCTTAATAACCTTCAGCATTAATTATCTTTGTCTCCTCTGAAGACTATTGGTTGTCAACCCCCTTTTTAAACTTGGAATTATTTCATTTAATCTCAGCAAAATCATCTCCCCTTCCCCAGAGGAAAGCAGTTTGCTGGATCCTTTCAAAAGACCAAATCAGAGTTTTTAACAAGTTTTCTAAATAATATACCCCCAGTAGTTACTCATCGGGAAACACTTTGCCATGGCATGGCAGTCAGTATGCAGGAATCCATTTTTGTTTCATGCTTTACCTTTCTTCCTGTAAGAGAAACGGAAACATCTCGATAAAGGGTTTGTGCACGGGAGGATAGATAGTGCTGAGGGTGTGGTTTTTAGGCATTTTGTCATTTGGATTTTTTGGTCAGGATCCTTAATGTTTTGCATCAGCTTGGGTTTTTAAACTAGATGTGAAGTAAGACTTCTTTCTACATTTTTATAGTTAATTTAGTGAAAGATGTGAAAGTGAAAGCTTGTGAAAGATGCTGGGATTGGCAGCCCCGCAGACTGAAGTCCTCTGTTCATCCACAGAACAGGTACAGCACGGGCAAGACTTACCTACCCACCCTCAGCCCTGATCTGGAGGGACCACCAGTAGGGGTGGGAGGGTAATTCAGCTTCTGAGGCCCTTTCATTCCTTGGAGTCTTTGTTGAGGCGACTTACAAAGGTGACCGACCACTGCAGTGAACTTTTTTCTTTAAAAAAAAGTGGAAACACAATTAGGAACTAGATGGACATTTCCAGCTCAATTCTAAAAAGACCTGTGAACAGCAGTCAGTAATTCTTGGACTTTTTTTTCTTATTCCAGATCCAAAAAGCTAATCCAGGAATCTGACCAGCACCTGAAAGATGTAGAAAAGATCTTGCAGAACGACAAACGGTATCTAGTACTGGACTGTGTGCCAGAGGAGAGGCGTAAACTGATCGTGGCATATGTGGACGACCTGGACCGCCGGGTCCACCCCACCTCCCACAGCCTCTGAGCCCACAAGGCGATCAACGAAATAATTCTGGATACTCTTCTTAGAGGGTATCTTTTAATTCAGAACGCTTGCATGAGCCAGTTTTCAGGTTTTTATATGTACGTGCATTAGTCGGACTTTTGCAGAACCATCTGACAAACAGAAGGAGAAGCATTCGTGAACAGTTTCTGGACAGAGAACACTTTGGAAATATTTATGCTTTTCTTCGTGTGGCATGACTGACATACATACTCAAATATAGGCTGTCTCTAGTAAATCTAAAATACTGAAGCTAAAAATCATCCCTTACGAGGTGTGGAAGTCAGTGACTTTGGTGACTCGAGCAGTGTTACACATGCAGGACAAAAGAGCATTTTGTGGCTTATATTTGCTAGATGCAAATACCACAGACTCCAAGAAAACCTAAATTTGGGTTTGTTTTGATTTTGTTTTTTAAAGCGGGTAAAAGAGAAAACACTGAAAATTGAATCCTTATCTTCCAGAGGCTAAGGTTATTATAATGGACATACTTTTGTCTCTAAAGAACATTTTAGTTTTATTTGTTCACTTACGTGCTTTGATTACCCCTCTGAATTATAGAACAAGTCTCATTTAGCCAAGAGAAGAGTTATTTAGTAATTTCTTCTCAGGTATGGAACCACGGTCATAACTATTATGTTGGCCCAAATAGGACTGCTGGTTAAACACATTTTATTCACCATTAAGTGATCTTTGTCAATATCTGGGTTAGACAACAAATAACCTTTCTGGATATTCTCCGTAAACTATATTCCTGTTTGAATGTTAAACTTTTGTTTCTAAAGTTTAATTTTGAAATGTTTGAATGTTCAGTTTATGTATTTGAACTACAATAAACCAACACTTTTTATATATGTGGATTGTATATGATTATTGTTAGATAATTTATAAAGTCGTAACCTTTTTACAAGCAACAAGTAATTTGGCTCAAAGAAAACAGAAGTCTTGAGTATTAGTTTTGAAAAATTTTAGTATAGTAAGTTGTAGTATTAAGGGGGAAATTTATACACGATCATTATGGTGTTCAGATTCAGCAATATCATTGCTTCAAAGTATGAGAAAACTTGTTTCTGTTCCCCTTATTGTGAAGCCTGGGTGGTTAGTGCCTTGGGGCACATTAGCGAATCTTTCACATGTACCATGCAAACTTACCCTTCCTTGATTCCAGTTACTTTTTCTAGTTTTTACCTCTTTAGTTCTAAAATGATCTATATTCATCCTTTCATAGATTTCTAGTTTGAATACATGAATAAAATATTTAAGAAAATGTGTTAATAGGATAATTTATTTTTTTTCTCTTTGCTCATATATAACTGACATGATTGCACTAGGAAGAAGAAATACCAGCAGATGCGTATTTCTATGTGCATAGAAACATACAGTTACAAATACTCCCATGTATGGTACTTGGCCTTTATCTGAAATGTGTTAAGGGCCACTTAAAGAAGTGAGCTCTGGGTGTAGAAAGCTGGAGTTGGTCATCAAATTAAAGCTGTAAAACTGATGAGTAACAGTTTACATTGACTGACACACTCCCAACCCACCCCCTTTTCTGATTGAAGCTCATATTTATAAATCTGGTGAATGGGTATGAAGAGTGAAATGATGTTTCAGTTCAAAAGATACAACTTGTGCATAAACGTCCTATTTGGTAAAATTTCTAGAGTGCTTTATCTTGTTCATCTGAATTCCACACAGGAGCTGCCCACTTGGCCGCATTCTGTTTCTCAGAGGAGTGTGAAGGAAATGTGTGGGTACGTACTCTAAACTATTTTTGGAAGGCATTTAACTTCTCAAGGCCTCAGTATACCAAGTGAGATTTTGAAAGCCGCATTCACAACAGACATCTTTAAAGTCTCTAAATTATCTGAAGTAAAGCCTTTTATTTGTTTACAAGTTAAAATATCAAACACTTGAAGCTTATACTCCACATTTACTACATATAATGAACATAAAAAATCTTTAATTCAAATAGCTCAGCAGATACAATTTCACATGTAAGACATCACAAAACAATCTTTTTGGCATTTGGATTATATTATATTTAACATGATCTGTAAGTCTAAGCAAAGCAGTCAGTCCTATCTTTTATGTTTAAAAGATTGACCATTTGGAATAACAACAGTGAACTTTTTTTTAAAAATAATTCTTTCTTTACACTCAATTTTATTTCAAATTATATTTCAAATTATCTTTTGCTTGCCCCAAAGAATATTTTTTTCTAAGGTGACCCAAACCCTCTGAAAATACCCAGAGTTTCATTCCAAAGGAATTGAGATGGGGTGAATGTTAGGCTGTTTAGTGGTAGAATTGTGTCATAATATTTAGTGCGCTTTACTTTTCTGTAATCAAGGATAATTTTTTGCCCATTATGCAAATTACACTGCTAAAATGTTTGGGGACACAAAATCTAGTTGATTATTTTCTTACACTTGGCCCCGATGCTGCACTGAGGTGACTTAAATGATCAGGTATTAGTGTGTGGTCAGATTTGAATTTGCTAAAACTAAGCCAAAAAATAGCCACAGTTTAAAATAGAATGAGTTAGAATGGAAGAGGGTGTTTTCCTTACTGTGCAACCTGCTGTCATGAAAATTCTGTATGACTTTCCATCGACTGAGCATTCTTAAATGATAGCTTATTAAAATTTCACTAATATGTTCATAATTTTACATGGAAGTAGATTCTGAGTTCTGGCTCTGAAAGCTTACTGGGTGAGTAAGTGAGAGTGAGCAGGTTCAGGAAGAAATAAAAAGTCCAGGAGTGGGGTCCAACAGGGAAAGAACAACCCCATCGGGAACTGCTGGACCTAAGGCATTCTGAAACAGCCCCTCTGAACAAGTGGCAAATGCTGGGCGTTCTCCTTCGCCTAGAGACAGCTTCACACAGCAGGATTCTTTTTTTTTATTTGAATTTTCTTTATTATACCACAGTGAGATACAGCTATAAAAGTGTTCATATTTGGGTTTCAGTCATACAGTTCCAGCAGCCATCCCTCCACCAGTGCCCATTTCCCACCACCAATGTCCCCTGGTTCTCCCCTCCCCCAGCCTGTGTCTATGGCGGGCAATTTTCACTCTCTCTCTCTCTCTCTCTCTCTCTCTCTCTCTCTCTCCCTCTCCCACACACACACACACACAGTGGCTTGAATACATTTAGAGGTTATGTATATCCTTTTGCCTACTTTCAATGCTCATTCTATGTTAGTATTATTTACAATAATTATTAGTACACTGTTCCTTTCTCTGTATTACCTAACCTCTGACTCACACATTTGCAGTAGTTTCTACCCACTGAAAAGACCTCCTGATCCATGTTTTGTCTGGCCGTGGATCGTGGTATTTTTATATCCTGCAAATAAATGCAGTCATTCTCTATCCTTTCCCTCTGGCTAATTTCACTCAGCATGATCCTCTCCATGTCCACCCATTTATAGGCAAATTTCATAACTTCATCTTTCCTAACAGCCAGCAGGATTCTTTGGACAGCCATGTCCTAATTCTGAAACAAAAGCATTGCTCATAACGTGCTCTTCCTACCCTGCTCACTTCCAATTCATTTCAGTTGCTCATTTTGGAAACATGAAGCATTTCTGTAATTCTAGCAGTGATACCTGCTTACATGGTGAAGTCAGCAATATTGATCAGTAGTACATAGAATCACATTCATTCGTCTTTGAAATTCATTTACCACAGTCTCCTGTTTCTTGGTCCTCGTGTTCCCAGGGTGTGGGGTTCGCTGTCCTGCACGCCAGCAGCTGTGTCCCTGTCTTGCCAGAATTGCTCTACATCAGGGAGGGTGGGAATCTCTGCCTTCTCACTGTTCTCTTTGCTCGAGGAAGGCGAGCCCCCTTTCTCTCTCTCGGGCATGGATGTCGGGGACTCTGGCGACAGGCCGTGCTCAGGAGGGGGCCTCTGGGTCACCAGTGGCTGTTCCCCTAGACTCTGAGGTAGTTGGATGTTTCTTGGTTATCATCCATTTCCATAAACCTTTCAAGACTTCCTTGAACTCCTCCGACATAAGAAGAAAAATAAGAGGGTTTGCTGAAGAGATGGAAAACATTAGGACTTGAGACAGAGCTATAAAGCCCTGTGGTGGGGCGAGCTGCCAGCATTCAGATGCCAGACCCACAGCCACGTCACCCATTCGGGGAGCCACAGGATAGCGGAGGCGATGGCAATGCTCAGCAGCATCACTGTGAGTTGCCTGGAGCGCATCTGGTTTCTCAGGTTCTGAGTCTTAGTCCTCGCTTTTGACATTGGCCGTAAGCTCTCCAGAAATAACAGCTGGCCAAGAGCAGTGGAAGGCAGAATACCAGGAGAGGGTAGAGCTTACCGAACATAGACATGAACTCTCTGGCCACAGCTGGTACCTCCACGAGACACATGTCCACGCCTGCATGGTGCCTGACCGTGCTAAAGAACCATTCCGGCAGCGGTAGCAGGCTAGCCAGAGCCCAGATGGCCGCCAGCACCCACGCTACCGTGCTGTGGTGGATACTTACTTGCTTGGCTGGATCGGCTTGTATACATGAAACATGCTTTAGCCACTGCTACGATCGTCAGGCTCTTGGCTGCCATGCATGTGTGCATGAACCAGTCTGAGGACTTGCAGACAAACCATCCTAGGCTCCAAACTCCTTTGGAATACGCTGTGGCTCGGACAGGCGCAGAAAACAGCAGCAGAGAGAGGTCAGCCAGATTGAGATTCAGAATCAGGGAGTGGATCATAGAGGGTTTTCCTCTCCAGGCACTGTGAAGGAGGATGCCAATCACACACAGGTTCCCCACGAAGCCCACCAGGCAGACGGCCACCAAGAGAGCCGGAACTATGGTCCTCCAGTCCTTGGAGTCGGAGGGGAAGGTACCCTCCGGCAAAGTGGAGGTGAGCCAAAGACAAGTTCATGGTGCTGGAGTTGGAGACTGCAAAGGCAGGCGCCAGCATCACCGTTTTCCTCCGCGTACTCTGGTTCTGCGATTTGTCTCTCTCTGGCACAGGAAATAAATACACTCTGGTCAGTGTCAGATGACACCCCTGGGCCCACCCTTGCTTATTTGCTGTGAGCAGACTGGTGAAGAGACTGACTGCTCAGCTCAGGCTTTGATCCACACACACAGCGGCAGGCAGCAGAGTTGGGACTGATGCTCATTAGCAAGTCTAATAGATGGCCAGCCCTGTGGGGGGAGAGGCACCCTGCCGCGAGGGATGAACTGGTGCATGTGGGAGGGATTGCTTTCCTGGGGTAGGGAGACCACTGGAGTGAGCGCAATTATTTTCCGCCTGTTTTTAAATACGTGTGTCAGTAATTGGGATGTAAATACGTCTGAACAGTAGAGCCCCTGTTTCTTTGTTTCTTTTAGTTTGGGGGCCATGCCTGACTTACTCAGGGCTTACTCTTGCTCTCTGCTCAGGGATCATTTGGGGTGCCAGGGATTGGCCATATGCAAGTCAAGTTGCTTTATTCACTGTACTATCTCTCAGCCTCAGTAGGGTCTTTTTAAAAGTTTCTGGGGACCGGGTGATAGTCCAGGGGGTAGGGCATTTGCCTTGCACGTGGCCGACCCGGTTCGATCCCGGCATCCCATATGGTCCTCTGAGCACCGCCAGGGAGTAATTCCTGAGTGTAGAACCAGGAGTAACTCCTGAGCATTGCCAGGTGTGACCCAAAAGCAAAAATAAATAGTAATAATAATAATAATAATAATAATAATAATAATAATAATAATAATAATAAATAAAAGTTTCTGTTGCACAAGAATTAGTTGGACTTTTTTGACAAGTTCCCAGGGTCTTTGGTGCTTTGGGTAAAGGGCCACACTATTTTGCTGCAAGAATCAAGCAGTCGGGGCCAAAGCAATAGCACAGCAGGTAGTGCGTTTGCTTTGCAAGCAGCCAACTCTGGTTTGATCCTTGGCATCCCATATGATCTGTGTTCAGCCACAGTGACCCCTGAGTGCAAAGTCACGACTAAGCCCTGAACCCCCCACCCCCCAAAAAATTATGTTGCCTTTCCGTGGCAAAGGAGTGCCTCACCCCCTCCCAGCCCTCACCTCCATGATGCCCAGCAGCTGCCTCAGGAGGCAGAGCTGGAGAAAGCAAGCCTGCTGGGAAGAGTCTTATTTGAAGTATCTAATTATGGATGGCTAAGTCCAGGTAGCTATTGTGAGCTTTTGGGGGGATTTTAGAGCTCTAAATTAGAATAGGTCTAAATGCTAATAAGACTTTTCAACAAGTGACGGCAAGAAAGGTAATCAAATGATCAGTTATGCTGCTTTTCAGAGACAATTCCTGAGGATATATTGAGATATAGGAGGAAAACAACAATAATTTCCTTGTCTGCACTCAGCAGCTTTCTCTGACAGCTAGAGAAAACCTTTCCCTGTGACCAGATGTCATAAACACGGACTCGGCACCAAGGTCCGAGTGCTGGGAAGGCCGTGCTGGGTTGGTCGTCTCAGTGAAGCCCCCGGAGTGTGGTGTGCAGGGAGTTTCCTATCCTTAAACTTCTGCAGCACATTTAGGGATGAAGAGACCCCAACAGCTGAAGGGCAAGAAAATTGTTTGGGGGTCGGGGGCATGGACTGCAGAGTAACACCTTGAATCCTACTTAGAGCAAAGGGAGTCTTGGCAAATCAGATGGTAAGAAAGCTGGTACACGTGTAGAGATCAGCTCAGCACCCGAGGACAAATCCTCCAGGAGACACGTGAGCTGATGACACACCAGGCTCTAATTGTGGCAAGCCAAACAGGCAAGCTTTTGCGTTGTGGAGGTCAGACTCACAGACAATTGAGGAAAACTAAGGATTTCCAGGTGGTTCTCCCTAGATCAGTGGAAACGAACACAGAGAGCGATGTTGGCGGACTCCGAGGAGAGGCTGTTGGCCTGACGGACTGGGAAACAGAGTGCCTGTTCATTTGAAGGAAAGTAAGTTTAAAATTTCAAAATATGAACATTAAATATTTACTTATTTGTTTATTTATTTATTAATTCATTTATTCATCCATTTATTTATGTTTTGCTTTTTGGGTCACACCGGCGATGCTCAGGGGTTACTCCTGGCTCTTTGCTCAGGATTATTCCTGGCGGTGCTCAGGGGATTATATGGGATGCCGGAGATCGCACCCAGGTTGGCAGCGTACAAGACAACGCCCTACCCACTGTGCTATCACTATGACCCCAAGAACACTAAATATTTAAACACTAAAAGTATTAAGTACACTGTTGAATTATTCTAAGGGTCGGAGTGATAGCAGAGTGGGTAAGGTGTTTGTCTTGCTCACGACCAACCCAGGTTTGATCCTCAGCACTGCACAGGAGTGATCCCTGAGCTCAGAGTCGGGAGGAAGCCCTGAGCAGACTCTTTGGCCTCTGCGGTGGCCTCTGTATCCACTGTGTTGCGGCAGGGACTTCACATTTCAGCCTTTGGGAGGCTGACATTATGACCAAATTAATATGATGAGGTCCTATCCAGGAAGAATTTATATGCAGGCAAGGAGTTTTGTGTTTGAAAAAAAAATGAAAATTTTTTGTTATGTTGGTCAAAGGAAGCTCAGGAATCCTCAGAAATCTAAACTGTAGTAAGAGAAATTTTGCACATGATGTTTGTTCATTATTAGAATGGTGCTCTTAACTCAGATTTAGTTGTGTATTTGAATCCATGTCATCTGATGCTAGGGAAGGTGAGGGATGTGTAAGAAAAGAATTTCGGTTTTGAGTGACGTGACTCATTTGCAGACAGCCGGTAACAGGCGGCAAGAATCCGGTCCTCTTCCGCACTTTCACATAGACACCAGCAGAGGGCGAGAGTGGGAAGTGCTTTGCCGAAGAGAACCCTAATGTGTGAGCAGCAAGAATTCAAAGACAGACTGTGTGAATAATGCTGGCCACCCCAACCTGAGAACTGTCCTCTGGGACTGAAAGGAAAGGACTAGTTGGCTATTGTTTCTGACCATTGGCTGCTTTGTGGAAAGAAAGCTCCAGTATTGCAAGGCCTTGGACAGTTTTGCTTGTTTTGTGTTTTTGGGTCACTACTTGCAGTGCTCAGGGCTTCTCGGGGTTAGTGTTCTGCTGTTAGTGTTAGCGTTCTGCTGGCTCTGGGTGGTGCTTCGGGAACAGTTCAGTGCTGGGGAACAACTCTGCGTCTTGAACAATCTGGGCCTCTGGCTAGGGAGCTAGGACAGGGGGTAAGGTGCTTGCTTTGTATGTTTCTGCCTCTGTTCTCTCTCGGCTTCACCAGGAGCGATCCCGAGCACAGCTAGAAAACAAAGGCCTAGTCGTCCACCTGCAAAGCGCATGCTCAGCTCCGGGCTAGCTCTCTGATATTGCTTTGATTTTTTTTTTTTTTCAGTAAAGAGCAATCCAGCTTTGGCTGTGCAATGAATGAAGTATTTCAGAAAATTTATTTCTCAATTTCTCGTTTCTTCTATAACCCCCTTCACTGTCCTGTTGATGTTGCCGGGTGACGGGGTGGGGGGGTATGTGCCCGTGCGCTAAGCTGCGGCCACCGGCCGAGGAAGGTGAAGGCCGTTTGTGGCCAACGCTCTTATTCCGTACTCTGTGCCTCGCGGCACTTCGGGGTTTAGCTCCAGAGTGATTCTGCTAGGCCCATCAAATTGCTTTTTAAAAAGCTCTTTAAAAAAACAAACTTTCATTTTTGATCACACTCTGTGATTCCCAGGGTTCACTCCTAGTAGTGCTCAGGGGACCATATGTGGTGTCAGGGACCCACGTCGGGTGGGTTGCTTGCAAGGCAAATGTCTTAACCCCTGTACTATCTCTCCAGCACTCTCCACCTTTATTTTATTTTATTTTATTTTTGCTTTTTTAGGATCACACCCCGCGGCGCTCAGGGGTTACTCCTGGCTCTGCACTCAGGAATTCCTCCTGGCGGTGCTCAGGGGACCATATGGGATGCCGGGGATCGAACCGGGCTGGCATGGGCCGGCCACGTGCAAGGCAAACGCCCTACCCGCTGGGCTATCGCTCTGGCCCTCCACCTTTATTTTAAAAGCAGTTTTTCAGATGTTCAAATATTGGGGCTGGAGATATAGTCCTGTGGGGAGGGTGTTTGCCTTGCACGCGGCTGACCCGGGTTTGATCCGTGGCATCCCATATGGTCCCCCAGCACCTCCAGGAGTAATTCCTGAGTGCAGAGCCAGGAGTAACCCCTGAGCATTGCTGGGTGTGACTCCAAAAGCAAAACAAAACAAAACAAAACTTCAAACAAACACATTCTCCCCAAAGTGAAATGAGAGCCCCATCGCTGTTCCCCAGGGCCTGGTGGCTGTGGCAGAAACACTGATGGGACTGGAAAGGACTTTTCCTGTCTCACTGCGGACTGTTGTTGGCTTTGCCTGCCGTGATGTGGCACCTATGAAGAAACCTCAAAGAAAAGGAGATGCAATAAGGTAGAAGCTTCTCCACCTCCAGTAAGGCTGAAGTTAACCTGCTGCTGTCTGGGTGACTTGGTGGTCCCAGAGTCAGCCAAGACTTGGCCAGCCCATCCTTTGTCCTTGTCTCCACCTCAGGAGTGTAGTGTGATAGCCACAGTGCTAAGCCTCTCCAGAGCAGATGAGGAAGGAAGGAAGGAAGGGAGGGAGGGAGGGAGGGAGGGGGGAGGGAGGAGGAGGAGGAAGGAAGGAAGGAAGGAAGAAGGAGGGAGGGAGGAAAGGTGAGAAGGAGGGAAGAAGAGAAAGAGGGAAGGGAGGAAGGGAGGAAGGGAAGGAGGGAGGAGGAAAAGTGGGTGGAAGGGAAGGAGGGAAGAAGAGAAAGAGGGAGGGAGGGGAATGGGGAGGTGAGTGGGGAGGAGATGGGGGGGTCGAGGGAGGTTGGTCTTGCCTGCATCCATCTCTGATGATTCAGTAGGATTTAGTCTTTTTAAAAAATTAAAAAATGTTTAATTATACCACTGTGAGATATACAATTACAAAGATGTTCATAATTGGGTCTCAGTTATACAGTGTTCCAGCACCCATCCCTCCACCAGTGCCCCATTCCCACCACCAATGTCCCCACATTCCCTCCCCACTCCCACAGCCTGCCTCTATATGGCAGGCACTTCTCTCTCTCTCTCTCTCTCTCTCTCTCTCTCTCTCTCTCTCTCTCTCTCTCTCTTATTTAGTTAACAGCCCAGTTGGTCAGGAATCAGTGGTGACACCCTGGAACTACCAAACACAACTTTTGGTAGTTCACACCCCATTAAAAAATAAATCCAAACCAAAAAAAAAAAAAAGACAAAAAAAAAAACCTAAATAAAGGTGCGATAACTCAAAGGGTTAATGCTTTTGCTTCCTGTGAACCCAGGCTCGCTGCCCAGCACTGCCGGATTCACCCAGCAGTGTGTCAGGAATGATCCCAGTATAAACAACCAACTAAACAAAGGACACGAGAAGGAACTGGAGACGGAGTACAGGGGTTAAGAGCCTTGGCCGCATGGCATGCAACAACTGTGGGTTTGATTCCTGCTCTGCAGCTGCCCCCCCCCAGCCCCCCAACACTGCCAGGAACATAACCCCCAAACCACAAAAAAAAAAAAAAACAAAAAGGGGGAAAAGGCAAGTAGTAGGGCAGTCCACAAATCCCAGGTTGCTTTATTTTACCACTAAATAAATTTTCTTAGGCTGGCCCGGTTTGGCAGGCGATCACACGTGTATTATGTCGGCATATTTAAAAGTGGGTAATTCATTTGTTAAATGAATACGGCAATTATTAATTTCAATTTATCCTGTTTATTGGGAACAGCTGTTCATTAACATTTATTTAACTGCTAATTTTAGAGCCAAACTAATTACCTCAAACAGCGCTGTGGTACCCTGTATAGAGAAACGCTCTCACTGCCCTGTGAGCCAGAATACAAAAATAGCAAGCATCGCGGGGTGCTATTTTTCAGGTGGCCAGGTGGGGAGCGCGCCTCAACAGGCTTTCAGAACAACTGCCGCACACACTGGCCAGAGGCGGGATTGGTGCAGAACACCCAAGACCAGAGGGGCCAGTTGTCCCCAAGGACAGGCAAACAATCAAAACGTTTAAGAACTCATAATGCCTCACTGATTTATTTTTGTTTCTTCCGTTTTGATTGACCAGTTAAGAAATCTTCTTTTTCAGAGGGAGAAAGGTGATTTTTTTTTTCTTTTTTGGGTCACATCCGGCAATGCTCAGGGGTTTCTCCTGGCTCTGCACTCAGGAGTTACTCCTGGTGGTGCTCGGGGGACCATATGGGATGCCGGGGATCAAACCTGGCCGCCATGGGCCGGCCGCATGCAAGGCAAACGCCCTACCCGCTGGGCTATCGCCTCCGGCCCCAGAAAGGTGATTTTAAGCATGGGGACAAGATGGCCCTCAGTCTAAGGCCCTCACCCTCCTGGAGGCCCTCACCCTCCTTAGCCCCCTCCTGGAGGGTGTTCAGGAGGACGCTGGGGGTTGGCTGTGTCTTCTCAGTGAGCCAATTGTCTGGTGGGAATGTGGGCGCTAAGTGCTTAGCTCTTGATGATCTTCAAGTAGATCTGTCAGATTACCATATATGTATATGGAATTTTAGGTAAAATATCCCAAATTTTGGAAGAGGACTTGGAGGACACTAGAGAGAGCTCAGTGGGATGAGCATGTGTTTTGCATGCAGGAGCTGGTATCAGCTCCACATGGTTCCTTGAACATTGCCAGGTGTCCCCCCTCCCCAATAATATGTAGTGAATATAATCAAATGATCAGGATACATCTATAGTTTCAGGACTCCCTAGAGGGGAATGGCAATGCTTTTCATGCGGATCTTGCGCTTTGGATATTTGTCCTTTTCGGGGATGTCTACACCCAGTAGGGCTTACTTCTGGCTCTGTAGGGCTGGGGCACATACGTGGTGGTAGGGATTGAAGCCGGGTGCAATGCATGCCAGGCAACTGCCCTAGCCTCCGTGCTACCTCTCCACTCCAGCCCCAGAGAGACGATGCTTCCTTTCGGGAGATTTTGCTCTGAGCAGAAAGCCTTGAAAATGGTGACTGCTGGTCCACCCAGCCCCGCCCCAACCTGGTGCAGCCAGTAACCCTAGCAGCAAAGCAATAAAAAATAAATAAGAAAATGGTGACTGCTACATAAATTGGTACTGACTCCATAAATTTGAGCCAAGGATGCATTACCTAATGAGTCCCAAATCGGAGACAGCCATACGACCATAGCTTTTTGTTTGTTTTTAGGTCACACCCAGTTGTGCTCAGGGTTTGCTCCTGGCCCTTTACTCAGGGTTCAATCCTGGTTAGTTAGGGGACCATATGTGGTTCTGGGGCTAGAACATAGATCAACTGCACTCAAGGCTAGCTCCTACCCTCTGTACTATTGCTCCGGTTTGGGACAACACTTTTTTGGGTGGAGGGTGCCTATATTTAATATAGGTGAGAGTTTAATTCAAATAGGTATGCCCCCTATCAACTAGTTTAACTTTCAAAGGCATGCTCTTAGTTGCTAACATCTATTACAATATCTTAGTCTTTTGGATGAGAGCTATAGTACAGGGAGCAGAGCGCTTCCCTTGCATGGAACCAACCTGGGTTCATTCCCTGGCATCCTGTATGATGCCCCCAGACCTGCGAGGAGTTATTCCTGAATGCACAGCCAGGAGTAAGCCCTGGGCGCCTCCCTGTGGCACCAAAAACAAACAAGAACCAACCACCGCTTAGAATGCTAGCAGGAGTTACATGAACGACCACAGTGCTAGAAATCTTGATTCAGTCCAGCCGTCAACTTCTCCCCCATTTCCCCGGCCTCCACAGTTCAGCCTCGTCAACAAAGGCCTATTCATATCCCCTCCAAAGTAGGCGAGGCTTGTAGGTTTTTTCACCAAAAAGAGCTCAAGAAAATGGATGCTGGCCTAGAAATGTTCTCAGACTTACTCTCAGATTAATAGGTTTTACTGAACTTTCCTAGTTTTCTCCTGGACATATCCTTACTAACAAATGATTATATCTAGTCACCGTGGTTTCATGTTTACACAGCAGCTGAGAGGCTTTATGTAATGTTCCAACATCACACCCTCCACCAGTGTCTGCTTCCATCCACTACGATCTCTCACACATTAAATGAACTTTATTCCTTCCCCTCAACGCTCAGATCTCTTTCTTCTCTCCCTTTTTCTGTTTTTTTTTTTGTTTGTTTGTTTGTTTTGGGCCACACGTGGCGTGCTCAGGGCTTAGTCCTGGCTCTGTGCTCACCTAGTGAGGTGCAGGGGATCTTATGAGGGTTCCGGCATCAAACTTGGGTCAGCTATGTGCAGCGCAAAGGTCTCCAGCCCCACACTATTGTTTTTAGGAACAAATAACCATAGGAACCTGGGGACTTGGTGGGGAGAGAGGGATGTGAGTGATCTCGGTACGGAGTTCAGGGCTGGAGAGCACAGGCCAAGCAGCTCTGGATGGCTACGGGAGGGAGTGTGGGCTGCGTTTCCAGGCGTGTTTCGCTGACTGTTTCCATGAGGCCTTTTAGGACAAACAGACCAGAGATTTTCCCCATGGGAACAAAGTCAGATTACTTCACTTATCACCTGTCTGTCTCACCCCAGGTGGCTGGGGGTAGCATTGCTTGAAGTAATGCTAATTACTGCAATAATTGTAGCTGCCATTTACTGTCCATCTGCTCCGGTCTAGGTTACTGAGAGTTTCCTGTGTGTTGCCTCCTTTACTCTTCATAGTTTGAAGTAGGTAGGTAGATGGGGCAGCTAGGAGCTTAGCAATGAGTTCTCAGGGAGGTAATAAAACCAAGATGATATTTAAAAATGTCACTCGGCCACTAGCCCTAAAGCAACTAAAAGAATTATGGCTGGACACACTTTGTAAATTTTTTTTGGGGGGTCACATCTGGCAATGCTCAGGGGTTACTCCTGCCTCTTCACTAAGGAATTACTCCTGGCAGTGCTCAGGGGACCATATGGGATGCCAGGAATTGAACCCGGATTGAACCCGCGAGCAAGGCAAACGCCCTATGCTGGACTATTACTCCAGCCCATTTTTTAAAGTTTTTTGGGGGGTGGGCCCACATTGTGGACACAGGGACTGACTCTGGTGCTAGCACAGGTCCAGAGAAGGCTGAATACCCTCTAGAGAGAAGCTCCGGCAGGAGCCAAGGGTTGTGATAAGGTCATGAAGGTGGACACCAAAGGTTTCAAGTTCTTCCTCTTGACAATGCTGTAGCCAGAGCAATTGGCTCTTACTACATAGAAAATCCCACCCCGGGTCAGTTTGGGGAGAAAATATCTAAAGTCAACTCTCTGAAGGCAAGCAGGGTACTCTACATGCTGGGGCGGGGGCGTGGCCCCCATCTCCACCTGAGATGTGTCCTCCCAGGTTTCCCTTCTGGAGAAGCCCACGTTTTTTCCTTACACACACACACATACCACACACACACACACACACACACACACACACACACACATATATATATTTTTTTTCCCCCTTTTTCCTTCCTCATAATCTCTAAACAAAACCGACTTCACTATTTGTTTCCTGAAGATTCCCCAGGTGTGGGAAGGCTATGTTCTTGGAAGACCTGAGTAAGGTTAGGACTGATTTTTTCTTTCCTGAAAAGAGCAATTCCTCACTCCAGCCTAGATTCCATGGCTCTCCAACAAATTCTGTGGCAGAGATAAATTCCCATGCCCAGTAGAACAAGTAGAACCCAGGTATAGTTTGATGACTGCTTCATAGGACTGGTGAGCCATCAGATCTGCACCTGTAGATGCTCAGAACAGACTCTCTTTAGTCCGCAGTTCCCCCAGGTACTTCCTTCCATGAGGAGGTGGGTAGAGAGGAAAGTGGTGAACTCACTTCTAAGGCTGCCATCTCCATCTCCCTACTCCCCACTTCACTGACTCACCACCACCACTAACAACTTTTGATATTTCTCCTTGGGGGAAGTCTCCTTGACTATGTGTGTGTGTGTGTGTGTGTGTGTGTGTGTGTGTGTGTGTGTGTGTGTGTGTGTTTGCCTCATCTTCCTTGTCCAACCTAGCAGATAGGTCAACCAGAGATGCTTGTTTTGGAGTCTTGCCAAGAGCAGAAGCCAAGAAGCTCGAGAGCAGAACTGCAATGCAGAATCTGTGCTGGAGCAGACACAGAACTGGGATGTGGGATCTGTTCTAGAGCAGGACACAGAGCTGGGATGTGGAATCTGTGCTGGAGCAGGACACAGCTGGGATGTGGGATCTGTGCGAAGCAGGATATAGAGCTGGGATGCAGGATCTGTGCGGGAGCAGGATATAGAGTTGGGATGCGGAATCTGTATGGAGCAGGATATAGAGCTGGGATGCGGATCTGTGCGGGAGCAGGATATAGAGCTGGGATGCGGAATCTGTGCTGGAGCAGGATAAAGAGCTGGGATGCGGGATCTGTGCTGGAGCAGGATATAGAGCTGGGATGCGGGATCTGTGCTGGAGCAGGATATAGAGCTCGGATGCAGGATCTGTGCTGGAGCAGACACAGAGCTGGGATGCGGGATCTGTGCTGGAGCAGGACACCTCCACAGAGCTCCGGACTGCGGATCTGTCTGGAGCAGATAAGCTGGCTCGATGCGGCATTCCTCTGCCATGGTCTTTTAAACTCTGAGCTTCCTGGCATTTCAACTCTGATGGGATCTGCGCTAGGAGCAGTGTTAGATCTCCAAACTGATTGCTGTTAGATCTCGGCTGCGGTATCTGTGCTTTAGTAGACCACAGAGCTGATGGATCTTGCTGGAGCAAGACACAGAGCTGGGATTCGATCTGTGCTGGAGCAGGATAAAAGCTGGGATGTGGGATCTGTGCTGGAGCAGGATAAACAGCTGGGATCCGGCATCTATGCTCGACCAGTGCCCATATACAGCTCGAATGTACCGCACCCCCTGTTGGAGCACCCACAGAGCTGCCTTAGATCTGCTGGAGCAGGACACAGAGCTGGGATCCGGTATCTGTGCTGGAGCTCGCTATAGAGCTGGGATGCGGGATCTGTGCTAGCAGGATAGCTGATGCGATCTGTTGGAGCAGGCTAAAGAGCTGGTGCGGGATTTGGTCTGGAGCAGGCTAAAGAGCTGTCGGATCTGTGTGTAGCATACACAGTGGTGAGGATCTGTAATCTGCACACACAGCTGGATGCGGGATCTGTGCTGGAGCAGGATAAAGAGCTGGGATCGGTATCTATGTCGGCAGACACAGAGCTCGGATGCTAGATCTGTCCTTTACCGACTCTGAGCTGGATGGGATCTGTACTAGCAGCATAGATAGTCTCCATGGGATCCCTCCATGTAGCAGGATATAGATTTCGATAATGGCATCTTTGCTGGAGCAGCCACAGAGCTGATGCGGCATAGTGCTGGAGCTGGACACTCCACAGTCTCTTTCTGAGCACTAGCTCCACTCTGCATTCCTCGGGCATTTAAACGATTGTCGTTTCAACCTGATTCTCGCAGTATCCGTTAGATCCCAAACTGAATAGCTATTGCGCCTCTTTTATGGAAGAGGAACCGAAACTCATAAATGAAACAGCTTGACCAAGGTCGTGGATGAGTGTGTTGCAGGGCTGGGACTTGGTGACACAAACATTGGATTCTGGAATCTGTTCCTCCCATCAGTTAGATAGATAAAGGGTCCCCCACTGTCAATCCCCCAACCGCGCATCCTCCTGATCCTTTCACTGTGACCAGCGTGTGAGAAAGAGAATAGCCTCCCTTCTCATCAAAGACCATCATGCTTCCACCTTTTGGGGGACGGTGTGCCTCCATCATTGCTCAGAACTTACTCTTGGCTCTGAGCTCAGGGATGACTCCTGGCAGGGCTCAGGGGACCAAGTGAGGTTCTGGGGATGTAGTCAGGGTCAAAGCCAACTCCCTACCAGCTCCAGCCCCCACATGTTGCCTCTTACTTGGTTATTTGGGCCACACCTGACTCTGCTCAGGGTTCTTACTCCTGACTCTGGACTCAAGGGTCTCTCCTGCTGGGATTCTGAGGACCAAACATGATGCCAGGGAATAAACCAGCATCTGCTGAGTGCAAGGCAAGTGCTTTAACCTTCTGTACTCTCTGGCTCACCATTCCTCATTTGAAAAATGAATGAATTTTACTGTATCTGTGTGAGTGTGTGTGTGTGTGTGTGTGTGTGTGTGTGTGTGTGTGGTGTGTATGGTGGCTCACACCAAATGGTGCTCAGGGGCTGCTTGTTTTGTGCTTAGGGGTCACTCTTGCTGTGCTCATGGGTTGGCCATGTGCAAGGTAAGAACTACTCATCACTCTGGCCCATGTATTTTACCTTTTTTTTTGGGGTGGGGGGGTCACAGCCGGCAATGCTCAGGGGTTACTCCTGGCTTTGCACTCAGGAGTTGCTCCTGGCATTACTCAGGGACCATATGGGATGCCGAGGATCAAACCCAGGTCAACCACGCAAGGCCCTACCCCTTGTACTATAGCTCTGGCCCTGTATTTTACCTTTTTCTTTTTGCTTTTTAGGTCACACCCGGCAATGCTCAGGGGTTACTCCTGGCTCTGCACTCAGGAATTACTCCTGGCGGTGCTCGGGGGACTATATGGGATGCCAGGGATTGAACCCGGGCCAGCATGGGCCAGCCGAATGCAAGGCAAATGCCCTACCTGCTGGGCTATCGCTCCGGCCCCTGTATTTTACCTTTTTAAGGTAAGAGCTGCCTTCTTTGTTTTTGGGACACATCTGGTGGTGCTTGGGGTTTACTCCTGGCTCTGTACTCCGGAATCACTCTTGATGGTGTTTGAGGGACCATACGGGATGCTGGGGACCGAACCCAGGTGAGCCGTGCTCCAGGCAAACTCCCTATCTGCAATAGTACTAATTTTCTCTAAGATGAAATCTATTTGAATTCCCCCTTTCTTTATTCCCTTTACCCTTGCTTCACAGCAACTACAGATTACCAACCTATACTTGTTTAGTTTAAACACACATTTTCCCCTTTGAAATTGAAAGAACTAATTAAAAGAAACAAACCACAGTTACATAAAACTTCATCACAAATATGAAGCAGCTGTTAAACAGTGACTCTGCAAATGAATGACAGGCCTTTATCAGCCAGAGGGGTGGAGTATGCTAATGGCTTGGCCTGGGGCTAGAGGCTTGGCTAAGTCAGACTATTAAAGACAGAATTCAGTCTTAAACTTAGAGATAGCACCACAGGTAGAGTGCTTGCCTTGTCCTGGCTGACACGGATTCTACCCAAGGTAAACCATAGGGTTCCCGGAGCTCTGTTAGGAGTGATTCTTGAGTGCAGACCCAGTCAGCCCAAAGACCCCAAACAAAAACCCAATTTATAGATAGGAGGCTGTAGAGGAGAGGGCAGGGGTTGAGTGGGTGTACTGTTGGTCGGACAAACGCCCTCAGTCAAAGCATCCTGGAGCGGAGACAGGCGCGGCCTGGGAAATGCAGAGGGTGGATACTGGGGGAGCAAAATAACCCGAAACTGGGCTAGGTAAACTCTCAATGTATGTATTGCAAACTACAATGTATAAGAGAAGGAAGAGAGAGAGAGAGCGAGCGAGAAAGAGAGAGTGAGAGCAAAGAGTGAGAGAGAGAGAGAGAGAGAGAGAGAGAGAGAGAGAGAGAGAGAGAGAGAGAGAGAGAGAGAGAGAGAGAGAGAGAGAGAGAGAGAGAGAGAGCAAAGCACTTGCTTTAGAGTCAGGCTGGCGGAGGGGGAGGGAATCGGGGACATTAGTGGTTGGAAGTGGCTTCTGGTGGAGGGATGGGTGCTGGAACACAGTATGACTGAAAACCAAGCATGAACATCTTTGTAATTGTATATCTCAGGGTGGTATAATAAAATATTAAAAAAAAAATCCAGAACTGACCTGGGAGACTGCTGAGCTCAGCTGTTCTGTAAGAGCCCCCCAGTAAATGTTTGGGTTCTGAGGGCCTGTGTCACTTTTCAACTCTGCAGTGCTTTGGCGTAAAGGGAGGCCGAGGATCATGGCTGTGTCCCACTGAAAACTTTATTGATGGACTCTAACGGAAATATTTTTCACCTTTTCAGCAAAGGAACATGTTGAACCGCTCAGACAGCAGCCGGCTGGATTCTACCAACCTTTGGCTTACAGGTTCCAATCAAGAATTTTATTTGTAATCCTCCATTCCCTCCCACTCCAGTGTTTATTCATCTCCCGTTACTCCGTTTTTTAAGAGCCACACCAGGATGGGCTCAGGGATTGCTCCCCTTAGTTCTGGAGGATCAGGCTGCTGGGGATAGAACCCCGCAGGTTCTATCCCACTGAGCACTCTGTAGCCCTCAGCTCCTAAGAAGCCCAGTCAGGAGTGGGGGCACAGCTGCTCAGTACCGTAGTCACTGTAGTTCCAGCCCCAACCCAACAGTTCGCATTTATCCAGCTTTCATGGCTGTTCCAAAAGATGAGGCCAGGCATACTTATTAATTTCCTTTGCTTTGTAAGTCCTGGAGGACTCTTTAATCAATCAGCAAGCACTTCTTCTCTCTCCAGTGGGTGTTCTGAGTAGCCATAGGAGGTCGGAAGAAGGCAAGAACCCTTTGATCTACTCAAACTACTTTAACTGAAGCCAAAGTAAAATTCTTACTCTTCAAAGAGGCATCAGTATTCTACATCCAGACTTTTTGAGTTTCCCCTTCCCCCACGTGTTTGAGCTTGGTGAAAGCAAAACAAAGTAGGGCCGCCATTTCCCAGAGACCAGTCTTTAAGGTCCTACCCCAGAGCTGCTTTGTATTATTTTTTCATTCCCTAGTGTGAAAATATAGATGATACCTCAGTGACTTATGAATTATAAATTTTTAAAAAGTCTGAAATTATGGTCTTCACACAGCTGTAAATATTTTTTCTTAAACAATTACAGAAAAGGTAGAAGAATAATTCTTTTCTTGTTGTTTTACTTATTAGTTTTGTATGTGGTGCTGGTAATTGGGCTCAGGGCCTCACACACATAAAAGGGCAAGCCGTTTTTCCCTCTGAGTCATCTACCCCAAAATCATACACACAACCACACACACACACACACACACACACACACACATTGCCCCACCCCCCAAGGGGTGTGTGTACTCCCAGGCAGTGTTCAGAGGGCCGTGGGACCACTCTGTGTGAGCTGTATGACCATCAAGCTGGGATGGTTCAATCTCCGCAGAGGGTGTTGCTTGGATCCTGCAGCATCAAGGTCATACATAGGGTGTCTTGGATTGAACTGGGGTTCTGTTTATGCAAAACATGCAGCGCTCATTCCCTGTGATATCTCCCTGACCCCTGTCCTCTTTTCTTATCTTTTTATTTCTTTATATTGCTTTGGGACCATGCCAGGTAGTTTTCAGGGTTATTCCTGCTTCTGTGCTCAGGAATCACTTTTGGTGAGACTCAGGGGAACATTTTAGGGTGATGGAGATTGAAACTGGGTCAACCAAGTGTGTTGTTTCTCCAGGTGCCCTGCCTGATGTATTATCTCTCCATCCCCCACCCAACCCTCTTCTTTTTAAAGACAAAATGACAAACAGCAACATTAAAATTTGAGTTTAAAATATGAGTCTCTAGTTTTGAATTAGGAAGTAAATTTTGTGGAATTCAAAGGAATGAAAAGATTCTCAAAGGGTAAAATAGAGAAGGAAGCTGGGGAGATAGGGTGCTGCGTTGGACAAGGCCAATCCTGGTTCTATCCCTAACACCCCAGCCCTGCCTGGAGCAGAGCCAGGATTAAGCAAGCCCTGGGTGCCACCAGGTGTGGCCTCAAAACAAAATAAAAAAGGCTAAGAATAGGAACAGGAATTCAATATTAAAAATTCAAACTAATTCACTATGAATTACAAAGTAAACTCCAATTGTAAAGCCTCTTTTTAGGTAAAAATTGTGAGCAGTAAACAGTTGTTTGTATATATATGTGTGTGTGTATATACATATACATACGTGTATATATATCAATATCAATATCACTATCTTCCCGTTAATCATCTATTTGCTAGAGAGGGCACCAGTAATATCTCCATATGTCCTGTCTCATGCTAGTAGAATCCAAAGGCGTCTGCTTGCTCCAGGAACATAAAGAGCCTCAAACCATTATATTAGGTCACGGGAATGACCTAATATAAATGTTACTGGTATATGGCATATAAAATACTACATGAGCAGCTTGCCAGGCTTGCCATGCGGGTGGCATACTGTTGTAGTCACCTCCAAATAAAGCATTTATTGATGAACCGGCCGCATGAGCCGGGCTGTAATAGTCTGGTCTGCTGGGTGGAGCTGTGACGAGAGGGAAGTCTGGATGTGGAAAATGGCAGGCCCCATGGAATAGGGGAGGGTGGTCTGACTTGTTGTGAGTCTCTGCTGGGGTGGCAGGCCAGGGCTAGAACCCACCATGCCTCCTGGGCACCTCACGAGCAGCTGGGCACAGGGAGAGCAAGTAGCAGTTCTGCCCCAAATCTGAGAGTCTCTGGTTCAGCATACCTGGGCCGGATTGAAAAAACTGCTACAGGGTGGATGTTGATGATCCAGGCTGTGATAGTCTGGTCTGCTGGGTGGAGTTGTGACAAGAGGGAAGTCCGGACGTGGAAAATGGCGGGCCCCATGGAGTAGGGGAGGGTGGTCTGGCTTGTTGTGAGGCTCTGCTGGGGTGGCAGGCCAGGGCTGGCACCCGCCATGCCTCCCGGGTGCCTCATGAGCAGCTGGGCACAGGGAGAGCAAGTAGCAGTTCTGCCCCAAATCTGAGAGTCTCTGGTTCAGCATACCTGGGCCGGATTGAAAAAACTGCTGCAGGGTGGCTGTCGATGATCCGGGTTGTGATGTATATATATACGTATATATATACACACACACATATATAATTTATCACTTCACTTGTATCACTTGTCTTCTTGTTGTTCATCGATGTGCTCGCAGTGGGCACCAGTAACATCTCTATACATCCTGTCACATGCTAATGTAGGGCCAAGGGCATCTGCTCGCTCCAGGAACATGATGAGCTTCAAACCATTCCATCAGATCATGGGAATGAGGCCTATAATTGTTACTGGTTTTTGGCATATCAAATTGTTATGTATAATTTATAAAATATAAAATCATTACTTATTGCACTTAATAATAGCAAAATACTCAAGCTTATTTTTTAATTATAGAAAACACTATTTTCATACTTCAATGAACAAATTTACATTTTAGAGGGCATTGGTTTGGTTTTACAAGGTAAAAGGACTAGGATGTGGCTCTGTGAGAAGGAAAAAATATATATATATATATACACATACATACATACATGCATAAGTCCACATCCGACTTCCCTCTCGTCAGAACTCCACCCAGAGACCAGCCTATCACAGCCTGGCTTGCACAGCCACTATGGCCGCACGGTTCATCAATAAATGCTGGATTTATAGATGGCTACAAGAGTATGCCACCCACACAGCAGAGCCTGGCAAGCTACCGTGTCGTATTTGATATGCCAAATACCAGTAACAATTTTAGACCTCATTCCCATGACCTGATGGAATGGTTTGAGGCTCTTTATGTTCCTGGAGCAAGCTGGTGCCCTTGGGCTCTACTTGCATGAGACAGGACATTTGGAGATGTTACTGGTGCCCGCTCGAGCAAATTGATGATGAACGGGAAGACAGTGATACAGTGGTACATACATACACACATATTTAAATTATACCACCGTGAAGCGTGAAATTCACAGTTACAAAGATGTTTATGGTTTGGGTTTTGATCATACAGTGTTCTAGCACCCGTCCCTCCACCAGTGCCCTATTCCCACCACCGACGTGTCCCAACATTCATGGAGGAATATTCTTTACATGAATGAAGCCCTGGTTTGAGTATAACCTTCTAAATAAATAAATAAATAAATAAATACACAAATACATAACTAAATACATAAATAAAAAGGAAAAAAAAGATAAGCGCTTATAATAGAACAGGAATCCTCTGAGCTTTGAAAATTGTGAGAAACATTTCTTCAGAACCCTCTGCTCTGGCCTTTGGATTGGCTGTCAGATGTTTTATGCATTTAAATATGACCAGAAATCGTATGCAAAATGATGTAGGTGTATTCATTTCTCAGGAGCTGGGTCCATCATTTAAATAATATTTTTTGAATTTTTTGGTTTTTGATTTGTTGACAAGTGCACTAATTAAGGTCAGCTGCTTCAAACTAGAGAAAGAAAGTCAATGGCCCATTCAAGGAGTAAAGGCAAAACAAAGAAGGACTTTATACTACCAAGCCCCTGTTTCATTCCTTTTTAGCCTTGTCAAGGCCTCACATTTTAAAATCTCATTTCTTGGATAGTAGGTATTCATTGGTAAAGCCACACAACATTCTCCTAAATTGTAAACCATGTTTTCCAAATGTTAATGCTATTTCAGTGAGTGAAAATTCACATAGAGAAAATATACAAATCTTAAATATACAGTTGATGGATCTTGATAAATATTTATATCTACTCATTTAAGATACAGAACTTTTCCATTGCCTCAGGCTCTTCCCTTGAAGGCAGTACCTCCTTTCCACCAGAGAACACCAGTCATGATTTCTATAAGGTATTAGTATGCCTCATTCTGAAATTCATATGAATGGAACATGGTGCACTGTCCTTTGGGGGTTACTGGTTTCTTTCATTCAGCATAACGTTTTCACTATTCATCTAAGTTGTTTCATGCATCAGTATTTCTTTAATTTTCAAACATATTCTGTCAAGCATATTCTGTTGTATAGATTTACCAGTTATTCATTCTCCTGATAATAGATATTTGGATACATTTCTGTCTTTGGTTACTATGAGTAATGAGGCATATGCATGTCATTTTGCGGACACATTCACTGGCTTCTTTTAGGAGTGAAATTTCTATGTCACGGAGAAGATGCTATTAAACCTCATTAGACACTGCCAAAGTGTTTCTAGAAGTGATTTATCATTTTGTATTCTTGCAGTGGTATGTGAAGGTTCTAATTCCTCTGTATCCGTGCCCACAGTTGCTGTCATCTGACTTTTGAGGGAGGGTTTGGGGATGTTGTCCCACACCTGGTGGTACTCAGACTTACTCCTGGCTCTGTGCTCAGAGATCCCTCCTGGCCATGCCTGGCGGTCATATGCAGCGCCAGAGACTGAACGGGGTCAGCTCTATGCAAGGCAAACACCTCAACTCCTGCACCAGCTCTCTGGCTCTCATCTGTTTTTATTTTTATTTATTTTATTTTGGACTTTTTTGGGGAGGGGAGGCGACACCTGCCAAAACTGAAGGGTTACTCCTGGCTCTGCACCCAGAAATTACTCCTGGCAGTGCATGGGGCGGGGAGGCATATGGTATGTTGAGGATCAAGCCTGGGTCAGCCTTGACAATCATGCTACCTGCTATTCTATTGCTCCAGCCCCTCTCATCTGTCTTTTGAAAATGTAGTCAGGGTACTGCCAGGGATAATTTCTGAACGTAAAGCTAGAAGTGAGCCCAAGCACCACCTAGTGTGGTCCCAACCCCCGCCCACCACCCCCATTAGCCATTCCGGTGGGTATATTGTGTTCTTCTCTTCGCCCTCAGAGTGCTTCTGAAGTTGTGATGCTTTTCCAGAGTTAACAGCAAAAAGAACTTTTCCAGTAGAGAAAGGAGGAGTGACAGTTTTCTGAAATAGAATTTGTTCATTGATTGTACCTTGATGGAGAATGTTGGTGACTCTGTTTAAGGTGAACCTAAATTAAACGGGGATATGTTTGGCACTAAGCAGCAAGTCTTGAGGCCTGACTCTTTCCCACCATAAGGCCCTAAGGGTGGGATCCAGAAGTGGGCTGTTTAATTTCCTTTTCTTTTTAAAGTTTTATTTATTTCATTTTCTTTTCTTTTTTTTTTATACTGCCATGAGATATACAATTACAAAAGAAGTTCATGTTTGGGTTTCAGTCTTACAGTGTTCCAGCACCCATCCCTCCACCAGTGCCCATTTCCCACCACCAATGTCCCCAATTCCCTCCCCTTCCCCTAACCTGCCTGTATGGCAGGTTCTTTATCTCATCTCTCTCTCTCTTTCTCTCTTCCTTCTCTTACACACTGTGGGTTGCAATACATACATTTAGAGATTATCATGTGTATCTTTTTGCCTGTATTCAATGCTCAGTTCTAGGCTGGTATCATTTTCGACAATTATTAGCACACTGTTCCCTTCTCGTCTTGCCTGACCCCTGACTGCCACATATTTGTGGTAGATTCCACCTTTGACAAGACCTCCTGATTCATATTTTGCCTGACATGTTTTCAAGGTATTAAAACCTCCTATAGCCCAAGTGGCTACATCCACAAAGAGAACACTTGCGAATACAGGACAGGATGTGCCTGGCCTTCTGACTACTTTGTTGCAATGGCTCAAGATGCTATTAGTGCTTTGTAGCCCCTCTACCCAGAAATGTATAAAAGGCCTAAACTGCTCAGCAAACGGGAACTGCTCTCCAGAACCCCCTGCTTCCTTGGTGTCTTTCTCTCTTCCCTTCCTCAGCAGGGGGCAAGGCAGAAGCTTCTCCCAAGTTCTTCCCTCTCCATATCTCAGGGATGAAGTCAGGCAAGATCTAGGTCTCTCTCCTTCGTGCTGGGGGCCGCTGGCCAGGGCACACCCTCCCCCGCCCCCACAGGGATACCTCTTTCTTGGTTAAAATATTTTCAAAAGGCAGGAGGGGTTTTTTAGTTTGGTTTTTTTTTTTTTCTTTTTGGGTCACACCCGGCAATGCTCAGGGGGTTTCTCATGACTCTGCACTCAGGAATCACTCCTGGCGGTGCTCGGGGAACCATATGGGATGCTGGGGATGGAACCTGGGGATGGAACCGGGCCAGCATGGGCCGGTCGCGTGCAAGGCAAACGCCCTACCCACTGGGCTATCGCTCCAGCCCCTAGTTTGGGTTTTTTGTTTGTTTTTGGGTCGCACCTGTAGATGCTCAGGGTTTACTCCTGGCTTTGCACTCAAGGATCACTCCTGGAGAGCTTGGGGGACCATAAGGGGTTGCTGGGGTCAAACCCAGTTGGCTGTATTCAAGTTAAAACACCCTGCTGCTGTTCCACTGGCGCCTTTAAATGGTTTGAAAGAAAAGGTAACACTTTCTAATTTCTGAGACAAAAGAAAATCAGGTGCTTGAATTTCATTTGATTAGCTTTATTATTATTACTATTATTATGTTATTATTATTGTTATTATTATTATTATTTTTTTGTCACACTCGTTGATGCTCAGGAGTTACTCCTGGCTTTTTTGCTCAGCAATTACTCCTGGCAGTGCTTGGGGACCATATAGGATGCTGGGATCAAACCCGGTGGGCTGTGTGAAAGGCAAATGCCCACCCACTGTGCTATCGCTCTGGCCCGAATTTTAGAGTGTAGCTGTTTACCTTTCAGAGGCATAGATTTCAGTTACAGAGAGTAGAATGATGCACTTAACCAAGTAGGAAACCAAGTTGAAACCTTTTTATTCTTTGATTACCCTCAACATTTTTAAAAAGTTGACTTTTAAAACCTTTGTTTCAAATTTAAACATTTTAAACTGAACAGTGAAATCTCTCTTTCTGGTCTTGCTCCATGGACTCAGCCAGTACCAGTGGTTACTCATACAAGTTTTAGGAGATGCTCTATAAACAATCACATATATAACATATGAACATATAATCTAAAATTAAATATCTAATCTATAAATAATATACATACTTTCTTCCTGTAATCTCTTATTTTTTTTGCAATTGGAAGCAGAAGTAATTTTGTCATTGAATAAAAATTCTTGTTTTATTTAAAAATTTTATTTTTTCATTAATTTGTCATCGATTTACAATATTGTGGAATTTTAAGGGGGTTGGTATTGCACCTTTAAATGTGTGTAATTCAAACATGTGGGAGTCAGAGGTTAGGTAAGACAGAAGGGAACAGTGTGCTAATAATAGTTGAAAGTGCTAATACCAACCTAGAAATGAGCACTAAATACAGGCAAAAAAGATACACATGATAACCTCTAAATGTATTACAATCCACAATGTGTAAGAGAAGGAAGAGAGAAAGAGAGAGAGAAAGTGAGAGAAAAGAGATAAAGAACCTGCCATAGAGGCAGTCTTGGGGGGGGGGGGAGGGAATCAGGGAACATTAGTGGTGGGAAATGGCACTGGTGAAGGGATGGGTACTGGAACACTGTATTACCAAAACCCAAACATGAACATCTTTGTAATTGTATATCTCACAGTGGTATAATAAAATATTTTTAAAAAACTCTATTACAAGCCCACAGCAAGCAATAGTATTAATGGGGGAAAAACTTAGGGTTTTCCCTAACATCAAGGGCAAGGCATACTCTTTGCCACTTCTATTAGGCAAGAAAATGATATCAAGGACATTCACATAGGAAAGGAAGAAGACAAACTTTCACTGTTTGTGGATGGCATGATACTGTACTTAGAAAATTCCAAGGAATCCACCAAAAGCTCCTAAAAACAATAGAATTGTATAGTATAGTTGCAAGTTACAAAATCATTTTGCAAGTTACAAAATCATTACGAAAAATTATGTGCTTTTCTAAACACAAACAATGAAACAGAGAAGAGAGATGGAAAAAAACCCAATTCACAATTGGGTCTCAGAAAATCAAGTACTTTGAAATCAATTTAACTAAAGAGGTGACGATCTATACAAAGAAAACTATAAAACACTATTCCATGGAAACACATGCTGTGATCATGGATTGGGAGGATCAGTATTTTCAAGACAGTAATATTTCCTAAAGCATTATACAGATTCAATGCAATTCCTATAAAGATACCCATGACATTTTCAAAGATAAAGACTAAACACTTCTGAAATTCGTATGGATCAATAAATACCCAAGAATAATTTAAGTGTGGGGTGGCAGGAGGGTAAAGGGGTGCACTGGTGGTAGGAAACATGCTAGGTAGAGAGATGGCTGTTGGAACAGTGTGACTAAAATCAATATTGAGCAGCCTTCTAATTGTATGGCACCGGGGCTCAATAAAATAAATTTAAAAAATAAAAAATATTGTGTGTAATTGTCTCCATCTACCACAATTCTACTACCCAAGTGACCACTCTCCTCAGTTTTCACCTTTCATGTTTCTCCGATAACTGCTGTAGTTTTAACCAAGGGTAGGTCATTTTAATTCATTTTTGAAAATTGAATCACAGTGAGATACACAGAATTGTTCATGATTGGGTTTTAGTCGAGGCAACGATCCATTACCCATCCCTCCACTAGTGGATATTTCCCAGTACCAGTGTCCCCAGTTTCTGCCCTGCACGGACCTCCCTCCCCATGTGACTCTATGGCAGCCACTTCCCTTCTCTGTCTCTGTCTCTGCCTCTGCTCTCTGTCTCTGTTTCTCTCTCTCTCTCTCTCTCTCTCTCTCTCTCTCTCAGCATTTTAATTCTAAAGCCAAGGGCTAATTTTCTTTGTCACAGCAACGATCCATTTGAACAATATATACTACCAATTCAGTTTGAATTCATTACTGCTAAAGTAGCATCAAAAAGTTAGATTCCAAATGTGGGCAGGGAAAGTCTGAGTTGCCATAATGGCAGCAAGACTGTCCAAAGCCTAAAGAGTTTCCAAAGCAACTTTACTTTTTTTGCTTGGAGGGAGTCTCACAAAGAAATAGACATCTTCATTACATGACTGAAAGTGTATGGCCACTAATAAGCTAGAACCACACACCTTTAATGCTATTGTGTTTTGGAGCCAGAGAGACAGTACAGCAGGTTGGGCATTTTTCTTTCACAAGGCCTCGCTGGGGTTGATCCGTGAGCATTGCCAGGAGTGATCACAGCACAGACACTGGAGTTAGCCCTGATCACAGCTAGGTACGACCCCAAAACAACACAAAAAATTCATCATCTTTAATATTTATTGAAATGCTGTTTTGTGTGTGATACTGCTAACTTTTTTGAGGAATATAAAATTGTAGTAGCCTTTTGTTGATGCACTGTGGAAGTTGTCTCCACTGGTGTGGTCCCTATGGAATACAACCCTCCCTCCCCTTTTGGTCCCTGAAAAATCCATGCAGGCATAGATATAGCTGACTTTGTTTGAGGGACGGAGTCTTCCTTGTAGTTCCTTGGTGCAGATTTCCTGAAACAAGTAGCGGGTTCAGATCTGGGTGGGAACTATGGGTAGTTTGTGTTGTTGGTGTCCTTTTGCGGGGGATTATTCATGCTGAGCTGCTCATTTCTTTTTTATTTCCCCTTTATTTAAACACCATGGGCTTACATAGTTGTTCATGATACATTTGTTAGAGGCATTCGATATTCTAATACCAATCCTACCAGCAGTGTGACCATCCCATCATCATTTTTACCATTTTCCCAACCATCCCCAAGCCTGTCCCCTTAGCAGGCACAAATAATTTATTTTGTATTGATTGTTACAACAAAATGTTCTTGTTGAACATAAATACAACAATATGTTCTTGTCTGAGGGTTTACCACACTGTGTTGCTGGTTGAGCCTTCTGTGTTATTTGTTTTTGCTTATTGAGCCCAATTGCCTTCTGTTACTGTCCCATTTAATTTGCTGTGCTCCCACTGGGCTGTCAGTATTGTAGAATTTGGAGGTGTCTCATGGCTATGGATGTGACTCCAGAGATTCCAGGATATGTAGCTGGGCAGTGAATTTATACAGCAGTGGTTGTGGGATGTGGGTGTGGCTGCCTGGGCTTCCAGGTATGAAGGTGGGGTTGGAGGCTGCCCACTCCATTCTAGAAGACCCCAGCGTGTACCTGGACTTTTTAGCAGTTTGCATCTCTGCTTTGTCGTGAGGCTGGAGTTGGGCTATTGGCATGGCTGTAGCTGTGGGGTATAAGTGCAGCTCCTGGGAGGTTTGGCAGGGCAGAGATTTGGCCAGCCCCTCTCCCAAGGGTGCCTAAGAGTGCTTACCGGGCACTGTGTACCTGTGAATTTTTACATGAGCTCCTCATTTCTGTGACTTCAGAACCATGATGAGAAAGAAACTGCTGTCACTTTCTTTAGGGCACATGTTAGAAAACAAAGCTTCAAAACATTTTCTTCCCTTTAAATAATGACTTGAGTGTGGCTACTTAAAAATTTTTCTACGACCGTGTAGTCTTGCACATGACCATCCCTGGCACCACATGGAACCCCTGGGGACTGCCACTGATTTGGCATAGCCCAAATCAGTCTTTTCTTAAACTCTGGTTTGTGTGTGTGTGTACATGTGTGTGTGCATGTCTGTCTGTCTGTCCATTTGTGTACATATTACTTTCTGTGTGCTTACACATATGCGTGCACACGGATCTGCGTGTGTGTGCATGCATTTCTATTTCTCTCTACATGCATGCACGATCTCTGTGTGTCTGCATCTGCTTTCTTTCCCAGTCATTTCCAGACTGAGAAAAGAAAAGCCGCTAAGAAATAAAGGCTCGAGAGGTTCATTCATCACCGGGGTCTGCCTTTCCACCTGCCTAGTGGCTCCCCAGAGAGCACTGTGCTGCCAAGTCCACGTCTTCTCCTTACCTGCAAACAACCCTGAGAACACAATAATTCGAGGCTGTTCTATCACCTTAACCCCCAGGCTCTGCGGCCCTCCCCTCCCCACTCATCTCTAAGCTAGCAGGGATGTGGGCCAAGAAGGTATTATAATGGATGGATTGATAGCCTTGTGGTTACATTCGTCTTCATCCGTGTTGAATATCATGTCAATGATTCATCACTCAGAGATATCATTGCGGGGGAAAATCACATTAAGAGGAGCTGGTAGAGTAAAGGTTATAAATCCCAGTCCTCCTGTTGTCACTGGGCCCTGCAGCCAGCTCCTCTAAGTCTGTCTTTCTGGGTGGGGGATACACCTTCTTTTGGGCCGGATTCTCCTCCAGTAGGCAGGCAGCGGGCAGAGGCTTAGCTCCCAGAGGTGGAGAAGAGTTGAGTCAGCAGCAACTTTCTCAGTTACTTGCAAGTTTGCTCCGCCTACATTTCCTTTGAATTCTGGCATCACTGAGACTGAGCTTTTCTCTTTGTGTTCTCCTTGGAGAAGTATATTATCCAGCTCCAGATAAACCAACATGGGGTTGTCTAAGGAGATAGCAATGACAAATATAACCCAATGCAGCAGGTGCATTGACAGAAATATGGGTGCAGGAGTCAGACTTGCGTTTTCTCTTTTTGTGAGTTTAGGGATCACGACAATTTGGGTGGCTAGTTGTGGTATTAAAAAACTTAATTCCAGGGGATCCTAGATCATTGTTCAATGGTAAAGGGCTTGCATGTGTAAGGCCGTTGGATTCCATCCAGGTTACCATAAAAAAATCGGGGAAGGAGAAATAGTACAGCGGGTGCTTGCTGTGCGGGTACCCAAGCCTCATTCTATCCCTGGCACTGCATATGGTCCCCTAAGCACCACCAGAAGGGATCCCCTGGGGTGGAGCAATAGCACAGTGGGGAAGTCATTTGTCTTGCAAGCGGCCAACCTGGGTTCATTCTCCCGCATCCCATATGTAATGTGGTCCCCTGAGTAATTCCTGACTGCGGAGCCAAGAGTAGCCCATGAGCACCACTGGGTATGACCCCCCCCCCCCCAAAACATAAACAAGTAAAAGAATAAAATTTAAAAGAAAAGTGATCCCCTGAGCACAGACCCAGTAGCAAGCCCTAAGCACAGTCAGGTGTCTCTCCCTGCCATCTCCTTCCCCACCCCCAAACAAGCAAACAAAAAAGAAAATCAAATAACCTAATTCACATCACTCTGAGATTCCTTTCCCCAACCTCCTGGAGTGGCCAACACATCTTTGCTGTTTTAGGGGCCACACCGGGCTGTACTAGAGGAGGGCATGTGCTGTCAGGGTGGACCCCAGGGCTCACATATGCACAACATGTGCGCCAGCCCTTTGAACCATTTCCTCTGCCCCTAGTATTTCTTTTTATGCTAAACTTCATTGGAACCCACCAATCTGTTCTTAGTATCTGGTGGTTTCTCGGGGGGGATTCATGTGTTTCTGGAGAGTTCTATGCTTTACATCTGTGGTTTTCAGATATGGTGTACAAATTGGAGCCAGTGTGTAGAAATTTCCCTGCCAACCCTGAAAAAAGTTCCTGTAACCACTAGATTATCCAGGCATAGCATGTGGTGTTAGTTACTTTTCCGAGGACCAACAGGAAATTTCTGTGCAAACCAGTACAGATGGCTTTTGCTTGGGGAGTGGCCTGCCAGGGACTGCACCCCCTTCCCAGCCTCCTTCTCTTTCTAGCTGATGCTGACATAGCTGCATAGGTGGGAAATCGAGAGGCTGAGGCGAGAAAGGATGGCCCCAGAAAGAAAAAATTCCAGAGAATGGAGTGGGAGATGTGGTCACAGCTCGTGGAATGCATCCCTGCGCCGGAGCTTTGGAGCTTGTTTGGAGGTTCTAGCAGGGGAGTGCAGCTACTCATAGATCCTCAACCCAAGACTGAATTCTCTATTTGGGGAAGGTTACCCTCTTTGACCAAGTGCACAGCTTCAGGAGGGATGCACGAGGAGGCGGTGAGGGAGGAAGGGGAGACCTGCCTGGCCAGCCAGACCAGCCCAATCAACCCTGGCGATCAATGGGATGACAGATGTCACAGCCAGATCGCCCTCACATTCTGTGCTGGAGCTTTTGAAGTGTTGTTTGATTCCTGCGTGAATCAAACAACAACATGGCAACATGAGGGGAAGAATGGCAGTGGGGAGAGCAGTGAGAAGCCCCCAAGTATTCAGGGGAGAGACAGGGGTAGGTAGGTACAGGCTGATGACAGTTGCGGCTGTTCTGGAAGTGCAGGATTTAGTAGGTACCAGCTCATCTGTGTTTAGGGACTGAATGTGGATGAGGATGGAGGGAAGGGAAGGAGACAGATATAGGTGTTGGGTTACTCCCAATCGCCACCCCTCAAAAGAAGGGGTCACACCTGGCAGTGCTCAGGGGGTAACTCCTGGCTCTGCACTCAGGAATTACTTCTTGTGGAGCTTGGGGGGACCATATGGGATGCCAGGGATCGAACCAGGGTCAGCAGCTTGCAAGACAAAGGCCCAACCCATTGTACTGTTGTTCTAGACTAAACAAAAATGACACTTTTGGCAAACAAAGTGTTGGGTCATTGGGGTGGCACAGTTGGCTGCTGAGCTGACATGCTGTGATAGCTGTTGAGGTCATACTGAGTGAGGTGGGGTAGTGCTGGGAATCAGACTAATGGCCTCAGGAGGTGCTGCTGGGCTGAGCCACAGCCCTAGCCTCACAGGGCTGGATGTTTTAGAGTAGGGCTGCCACTATTTAGCACTTTTTTACCGGTAACCTATGGAGTACAGAGTATACAGACCCGGTTAATGTTCATACCTTGCAAACAGCAAGCTCTACTTTGATCCCCAGAATCAAATGGTTCTCTGAGCATCACTGGGTGTGCCACTGGAGCTGTGAGCACTACTGTGTTCCCAGGTAATCCTTGGCAATGCATGGCCCAAACAGCACCAGAATTTTTTTCTATTTTGGGTCACACCCAGTGATGCTCAGGGGGTAACTCCTGTCTCTGCTCTGGAATTACCCTTTGGGTGGAGCTTGGAGGAACATATGGGATGCTGGAGATTGAACCTGGGTTGGCCGGGTACAAGACAAATGTTCTACACACTGTAACTCTCGCTCAAGCCCCAAAGCACCATATTATTGGGACCCTGTAGCGATCTGTCAGGCTGAGAAATACTTGGAAAGGACCTTTGAACCTCCTGAGCTTCACTTGGGAGCTTCCTAACAACTCAAGAAAGAAATCTGCCAATTTTTTTTGATAGCAGTGTTTCCCAAGGTCTGTTAGGAGAGACTTTTGTTCATGAGCCTTATCAGTGTTATGTGGAATGTGAGTTCCTGGTGCATCTTGAGCTGAAGGAAGCTATGATTGAAATGGAAGTCTGGGTTCTTGAGATGATTCCCAGAATCAGAGATTGCCACAACTCATGACAATCAGAGATAACCATATGGCCTCTCCTGACCCAGGGCAGCAGGCAGGAGGCACTAGTGAAAAGCTAGATGTGGTGATCAGACCTATCCTAGCACCGCCTGTTTCCCTCTGTCTTCATGCCTCTACTTCCTGGAACATTCTTGTTGACGTCTTGTTGTCAACTTTACAGCAGGGGCAATTTAGAAAAAAGAATTCCTTGGATCTCGGGGTGGGGGTTCAGTTGAGGAGGCACCCGCTGGCCCTGTAGGTTTGTTGGTGACTCTTGGTCTTCTTCCCCTCCCCCCCATTTCCCTCCGTCTTCTCTTCCTTCTCTTACACATTGTGGCTAATAATACATACATTTAGGGGTTATCATGTATATCCCTTTGCCTATGTTCAATGCTCAGTTCTAGTCTGGTGTTACCATTTCCAACAATTATTAGCACACTGGTCTCTTCTCTGTCTTACCTAACCTCTGACACCCACACACATGCAGTAGATTCTACCACTGACAAGATCTCCTGATCCACATTTGCCTGACCCTCTTCAAGTTCTTTGAAAGTCTTAACAAGGATTAGTAATATGCCATCTTAGAAGAATTGGTAGAAACACTAGTGAAACTATATAGATATATATGGGCTTTTGATACTGGGGAGACTTGCTTTTCACTTTGAAAGATCCAGACTCAGTAGGTCTGGATAGTTGCATTTACCTATATAAAAATTTTTATAAAAATATTCTCATTTATATTAGGTATTAATATTAATGTTTCAGATACACTGCTGCACGCCATACTCATCACTAGTGTCATTGTCATTCCCTCACTGTCTCTCCTCCCCTTAGCAGAATGGGTTCTTCAGGCTGACTCTCAGGGTCTGTCATCATTGGCCATTATTTATTCCCTCACTAAATTTCTGTATACTCTACATTTGAGAGAGTGGAATACTATTTCAATTACTATTTTAATGTAAATGGTGCTTTTTTTTGTCTTTGGGTCAACCTGGCGATGCTCAGGAGTTACTCCTGGTTCTGCACTCAGGAATTACTCCTGGTAGTGCTCAGAGGACCATATGGGATGCCAGGGATCAAACTCGGGTCAACCGTGTGCAAGGCAAATGCCCTACTTTCTGGACTATTGCTCCGGCCCCTGTAAATGATGATTAAACGATGATTAAATAATGTTACTAGTTTAACTTTAATTTTCCTGGGAAGATTTCCTGTTTGTTTCTGATTCTGTCTTAGGAAGTTGCATGGTTCTAAAAAATTCACCCATTTCTGGGCCAGAGTGCAGTGGGTAGACATTGCCTGTGTCTTATTTGAGGAAGTTTATGTTCTTTTCTTCTCCCCATTTGTTTTTGTGCCACACGTGGTCATGCTCAGGAGTTACTCAGGGAAATGAAAATCAAAACATCAATAAGATGTCATCTTATTGTGAGACTGGTGCACATGACAAAGATAAAAAAAAAACCAACTAGTGTTGGAATGGATGTGGGGAAAAAAGAAACCTTATCCACTGCTGTGGGAATGTCAACTGGGTTCAACCTTATGGAAACAATATGGACACTTCTCAAAAAATCAAAGTCTGAGCTTCTATATGATCTAGCAGTTCTACTTTGTGGCATTTACCCCCAAACCTCTATTCAGAAAAGACATTTGTGTTCCTATGTCATTGCAGCACTATTCACATGAGTCAAAATTTAGAAACAACCCGAGAATACAAGAACAGATGACTGGATAATGGAATTATGGTACATATACACAATGTAATACTACGTGGCACTAAGAAAAGGTTAAGTCAAGCCACCTGCTGCTATGTGTATATTCTGGAGAGTATCATTGTAGTTAGAAGAGTAGAGACATACAGAATAATCTTTCTCGTATGTGTGAGATAAGAAAACATAATAATAAAATGACAAATGGCCGAAAAGCAATAGAATGTGAGGCCTGATTTACAGAACTGGGCCTACCATGGTGGGTGGACAAGGAGTGAAGTGGGGAGATAGGGGAACACTTTGGTGCAGGGTGTGACTTTGAATGATTGCACATGTAGCCTTATTGTTAACAATATTGCAAATCATGGTGCCTACAATTTAAGGGAAATCATAAAGAATATTTCAAAAGTTGAACTCTTCCTGGGCATAGGAAAGATAGGCCACACCCAGTGTGGTTCAGGGTTTACTTTCGGCTGTGTCCAGAGGTATTTTTTATTTTCTAGTAGCACTCAGGAATCCTCGTGTAGTGCCAGGGGATTGACCCTGGGTATAACTCATGCAAGGTAAATGCCCTATCTCTCTCGGTGAACTCTGCTCATATTCATTCTATATGTCATCAGGGACCTTCCAGTTCTCTTTTGAGGTTAAGTGGTTTCTAGTTCTTAGGTAATAAAAACACTGTTGCTACAAATGTATTTGAGCATTTGTCTTTATGTACCTATGTATTTGTATAAAACATAGTCATCAAAGTAAAAGTTGTAGTTGTAGGAAAGTAAATTTTAGCTTTTGGAAGGATCAAGTAATATACTAGTGTTATATTTCTATCCCTCCACCTATAAGAAGAGTTCTTCTTTGTACTGGATTTTGTAGAAGAGAGGTTATGGTGAAAGTGTGAACATACTTTTCAGAAGAGGATGTTTTGAGCCAAGACAGATTTAGGAATGAATATGATCTGATTGGGAGCTACAAAGAGAACAGCTATATGAACAGCTATTGAATTCTTGCCATGCTCTAGGTTCTTTATATACACTCTCTCACTCAATCTGCCCACAGCTCTATGCTTTAGATTCCCTGATTGCCATTGGACAACTGAAAACAGTGAGTCTCAAACAGTGTAAGTAGTTTTCTCTGAGCCAAACAATCTGTAATGTTGTAATGTGGTAGATGTTGGGACTCCAGCTCCAAAGCCCAGGCTCCTAGACATTAATGATAGTGCTTGAAGAGAGAGAGAGAGAGAGAGAGAGAGAGAGAGAGAGAGAGAGAGAGAGAGTATACTAAGGAGCATATCAAACTCTTCTAGAGTTCTGTTTAATTGGAACTTGTCTTATGTAAGAGACTTTGAGGTCATATTATTGAATAGTCCCCCCACCCCACCCCCAGGATTCTCTTCTCTCATGCGCCTGCCCAGTGCTCCTGTCATCAGGAAATTGTCTGGTACTTCCATGGATTCATTCAACACTGTCCTGTGGTTGATATACTGACCAGTGAAATCATCTGTTTATGTATTGAGTTGGAATTTGAATTTCGCTCCCATAAATACTTGTTTCTTATACCTAGTGGTGCTCAGGACTTACTACTGGCTATGTGCTCAGGAATTTCTCCTGACAGGGCTCTGCATGGACCATTTGTGGTGATGGGGATTGAACAGGGTCAGCCACTTGCAAGATAAATGCTCTGCCCACAGTGTTCTTTTTACAGTCCAACTTCCACTAACAGTAACTCTGGCTCTGGAGTCATACAAAAATAGCTACACCCTTATTTAATTTTTTTTCATTGGCAGTGAGGAGGTGCTTTTGAATTATACCTAACTTTGCTCAGGGGTTATTTCTGCACTGTATTCATGAGTGAATCCTAGAGTTTCTAGGGGACATATGTGATGTTAGGAATTTGAACTGGGGTGGACCACATCTAAGGAAAGTGTCTTATTCCTGTATGATCTTCTAGCAAGAAAATTATTTTATTTTTTAAAGTACCTGTGCCAAACAGTTTTCTAAATTGGTGTCTGTACAGTTTGGCAAAATAGATACCATTGAGAGGCTCTGGATTCAGATCAGAATTATGCTCTTAACTAAAATATAGGTACATATTTGATACCAATTAAGGCAAGTGAAACATACATCAGAGGTCCTGTCAAATGTGGAAATTATCACAAACGTTGGGAGTCAGAGGCTAGGTAAGACAGAAAATGGAACAGTGTGCTAACAATTGTGAGGGACTAATGCCAACCTAGAACTGAATAAATAGAGGCAAAAGGATACAATGACAACCCTTATGTTGTTCTGTAATCATAGTCTGAGGGGAAGATGAAATGGAAAATAAAGAACCTCTGGAGGGGGCTGGGGGGGAGGGAACCGGGCGTTGGTGGTGGAGATGGCACTGGTGGCGGTGGTGCTACCTGTTGACCAAAACCCAAATATGAACTTTTAATTGTATATCTTTGTAATTGTAAAAATTAAAAATTTAAAAAAATTAAAAAAATGAAAAAAAAGAAAATGAAATAAAACAAAATAAAATAAACAAAGAAAATAAAAAAAAAAATTATGCTTCTGTCTGATTGTTGAGTGCTTGGGAGATATGCTTACTTTTTGTCCCTTAATTTTATTCTTAAATTTTTTTTATTATAGTGGGCATATCTGTACCTGAAGATTATGGTGACAGTGTTATGAGATCTGACACATAGCTGATGATTATCCGGCACTTAATGTTATTAGTGAGATCTAGTCATATATAACCCTTAAATGAACAACACATGTGTATTTACTGAGAGTCAATTTTACTTGAAGTACTTAGAAATAATTGCTTTAGTGTACTTTTATTTCAGAGGTAGTCTACAGGTAAATCCAATAAAAGTTATCTTAGGTGGTTGTGAATTCCAGACTAGTGGGGTGGAATGGACATTCCATGATTTTTTATTGGCTAGAGCCAGACATCCATAAATCCATTCTATACCTTAGGGCACCCATACTCTTGCATTCCTTTTGTTCCTTGAGTGTACCTCAGGCATTCTGCCAGTAGTGATGGAGTCCTGCATCCGGACTCTGCTAATGTTGAGGTCCAGAAAGATGGATGACTCCAGCCACCTGAAGCTGTTATTAGAAAACTCGTGAAATAGCCTATCAAGAAAATGAGAAGGGGCAGTGGGTGGGTAGAAGAGAGAGAGAGAGAGAGAGAGAGAGAGAGAGAGAGAGAGAGAGAGAGGGAGGGAGGGAGGGGAGGGGCAGGGGAGAGGGGGAGGAGGAGAGGGGAGATGGATTGGTTAGCACGCGTAAAACAAAGACCTGTGCATCAGGCTCCTCTGGCTGTTGGTAGTGTTTCTCTTCTTTTTTTTTTTTTTTGCTTTTTGGGTCACACCCAGCGATGCTCAGGGGTTACTCCTGGCTCTGCACTCAAGAATCACTCCTGGCGGTGCTCGGGGGACCATATGGGATGCCGGGGATCGAACCCGGCCAACACAGGCCGGCCACGTGCAAGGCAAACGCCCTACCCACTGGGCTATTGCTCCAGCCCCTCCTCTGGCTGTTGGAAATCTCATTCAGATGTTCAGTGATTCAATCGCTATCCAACTTGTTTAAGTCCATGCCACTTGTCCATCTCAAGGGATTTTATGAGACATTTCACATCCAGTCCCTGCCACTGCTTGAGGGAAATAACACCATAAGATCCGGTCTTCTTTCTTGTTCTGTTCTGTGAGATGCCTTCTGCAGATATCACTATTGTGTGGCCCAAAGCTCTGAGCTACTGTTGGTTTCTACAAACAAATCCAGGCCTGCCTCCCTGAGCCTTTGCCTTTGATTTTTCAAAAGGGATGGGATTTCACAGTTATTATTGGCAAGAAGCATGAATGGCTGTGCCTGATTGTTTTGTGAGATCAAAAAATATTCATGTTGTTGAGGCTCATTTTTATGTTCTATTACCCTCCACAGGCGATGAAGGGTAAGGGATTTGGGAAGATATTTTTTAATTTTAGTAATATTGGCATGTAAACATTAAATATATTTCAGGTATATAGTCTTTTAAAGCAATATCTGCATATACAATTACATTGCCCCTGACTTCTGGTTTCCTTCCCTTTGCCACCAAACAGGAAACACATCTGACCTGGTTTATTTCCCCAACCTGTCTTTTGCTCTCATAACCTCTTGGTCTTATAGTCTAGAAAATTGTTTCCATTTTTCTTCTAATTCATTTGTTTGCCTTCTCTCTGTGGCATATGAGTGAAATCATAAGGTATATTTGACTGGCCGGACTCACAGACATGGGGCAGAGCTGCTATTGGCTCTCCCTGTTGACCAGCCGCATACGAGGTGCCCAGGAGGGATGGTGAGTTCCTAGCCCTGGCCTACCATCCCAACAGAGCCTCCGCAACAAGCCAGATGACCCCCACTCCATGAGGGGCCTCCATTTTCCACATCTGGACTTCTCTCTCGTCAGAACTCCACCCAACAGACCATCCTATCATAGCCTGGCTTGCGCTGGCTGCTTGCGGCCGCGCGGTTCATCAATAAATGCTGGACTTAGAGATGCCTACAAGAGTATGCTACCTGCACGGCAGAGCCTGGCAAGCTACCCGTGTTGTATTTGATATGCCAAATACCAGTAACAATTATAGACCTCATTCCGGAATGGATTGAGGCTCTTTATGTTCCTTGAGCAAGCAGATGCCCTTGGGCTCTACTAGCATGAGACAGGACATATGGAGATGTTACTGGGGCCCGCTCGAGCAAATCGATGATGAACGGGAAGACAGTGATACAGTGATTTGACTGGCACGTGTGTGTGTGTGTGTGTGTGTGTTTGTGTGTGTGTTTTGATCATTCAGCATTGATCAAAACTTGCTCCTGGCTCTGCACTTAAGAAGTGCCCCAGGCAGGACTCTGGGGACGCCTATAGGATACTGGGATTGAACCTGCGTCCTGCTACATGCAAGGCAAGCATACTACCCTGTCTGGTCTCTTTCTTGATCACTTGATCATTTGACATCTTGTTATTCATCGATTTGCTCGAGCGGGCACCAGTAACATTTCCATTTGACCCTATCACGTGCCAGTGTAGCTCAATGGCATCTGCTTGCTTCAGGAATACGAAGAGCCTCAAACCGTTCATTCAGGGTCTTGACAAAGAAGTCTGACCATCTTGTAGGTGGGCGGCCATGTGATCTTCTGATGTCCCGTGGGATCCAGTCAGTAACGGCTTTAGTCCAGCAGTCATCTCCAAATCGCATTACATGTCCAGCCCATCTGATTTTCGATGCCTTGGCAAACGAGACAGTGTTGCTGACTCTGGAACGTTGATGGAGGTCGGAACTCTGGATTCTTTTCTCACTTGAGTGAAGTGTGATATTCCAAGCATAGTTCTTTCGATTCCTCTTTGGGAGACCTGAATAGCATTCTCATCCTGCTTTCATAGGGCCCAGGTCTCTGAGGTATATGTTAATGCAGGGAGAACGGTGGAGTTGAGGAGTTGTGCCCAGAGCCGGAGGTTCTTTGTCCTTTTAGCTGTGTCTTCAATGTTCTTGAAGGCATTCCATGCTGCTCTCTTCCTCCTGCGCAGCTCCGGTTTTAGGTCGTTCATCATGTTGATTTCTTGACCTAGGTACACATAACTGCTGCATTCAGAGATGTTTGTTCCACTGAGAGTGAATGGGGCCTCTGGAACTAGTTCATTTTTCATGACATGAACATAGTTTTGTTGAGATTCAGTTGTAGACCTGTCTTTCCACATTCTCGGTCGAAGTCAGCCAGCATTTGTGCCACTTGGCTAATGTTCGGTGTTATTAGAACGATGTCATCAGCAAAGCAGAGGTGGTGCAGTTGTCAACTATCTATCTTCACTCCCATTCCTTCCCATTCTAATTGTCACATGGTGTTCTTGATGGTGGCACTGAAGAGTTTGGGTGAAATGGTATCACCCTGACAAACCCCTCTTTTGACATCATTGATCACTTCCTTGTAGAATGGTGAGATCCTGGTGGTGAATCCGTAATACAGCTCATGAAGTATCTTGATGTATGGGTTTAAACACCCTGTTTGGCTAGGGCTTCGATGACTGCTTCAGTCTCCATAGAATCAAAGGCTTTCTTTAAATCAATGAATGTGAGACAGAGCGGCATCTTAAACTCCCCTACAAACCTCAAAGAGCTTGGTTACTGTGTGGATATGGTCGATTGTGCTGAATCCTTTTCAGAAGCCAGCTTGCTCTCCTGGTTGTCCTTCATCTAATGTTCTGCCAATCCTGTTCAGGATGCTTTGAGTGAACATCTTGTAGATAACATACAACAGGTAGATAGGGTGATAGTTGCCAATGTTGTGAATGTCTCCCTTCTTGAACAGTAGAACTGTCCTGCTGGTTTTCCATTGGGAGAGCACCTTGCATTCACACAGGTAGTGTGTGAAGAGCCGAGCCAGTGTATTGATGAGTACTGATGGCAGATTTTTCAGGTGTTCAGGTCTGACTTTGTCTGAGCCTGGTACTGTTCCCTTCTTCACCGATGAAATGGCACGTCGGATTTCAGAAGGGAGAACATTGGGAACGACATGTCCATCCTGCGGAATTTGGTATGTGGGCAGGTGGACGTGGCTATCAAAGAGATCTGAGTAGAAGTCATGGATAATTTTCTCCATTGCCTTTCTGGAAGAAGTGATAGATCCATCAGGACATCAGAGGGCAGTCATCTTGGTCTTATAGTTGGCGAAACACAGGCGGGCGTTGTGAATGCTTTTCCCGACTTCTACTGCATCTTCCAGTATTTCTGCTCTTCTCTCTTTGAGACCTTCCTTTATCGCTTCTCTGCACTGCTTTGCAAGCTTGGACATTAGCATTTGGTTGCCTGAGGCTCATGCCTTGCCATGTTGGTGAATGAGTTCGAGAGTTTTTGAAGACAGACGTCCTTTTGTGTCTTTCTCTCTCTTGGTTGGCATTCTTTGCACAATTATGGAGGTGCTGAACCAGACGGTTGTATTCTTCATTGATGTCATCAATAATGGTATCTTCCCATGTTGCCGCAATGATGCCAAAGAGTTCCCAGTTGGTGGTTATTCTGGGAGTTCTCTTCTTAAACTTTGCAGCCTTTTCTCCCCATTACGTGAAGTAGAATTTTGCAACGAAGGAGATGGTGGTCCAATCCTGTTTGGAATTTTTGGGACGACAGCGACATCACTATCACTATCACTCTCTTCCCGTTCATCATCAATTTGCTCAATCGGGCTCCAGTAACATCTCCATATGTCCTGTCTCATGCTAGTAGAGCCAAAGGGCATCTGCTTGCTCCAGGAACATAAAGAGCCTCAAACCCTTATATTAGGTCATGGGAATGACCTAACATAATTGTTACTGGTATTTGGCATATCAAATATGACACGGGCAGCTTGCCAGGCTTGCCATGAGGGTGGCATACTCTTGTAGTCACCTCTAAATACAGCATTTATTGATGAACCTTGCATCTGCGTGAGCTGGGCTGTGATAGGCTCGTCTGCTGGATGGAGTTCTGATGAGAGGGAGGTCTGGATGTGGAAAATGGTGGCCCCTCATGGAGTGGGGGGTTTGTCTGTCTTGTTGTGAGGCTCTGCTGGGGTGGCGGGCCAAGGCTAGAACCTGCCATACCTCCAGGGTGCCTCGTGAGCAGCTGGACACAGGGAGAGCTGGTATCAGCTCTGCCCCATGTCTGTGAGTCATGTCTGTGAGTCTGTGACATGGGTCAGGCAAAACCTTCAATTGAAGATGATGTGGTCAATTTCATTGTGGAACTGTTGACCAGGAGAGTCCCATGTCCGTCGTTTCACTTCAGCCTTCTGGAACCGTGAGTTCCCATGAATGGTCTTGGTGGACATGATGAACTCAGTCTCTCACCCTGTTTGTTCCATTCTAGGCCCTGGTTCCCAATGTGGAGTTCTTCGGCCAATCCTCTCGGTTCTATCTTGGCATTAAAATTACAGACTATGATCTTGTAGAAGGTGTGATCTTTTTTTATAGAACTCCTCCAGTTCCATGTAGAATTTCTCAATTTAATCTTCCTTGTATGTGGATGTTGGTGCATAGACCATGAAGATAGAAATTGCTGGCAGTGGGCCACATCTCTTCAAGTGTAATTGTCCGATCCAGTTTGTTAGGCATTCAAATGAATCAATGTTCACAGCGAGGTTCAATGTCAATCTAGAACTCACTATTGAATATGAACATAGAGACATCATAAACCATTAATATCTGTAGGGCAAGCCACAAAGTGTAAGAAAGAGAGATACAGGGACAGAGACAGAGAGATAGAAAGAGAAAGACATTGTGCCTGCAATAGGCTGGGGTGGGGTTGGGGGAAGTGTCTGGGATGTGGGTCATGGGAATGGGCACTGGTGGAGGGATGGGTGCTGGAACACTTTATGACAGAGACCCAATTATGAACATCCTTGTAATTGTATATCTCACATGGTACAATTAAATTAAAAAATTTCAATAACAGAAAATAAAAAACAACCCTGTCCTTCCCTTTCCCCTCACATCTACTCCCTTCATCTCAAATGCACTTGAGACCTGAGTGCTCCCTCTCCCATGATTGGGGACCACAGGTGAGTTTGACTTCATGGTGTGAGTCCTTAAAGGGCTCTGTGCCTTCCTGAGGTCAGAAAATATCTATTGTGTGTGAGAAACCCTGCTGCTGGCCTTAAAGTTGCAACCCATTGAGCTCTGTAGCACAGCTTCCATGAGCACGCCAGTTTGCAAGAGGACCCTTGAAATCTTTCTCATTTGTACACTTCAATGGTCATTCTATTTGCATCAAACTGGAGAGGTATGAGGAATGAGGAATTATGATGTCACACTAGAACTCACTATTAAATAATCAGATAGAGACATCATACATTATTAGTATCCGTAGGACAAGCCACAAAAGTGTAATAGAAGAGAGATCGAGAAATACAGGGACATAGACAAAGATATAGAGAGAGTAAAATGCGCCTGCAATAGGGGCAGGCAGGGTTTGGGTGGGTGTGTTTGGGAATTGGGTGGTAGGAATTGGCACTGGTGGAGGGATGGGTTCTGGAACATTGTATTGTACAAACCCAATATAAACATCCTTGTAATTCTATATCTCACATGGTATAATAATAAAAATATGAAAGAGCGACAGAGAGAGAGAGAGAGAAAGAGAGACAGAGAGAGACAGAGAGAAAGGGAGGGAAAGAAAAAAATGCCTGCTTTAGAGCTGGGAGAGAGAGGAATGTGGGGACATTGGTGGTGGGAATGGGGCAATGGTGAAGGGATGGGTGCTGGAACAATGTATGTCTGAGACCCAATTATGAACATCTTTGTAATTGTATGTCCCACGGTGGTATAATAAACAATTAAAAAAAAAGAGGATCCTGGAAGAAGACTCTTGCTCTGGCCACCTAGTGAGACTTGGAGCAGTGGTTCAGCTCTTGCCCAGATTCCTTACCAGAGAGGATGGAGATAATTAGTTTGTGTTTTTTAAGACCTCTAAGTTTGTAGTAATTTGTTACGTAAAAACTAATACAGAAAACAAACTGCAGGAGCTCCTCTGATAACACCACCTGCTCAGCTTAAGGAATTTGTGCAGGGGAGGATTGGCAGTTTTACTTCATGCAAATGCGCAAATGTTCAGCGTATAAACTATCCATTGGTTCTTATTGACAACTCCAGTGGATGGACAGCAGCTTTTCCAATCCATACTGAGAAAGCCAGAGAGGGAGCTTGGTGTTCTATGTCCGTTAGGAAAATCTGGGCATAGTAAGTCACTGTCTATCAACCAAACTCATGGGTGAAGAAATTATTCCTTTCCATTTTTTTATAATCATGGAAATAGGTATGGCGTTATGTTGCTTCAGTCTTTGCTGCTGTGACTTTTGTATTTTCTAAAATAACTGAGCATTAAATACAGGCAAAAAGATACACATGACAACCTCTTAATGTATGTATTATAATCCACAATGTGGAATAGAAGGAAAAGAGAAGAGAGAGAGAGAGAGAGAAAGAGAAAGAAATAAAGAACCTGCCACAGAGGCAGGCTAGGGGAGGGAGAGGGAATCGGGGACATTGGTGGTGGGAAATGGGCACTGGTGGAGGGATGGGTGCTGGAACACTGTATGACCGAAACCCAAATATGAACATCTTATGAACATTTTTGTAATCTTATATCTCACGGTGGTATAATAAAATATTTAAAAAAAAAGAAAAAATAAAATAGCAAACCACTCTGCCTTTACAATGGAACTCCTAAGGAGTAGTGAAGCCACTTACCCCTAAGGCCATCAGGACTTGAGCATAGGTACAGCCTGCTAGGGCTTCACCTAGCATCAGTAACAGACCATGTTAAGCTCCAACAGGATCAAAGGACAAGAGAGAAATTTCAAAGACCACCCCCCCACTCCCAACACTACCACCTTGACAACACCTTAGCAACAGGCTCTTACCAACTTAGAAGCCCCTCATGGGGCAGCTTGAGAAACCTCTATAAAAGCCACCTTGAACAAAGGAAGGGTGCTCAGTGCTGTCCGCCCAATGCTCAATGCTGCCCAAGCCCTTGTGCTGCCAGGGCCCACATGGCAGAACACATGTGGCACCCAGTGTATGTGGTACCCATATCTCCCCTCTTGAGATGTGCCCCCTCTCTCTCACTCTCACTTTCTTCCCCCTTTCCTAAAAGCCTCCAAATGAAATCTGTCTCTTTTTTACTGCTCGTCTCCTCCTGAAATTCTTCCAAGAAGTAAACGACAAGAACCTGCAAGACCTGGGGAAAGCCTAGCCTTCCCCAGCAGGTCTGGGGCAGCAGAGTTGTACAGGAAGAAAGTGACCATCTCTTCACCTCACATAAGCCGCCCGCAGGGACCCACCAACAAGCAGCTGACTCAGGTTTGATCCCCAGCTTCCCATATGCTTCCTGAGCACTGCTAGGAGTGATTCCTGAGTGCGGTGTAAGGAGTAATCCCTAGGCAATGCTGTGTGTGGCCTCCACACCCAAAACAAATAAAAAACAAACAAAAAAAATCAAATATGCAGATTACCATGGCAGAATGAACTTTGCAAGTCAAACTATCGAGCAAAAAGAAACTTCTGGATGAAGACAGATTCTGAAATCTCGGGCAAACTGCTGCTAGATCATTGCCAGTGAAAAGGATTTCAAGTATCTCAATAGACCTTTTCAGATTGTATCTTTACAATTTGTTCTGTGAAAACTTACTGAGTACAATTTGTGTATCAGATAATGTGTTAGGAGGGGAAAAGGGCGAATACAACAATGCCTATTGCAAGCCTTTCTCAAGGAGCTTTAGCTCTTTATTCAAGGAGATGATTTGGGGCAGTGCTGGCTGCATGACAATTCCAGATGGAAACCTAAGCAATTTCTAAGGAGAGCCACAAAGGAGAGAAATAATCTCTCTGCAATGAGTTAAGGCTTCATTTGTACCATTTGAAGCTAGACTTGGAGGAAATTCCTGCAGGAGCTGCCTGGTGCTTCTCTAAAAACTGGTCTTTCTACCTTGCCAGGAAACCTTGACATTGTTTTCGGATTCTCTTCATCCCCTGTATAACTTACAAAAATTTTATGCATTTCTTCACCCCTTCCCTTTGTTGATGTTGCCGCAGCAGTGATTGAAGGCCTCATATGTGAGTGAACTTGGTGCTGCAATACTTGATTGTGGTGCTCCCCAGGGAGTCTCAGATTTCAGTTGTGCTGCTTGCACACACCTGGTTGCACTGTGGCTGGAGAGGGCTTGCATTGCCAGGGCGCATGGGCAGTAGAGCTGCCAGGCACAAACAATAGTTGCCAAATCACAGCTTGTCGCACACAGAGCAGATGAAATTTGCATCCCCAGAGCTGGGCCTAATGCAAGCAAGCCCATCTTAGCCTCAGTCCTGTCCCACCCTTGCACATAGAGTGATCTCATAAAAGCAGAGGGTAGCTACTTGGATCAGTACAGCATGACCTTTGTTTAAATAGTTCAAGTTTATTAGAACAAATTGCCGATAAGTTTATGTATTACTCAGGAGACCCTATGTTGTGCTAAGGATCAAAGCTAGGTTGGCAAGCCAAGTGCTCTACCTATGTACTACCTCTCTAGCTACATGATCAAATTTATTTATTTTTTTCACATGATCAAATTTAATTAAAAACAGTACCGCAACACAAAACTTTCTAGACTTCCACAAAGACCCACATTCTCAGGCCCCTCCCCAGAACTATGGAAATTCATTCTCTAGAGAAGATTCCCAAAGTATGAACCTTTCCCTGCTCTTCCTCTCCCACCCCCTGTAATTCTGATGCATATTCAAGTTTAAGAACTATTGCTCTGGACAGTTCCTAGGGAGCTAAGAATTACTTGGTTAGAATTACTAAACACCTGAATTTCTTAGCAAGGGAATGGTATCTATCTGACAGGAAGAAATATGTCAGAGTCATTTTTTCAGGAAGTAGTCATAATCTAATCATTTAGGCTAAGATGTGAGGAGTGTGAACAATTAAAAAATTACATTTTAAAGAAAAAAATATCAGGGGGCCGGGCGATAGTCCAGTGGGTAGGCGTTTGCCTTGCCTTGCGCCCGGTCCATGCTGGTGGGGTTCGATCCCGGCATCCCATATGGTCCCCCGAGCACCTCCAGGAGTAATTCCTGAGTGCAGAGCCAGGAGAGACCCCTGAGTATTGCCAGGTGTGACCCAAAAAAGCAAAAAAAAAAAACAAAAACAGTGTTGTTGGCTTGAGAAAGAAGTCCGGATGTGGAAAACGGTGGCCCCCATGGACTCCCGGGGGGGGTCGTCTGGCTTGTTGTGAGGGCTCTGCTGGGGTGGCAGGCCAGGGCTAGAACCCGCCATGCCTCCCAGGCGCCTCATGAGTGGCTGGGCACAGGGAGAGCAAGTAGCAGCTCTGCCCCCATGTCTGAGAGTCTCTGCTTCAGCATACCTGGGCCGGATTGAAAAAAAAAAAAAACAAAATACTGCTGCAGGGTGGGTGTCAATGATCCGGGCTGTGATAGACTGGTCTGCTGGGTGGAGTTGTGATGAGAAAGAAGTCCGGATGTGGAAAACAGCGGCCCCCCATGGAGTCGGGGGGTCGTCTGGCTTGTTGTGAGGGTCTGCTGGGGTGGCAGGACAGGGCTAGAACCCATCATGCCTCCCCGGATGCCTCATGAGTGGCTGGGCACAGGGAGAGCAAGTAGCAGCTCTGCCCCATGTCTGAGAGTCTCAGAGTCACAACTCCACCCAGCAGACCAGTCTATCACAGCCTGGATCATTGACACCCACCCTGCAGCAGTTTTTTTTCAATCCGGCCCAGGTATGGTGAACCAGAGACTCTCAGACATGGGGGCAGAGCTGCTACTTGCTTTCCCTGTGCCCAGACGCTCATGAGGCGCCAGGGAGGCATGGCGGGTTCTAGCCCTGGCCTACCACCCCAGCAGAGTCTCACAACAAGCCAGACAACCCCCCCGACTCCATGGGGACCGCCATTTTCCACATCCGGACTTCCCTCTCAGCAACTCCACCCAGCAGACCAGACTATCACAGCCCAGATCATCGACACCCACCCTGCAGCAGTTTTTTTTTTTCAATCCGGCCCAGGTATGCTGAAGCAGAGACTCTCAGACATGAGGCAGAGCTGCTACTTGCTTTCCCTATGCCTAGCTGCTCCCTGAGGCACCCGGGAGGCATGGCGGGTTCTAGCTCTGGCCTGCCACCCCAGCAGAGCCTCACAACAAGCCAGACAACCACCCTCCCGACTCCATGGGGGCCGCCGTTTTCCACATCCGGACTTCCCTCTCGTCACAACTCCACCCAGCAGACCAGACTATCACAACCGGGCTTGTGCGGCCACTACCAGCTGCACGGTTCATCAATAAATGCTTTATTTAGAGGTGACTACAAGAGTTTGCCACCTGCACAGCAAGCCTGGCAAGCTGCTCGTGTCGTATTTGATATGCCAAATACCAGTAACATTTATATTAGGTCATTCCCATGACCTAATATAATAGTTTGAGGCTTTTTATGTTCCTGGAGCAAGCGGATGCCTTTGGGTTCTACTAGCATGAGACAGGACATAAGGAGATATTACTGGCGCCCGCTCTTGCAAATGGATGATGAATGGGAAGATAGTGATAATGATAGATAGTTGTTGGCTCATTGTCATTCAGAATTTGAAAGCCCACTGCCCTCTTTCAATGACTACTATACAACAAATCAAGTTAATTATGTCATGTTTTTTCTCCACTCTAGATTAAGAACATTACATACATCAGTGACACTGTACATTTTAAAGTCTATTAATTTTATTGCTTCCTGGGCTGTAGAAGAAACTTGTTCCTTAGCAGCTTTGGCTGACCTCATTTATGCAAACAGCATTTATTTGAATCTACTTAGAGAAAAAATTACCTAGCGAAGATTACAAGAATGTAGAATGATTTCAAATTTTCTGCAGGCAATTAAAAATATGTGGAATTGAAATGGAGTAAAAACTCATAAACAAGTTCAAAATAAGGGCTACATGCCTAAACATTTATAACTTGTTTGGAGAATTTCTTTCTGTCACAAGCATATACTAAAGCTCATGAATATTGCTTAGGGATCAGCCCCTAGAATTCATAACCTAAAGCAAGATAAAGCAGGATAAAGAGGTTTTATTTCACATGCTGACTTTGATTGATTGATAGAGATTGCTTAAGTCCTGTTTTTTTTATGGAGAGTGGGGTGGGTGGGTAGACATGTCTGTCTTAATTACCCTTTGCTGACATGACAAAATACCATAGGCCGTGTACTTAAACACCAGAAATTTATTTCTCCCAGCTCTGGAGACTGGAATTCCTAGCTCCAGGTGTCAAGGGTCAGTGTCTGTCGAGAGCTCTCCTTGGTTTGCAGACAACTGCCTTCTGCTGTGTCCTTCACTGGGCAAGTGGCAGGTGGGGAGAGAGGAAGCAGCTCTCAGATGTCTCTTACAAAGGCACTAATCCCATCACGAGCACCCTTTATTCATAACCCCAGTTTATTCTAATTATTTCCTGAACACCCAATCTCTAAATGCCAGCTCACTGGGGATTAGCACTTCAATACATAGATTTAGGTGCAGGAGGAGGCCATTAATTCAGGCCATCCCAATGTTTGAGACCCTATCTGGGGCTTATTGAGAGAAAAATGCTATGATTGGTTGGTGATATTGGAGACAGATCGCAAAAGAGGAAGTTATTCATGGATGTGAGGTGATTTTATTCATTGAGTCAGAACTTTTCAATTATAAGACAGAAAGTCAGTCTCATCTAAAGAAATTTAACTTTCTAGCAAGAAAGTAAAGTTTATTACCTTATATAAGTGAGCAGGGTTAAAAGCTTTTCACCCAGGTTGATCTAAAGTTCAAATGGTTCAAGGCTGAATTTCTCTCTCTGGGCATGGTTGACAATGATCACAATGACAATGGCAATTACTTGCCACCTACAGACATGGTACTTCAGTGTGCCAGGTACTGTTGTGAGCCTTTACACATACAAACTCACTGACTCCTCATGATCAGCCTAAGGGGTAGGCAATACCACTTCTATTTACAGATGAGGAAAGCTATTGAGATATAGTAACTTGTTCAAGAGAGCAAGCTGTGTAGGCAGAATTCACATCTCTATGGTGTTACTAGAACCATGCTCATAACTCTCAATTCTTAGATTGTGGGTTACCCAGTCTGGGTAACTGAATGTGAAGGTTATGAAAAATTTGGCACCAGTATAAGATTTCTGATTGAGCAAAGGCCCAAAATTCTATTTATTTATTTGTTTATTGCTTTTTTGGTCACACCTGGCAATGCTCCAGGGGTTACTCCTGGCTCTGAACTCAGGAATTACTCCTGGTGGTGCTCGGGGGATGATATGGCATGCCAGGAATCAAACCCGGGCATGCAAAAAAAAAAAAGCCCTACCCGTTGTGCTATTGCTCCTGCCCCCATAATGGCAAAAAATAATGAAAATAAAGTATGCCATAAATTCAAGGTAGTACTAATCGTGTTTCATTTCTTGAGTGAAGAGGGATTACAAGCAGAAAAAAGTTTAAAGAGTCCTGGTTTAACCCAGAGGTTGGCCAACACACACACACACACACACACACACACATTTACACTCACCCCTTCCACTCCCTAGCCTCTCTCTCTTCTCTCCTCTCTTTGCAATCTCAAGAATCACACCCTCCCTCACACTTGCAGCTACACACAAACACACACACATGCAGTGGAAGAAGGCAAAACAAAAACAAAAAAAACCAGAGGTTGGCCAAGTATAGCTTATGGGCCAAATCCTACTCTCAAATATTTTTGTCAATATAATTTTATTACCCCTCTCCCCATTCCCTATAAAAAAATAAACCAGTTGGAGCAATAGTATTGGGGTGGTTAAGGTGCTTGCTTTGCACACAGCCATCTTAGTATGATCGCTGGCATCATTTATGGTTCCCTGAGCACCACCATGAGTGAGCCCTGAGCAGAGACCGAGTGAGCTCTGAGAACTGCTGGGCATGGCCCAGAAAACAAAATGAGCAAAAAATTTGGTTGGAACACAGCCATGCATATTTATTTATATATTATCACCAGCTGTTTTCACATTGTAATGGCAGTATTCAAGTTACAATAGAGATTATATGGTCTAAACGCTTACAATATTTACTATCTGACTGACTCTTGCTCTAAACTCTCCTATTAGATACAACCATTCTCAGGCTTCTCAGGCTTCATACAGTGACAAGAAGGCTGCACTGCTCCTGTCCAATTCTCTTTTTGTTCATATTCATTAAGAAAGAGCAAATCTAGTGCTCTGATTATTCATACAAAGCCCCAGAACTGAGTCCTGCTGGGCCTGATTGACCTAATTAAGGTCATCTCTGAGCTGTGGCCAGGGTTCCTTGGCTTAGCTTGAGTCTCATGCTGTGTCCTGGAGCAGGGATTGAGGTCATCTACATGCAGGGTGGGAGACTGGTGTTGGGAAGAACCTTTAAGGAAAATAAAGGTATTTTACCGTAAGAGAGGTAGCAGAATTCTGGACAGTGAAAACAGATATTAGTTGCATTACCAATGCCCTATTTAGTGTATTTTTCTATTAACGTAATAGAGTGAGATAAATGACAACATTGTATGAAATATTTATTTCAGTAGCATTCCCAAATATCAGGGAAGCTTTACTTGCCTGCCCGCCTGCCTGCCTGCCTGCCTTCTTGCATTTGGGCCATACCCAGCACTGCTCAGGGCTCCTTGCTTAGGAATCACTGTTGACAGACTCAGGGAACCATGCGGGATGCCAGGTATCTAACTTGGGTCTGCTGCATGCAAGGAATGAAACCCACCTGCTGTACTATCACTCTGGTCCATTCCACCCTATTTCTTCTTCTTCTTTAAAATACTATTTTCTCTTTATGCTTTATATAGCGTGATTTACAAAGTTGCTCATGAATTGTTACAGATATCCAATACACCAACACCAATTCCACCGCCATTGCACTTCCCCACCACCATTATCTCCAATTTTCCCAACGACCCCTTAAAACTGTTCCTATAGCAAGACCTCAGTAATTTATTTTGTTGGCTAAGATCAAGTGTAGTGTAATTTATTTTGTTACTTTTTGTAACTTGCTAAGAGAATTATCAAAAAAAATCTTTCCTCTAAGAAAGTTAGTGAAGATTTCAACATGGAGTTACTAAACCCTTGTATAAGAGATTAAGATGTTGTTGCAGGTTAAGGCTTCTTATTTTGATATACTGTTAATTGAGATTGGCTGCCCAATCCCATCCCATCTGATCTGGTGTACTACTCTTGGTTCGTCAGTGTTGTAGAGTTTGAGGTGTTGCTCCTGGAAGTCCACAATTTTTAATGGGGTGGAACAGCCAGAGTTAAATATTTAACTAACTGGATTTGGGGCATGTGCGTGACTGCTAGGGCTTCCAGAAGGACAGGGAGATGGGAGGCTGCCCTATTTCTTGATCGAATGGTCTTTTTGTGGCCAGTGTTTTTGGATACGATCAAGAAAAAGAAAACGTTCTAAATGGAATGGAGAAAATTTGTGCTTATACTCAAATCCTAGGTTGAGAACAAGTTCTATTTAGCTCTAGCTATGGAAACCTCAGAGCTTTCCCTTTACTTTGCTGTGTATTTCATATTTCCTTACCTTTTCCAGCAGTAAATTGGGAATTAATTTGGTAGTTTGGGCACGATTCACAGGCATCATTATAAGCATACTGTCCTGTGTTGTGATTCAGGAATGTCCAAAAGGGCTTCTAAAATCTATCAGGGTTCTTTACCCAACCAAAGTAGTTTCATCTTGTTGCAATGTTTGAGTCCCTCCCTGAGACTTACTTTTTTTGAGGGGATACCTGGCAGTGCTAAAGGCTTATTCCTTGGTCTGTGCCCAGGGAAATATATGTGGTGCCAGAGACTGAACCCAAATCAACTACATGCAAGACAAGTGCATTGCCCATAGTACTGTCTCTCTGGCCCCTAAAAACATTTAAAAAATGTACAATCAAATACAAGGGAGAATTGGTAAGACAAATGTGCAACTTAGAGTATTGTAAAAGGTAATTCTTTAAAGTGGTGAATTGCTTTTTAAAATTTTTTTTATTTTTACAATTACAAAGATATACAATTAAAAAGTTCATATTTGGGTTTTGGTCATACAGTGTTCCAGCACCCATCCCGCCACCAGTGCCCATCTCCCACCACCAATGTCCCCGGTTCCCTCCCCCCCCCCCCAGCCCTCCTCCATGGCAGGTTCTTTATTTCTTTCCCTTTCTCTCTTTCTCTTTCCCCTTTCCCTCCAGACTATGGATTACAGAACATACATTAAAGGGTTGTCATGTGTATCTTTTGCCTCTATTTAATGCTCAGTTCTAGGTTGGCATTAGTACCCTTGACAATTGTTAGCACATTGTTCCATTTTCTGTCCCACCTTTTGTTCTACCTTCTAGACGTCCGTAAAATGCTGCCACCTGATCTTATCACCTTTTTTTTCTATCAGCACTGACTCTAAGCTTATGACTCCACTTTGGTCAGTATGCATTTGGCCTACTATAGATACTTATTGAGACATTTGCTTCATATCAAAAGGTCCTTGAAATATGATTCTGTCAAAAGTATGCACATTTGGAAAATATCCCTGGAATCAATAGCCCATAATTTTTACACTTTCAGTTTGGGGATTAGTACATAAAATTCTACTATTTTTAAATTGGTTCAGTTATCATGTTGTGACTATATTGTCAGTAATAAAGTTTTGCCTCAAGAGCTTTGTTTGTTATGCCACATGGAATTAGGTAGTTAGGTTATGCCATGTGGGTCAGAGTGTGAATCTTGCTAAAGAGTAGGATTTATACTGTCCATATGAAATGAGAAATAAGCAAGTGAAGAAAACTCCAGAGCCACGGCAGAGCATGGCAAGTTACCCAGGTGTAATTGATATGCCAAAATCAGTAACAGTAATGAACCTCATTCCCACTGAATGGAGACATTACTGGCGCCTGCTCGAGTAAATCGATGCTTGAGAACAATGGGAAAACAAGTGACAATCTTGTCAAACTTGATGATAAGGAATAAAGAAAAATGCTCTTAATGATAATAAAATATAAACATGGAATAAATTAAATATATTAACTAATAAATAATAGATAAAATATGCTCATGAACATTAAAAAGTATTTCTTAATGCACATGAACATTTCTGGTTAGATCAAATTTCAAGGACATTTTGGAATGGACTAAGTATCACGAATCTTTCATAGTGAACTAAATGTCCCAATAGATGTCACAAATCTTTAATAGTGAACTAAATGTCCCAATAGACGTTTTGGCCATGAGCAAGCATTTATAAGGAACTTCCTTGTCTTTCTTTATTAACACCTAAATAAGCATCCTGAAAGTTGTATAGGTTTGTCTGTTTGAATTTCATGTAATTATTATAGTGAAGCATATATATTTGTCCTTAACCTTGTCAGATCCATCCATATTGCTGACTAAAATTGTAATATAGTTAGATATGGTAACGCTAGACTAGTATTAGCATTTTGAACTGAGTATTGAAAGCAGGTAAAGGGATATACATGATAACCCTTCAGTTTCTGTATTGCAAATTACAATTCAGAGAGAGAGAGAGAGAGAGAGAGAGAGAGAATTGACTGCCATAGAGATAGATTGGGGTTGATGTAAGAGGGAAACTGGGGACATTGATAGTGGGAAATGTGAACTGTTGGAGGGATGGGTGTTGGCACATTGTATTGACTGAAACCAAGTCATGAACATATTTGAAATGGTCTATCCCTTTGTGATTTAATAATTTTTTAAAATGGAGACATAAGATGTTTAATCTGCATAAGAGATGAAATGCTTTTAAAATAACAAAAAATAAAATAAAATTGTGTTTCATTCATCTTTGTTGATGGTATTTCATTTTCATGAGAAGAGCATTTAGAATGGAATGATATTTTGCTTCATCTGTGGTCATATGTTACACTGTAATTTAGCATAATGCCGTCTCTTTACAGTTATGTGCACAGATATGCTTGGTACTTGTGTGGAAGCAGGCCTCTTTCCTTCTTTGCTCTCATCAGGTCATTTTCTCAGTTTTGATGATTTACCTCTTCCGTTTTTTCCTTCATCTGCAGCTCAGGTTCTCATCATCTCTGTCCTGAGCCATTTCAACAGCTCCCTGAGTAAGAGCTTTGCTTTCAATTACATCTACTTCAAAGGTATCATTTACGCACTTACCAGAGTGATCTTCGGAAGGTAATTCTGTCAGTTTCTCTGTGTCAAAATCTTCCAGGGACCCTTCACAGTCTGTGGAGTGACAGCAAAGCTGGGTGAAGGACCCTCTGCAGCCTACTTCCTGCTCCCCCATTCTCCTGCACGTGCTAGTCCTAGAGTAGAGTTTTCTTTCAGCAAAACTCAGGTTTTCCCCACTCTGTGCCTTCTTGCATATTCATGCTCAGGAACTGCTCCTACCTCCTTTAGGGTGGTGCTACTTTCTGTCCACTCTAGGCCATGGGGTGCTGTTAATCTGTTCACTCAATCTGTTCACATGTGTCTGCTATTGCATTTGCCACGCTGTGCTGAAGTTACCTGTTGGAATTGCACTTCCTGTCAGATGGTATTCCTCAAGGGTAGGGTGTGTGCTATTACTATGGTTCTCTTCTCACATATGGAAGAGATATTTAATATTTTAAACTATTTAGCAATGCTCAGGGGTTACCTGGCTCTGCCTCAAGAATTACTCCATGATGGGGCCGGAGTGATAGCCCAGTGGGTAGGGCGTTTGCCCTGCACGTGGCTGACCCGAGTTCTATCCCCCGCATCCTATTAGGTCCCTTGAGCACCTACAGGAGTAATTCCTGAGCAAATAGACAGGAATAATCCCTGAGCATCGCTGGGTGTGACCCCCCCCCAAAAAAAAAAAGAATTACTCCATGCAGTGCTCAGGGACCATATGGGATGCCAGGGATTGAACTCCAGTTAGTTGTGTGAAAGGCAAATACCAAATCCATTGTACCAACTCTGGGCCCTCCAGATTATATTCTTAATTAACAAGAAGAGTTCTCCATCTCTGCAGAATAGAAATGAATTCAGGGATCATTCTTTGAGAGATGAATGCCTAGCAGGTGGTGTATAGAAGGTGTGTGAGCGTGAGTGAGTGTGTCTGGGTGTGTGGGGTGGGGAGTGATTGTGCTGGCAGACAGTGGGGGGAGGTTCTTGCTTTGTACACAGGAAGAATCATATGAGTTAGTGGGATTTGGAAGCTGCTTTTATTTCTAGACTATTTGCTCTGAGGCTGTGGCAGACTTCTCTCACTTGCATCCTTATGTACCTCTTGACCAACTCTGTGCACCCCCTAAACCAACTTTCAAAGCCTAGTTCAGTTGTATGATTCTCTGGCATCTAGTACACTTGATCACTTGACATCCTGTTATTTGTCAATTTGCTTGAGCGGGCGCCAGTAACATTTCCATTTGACCCTATCATGTGCCAGTGTAGCCTAATGGCATCAGCTTTAGTACAAGGTCCCTTTAACAGGGTTCTTATTCCACTGACATTGTGTGTGAATCAGGCTACAAAGCCTTAATTTGTTTCATGGTGGAGGAGAAAGCAAGCTGTGATCATGGTTCTTGCCAGGATCTCCCAGAAGTGCCTCTGGGTATATCATCTGAGATGGGGATTTCCCTTCCATCCCTAAACTGGTGGAAGTAGGGGGTTTTGCACCGTGTTCCTCTACTGAAATAACTTTCTTTGCTTTGGATGAAGTCAGTTTTCAGTGAATTCTTTCACTAAGAAATTTGTAAAATAGCCAATTAATCCTTATGCCTATGGACTGATGCGCCTACTGCGCTAAAGAGGCAACTAATCCTATGCCTTAAGAAAAGTGAAACCTGAACCAGGAACAAGAGACAGTGCAATGGGAAAGGTACTTCCTTTAAGCACAGCTGACCTGGGTCTGTCCCTGGCACCAGTCCCTTACTCCCATCCTGCCAGTAAGCTCACCAGGAGTAAGTTCTCAACACTGCCAGTGTGGCCCCAAAACAAAAACAAAACACTGTGAAGCCTAAGAGTAATACCTGTCTCAGGGAGGATATGGCAAGGTGGTGGTGGTGGTTGAAAAATGGAATCTACTGAAGTACCAACACTGTGGAATCAGGGCACCAACGCTGGTGTCCCCACTGTGGCCACCTTTCTGCTTGAATCTCAGCTCAGAATAAGACCAGGTCACACGACATTCAGCAGAACTAAGTGGTGTGTATGTGTATGTGTATGGGTATTTGTATGTGTGACTACCATGTAACCTGACCCATCTACTCCCTGGTAACCTCACACCACCTGCCAACTGCTGAGAAATAGTTGGAGTTTAACATTAGTCTTTTTTATTTATCTATTTATTTATTTATTTATCTATTTATTTATTTATTTATTTATTTATTTATTTATCTATCTATTTATTTATTTAACAATTACAAAAATGTTCATGTTTGGGTTTTGGCCATACAGTGTTCCAGCACCCATCCCTCCACCAGAGCCCATTTCCCACCACCAATGTCCCCCGGTTCCCTCCCTCCTCCCCTAGCCTGCCTCCGTGGGAGGTTCTCCATCTCTTTTCTCTCTTTCTCTTTCTGTCTCTTTTTCTTTCTTCCCTCTCTTACATATTGTGGATTGTAATACATATACTTAGAGGTTATCATGTGTATCTTTTTGCCTGTATTTAATGCTAAGTTCTATGTGGTAATAGACTTTCAACAATTATTGGCACACTGCTCCTTTCTTTGTCTTACCTCACCTCTGCTCCCAGACATTTGTGGTAATTTCCACCTTTGGCAAGACCTCCTGATCCACGTTTCACCTGACCTTCGATATTGGTATCATAATATAACATTAGTCTTTTCCTCCCATAATATTAGTCTTTAATTCCCTTTCTAGACTCAGGCTGTGGGCAAGTCTCCTGGACTCAGGGCACCCAGGTGAAATCCGGCTCTTGATTCAGTCACAGCAAGAGAAGTGGAGTAGGAAAGCATTAAGTGGGGGTTAAGTGAGTTAAGCATTAAGTGACTTTTTATTATTAGAACAATGTGTGCAGCATAAATCCCAGCAGCATTTACACCTCTCACATCCCTGCCAACCCCTCAACTCACCCCGTTTAATTTATGATTGTACCCCTCAGCTGCCTACAGCTCTTCCCCCTCTCCTTTCTGTGAAGTGGAAAATAAAAAAAATCTCCCAGCTCTGTCTTGTGTCAGGTATGTGGTCAGCAATGAATGATCACTTTGGGCACTCACTGGCTTTTCCCTAACAACATCTGGGGTGAGGGGAGGATTTGCTTACCTCTTGCTTTTGAGTGGGAAGATTGAAAAGAATAGATCTTATCACTTGCCTTCATTTTTTTGTTTTTTCGGCCATACCTGGAAGTGCCCAGGGCTTACTCCTGGCTCTGTGCCCAGAAGACACTCCTGGTGAGCCTGAGGGAACATATGGGGTACAAGGGATCTACTTTAGGATGGCTGTGTGCAAGGCAAGTGCCCTACCCACGGACCCTGCCTGACTTAGTCTTGTTACAGGGAATATTTAGTGCTGGAGATGGGATGTGGGGGGTAATATCATGGATGTGCTAATGTTGCTCCCTGCATCAGTGAACATGGTATTGATTGTAAGCTGTCAGCCTTCCTGCATGCTCTGAAGGTTCTCAGAGGGCTCAGCATTGATGTGAGGGGGACCACAGGCAAGGGACATGTGCTTTGTTAACTAACACTCCCCATCTGTGCCTCCTTGTTGAGACACAGAATGCCTCATGAGCTCTAGTTTTCCTTTCCTTTTTTTTTGTGGGGAAAGGGGAAGTTTGTGCGCACCCTGGTGTGCTCAGGGTTTAGTTCTGGCTCTATACTCCTGACAGGGCTCAGGGAAGCATCTGTGGTGCTGAGGATCAAACCTGAGTTAACTCCATGAAAGGCCTTTGCTTTGCCTACTTTAATTCTCCAGCCCCTATTTTTTCAACTCTGTGTGGTCCTCTTTACCAAGTTCCTTGTAACTCAGACATACAGTGCTCATTATGTTAACTTCCTGGGAATGGAGGCTGCCTCTCTCTCACTTAGGTATTTATTTGCTCATTGCTTGTGTCTTTCTTTAGCACCTATGATCCAGAAACTTCTCTGTGGAAATTGGTAAATAATGCCTAGGTCTTCATGGGACTTAGTGTGGCGAAAAAAAGACATTTCTCAGGAGGTAAGACTTGAGTTGTCTCAACATAACCCGCATTGCCTAGACACTCGTGTTTGCTTAGATATACAGATCATCCTTCCTCAGGTTGAACCTAGCTGTTGAAGAACCCTCGATGGTGCGCCTTTGCTAAAGCTGTGTTCCTAGTTCTTGCATTAGCACAGTTGTCTGCACCTACTGATGGTGCGCCTCACTAAAGCTGTGTTCCTAGTTCTAGCATCAGTGCTGTTGTCTGCACCTAATGGTTTCTTCTCTCTTTCTGTTCCCAATTTTCACTAGTGAGTCATATCACAGAACTGCAAGCCCCTTAAATATGGTGCCTACAAAAGTTCTTTTCCTTCTGGGTAATCTGGATAACTCACTCTCTGTGTATCTTTCAGACTTTCTTCTCAGAATTCCCACCTTTGCAAAACTCCTGGTTTAAATGAGGAGGTGATGTGACTTTGTGTTCTCATGGTATCCCGAAGAAACACAGCCATGCCAGACCTGCCATTGTGTCTTTTTACTCAGACAACAGCAGCAGGGAATATGCATGAGGTGGCAGGCCAGGCACGATTCTAAGAGGTTTATGCCTATTTGTATATTTGATCATTTAATATTCAAAGCAATGTTATGCTAAGTACATTTTCCAATCTATTTTATTAGTAAGGAAGATCTGTTTAAATAATTTACCAAAAGTCCATCAACTTCTCCATGGTGGAACAATCTGGGCGGGTCCTCTGGCTACTAGACTTTCCCTTGCTGCCATAGCTGTGAATTTGCCTACATTCCCTGCTACCCGGGAAACCCAGGGAGGACAGGGACTGTTGTCACCATTTTCTCAGACCACCCCTGCATAGGACTTGATAGTTGATCCATGGTTAATCTGGAAATGCTTTATTGAGTGAATGAGTAAATGAATGAATGAATGCCTGTATTAATAATCATCCAAATGGAGTCACTGTTTAGAATGCCAAGACGGTTTTTTTTCTTTCTGACCTGTAGGCAATCTCTTCTTTCATAGCTATTACAGTCTCCCTGGAGCTGCTGAATCTCCCAAGAACATGCTGCTTTGGCCCAGAGAGTTGTCTCCCCAGGGAGCTTGAGTCTGACCCTGGTGCATGTGTCTGGCCAACTTACTGGTAAGTGCTGGGCTTCCATAGGAGGGTAAGTTCTATGTAAATGTTTTCATTCTCACAATGCATCAGCCTTTGTCAGGTCACAGGAGTTGTGTGATGGGTGAGCAGAATGGGCTTGGCAGGTGCAGTCCATGCAGGACATTGGTTGAATTTGGGACATGGGAATAAGCAAATATATTTCCTCTTGCATGCCAGTGATGACGGCAGTTTTGACACACTGAAGGGAGTAGTTGGCAGAGGAAGCAGAGGTCTCGGACAGGCCACCGGCTGTCTAACTGATGGCATATGGACCATCGAAATGGGGGAGGGCACTTAAATAGTGATAATGAGGTCAAGGTCAGGGGTGGGAGACCTCTGTGAACTGCTTGACTGCACTCTGTGCTTAGGGATGGAGCAAGTTTATATCTGTAGTGAGCTGTCACAGACAGCATTTGGTCACAGAGAGATGGCTTGATTGGGAGTGTCCAATACAGTGGGAATAAAATACTTAAAAAAAAAGCAAAACAACAACAAAAAAAAGCAAAAAAAAAAAAGAAAAGCAAGGTAGCCATGGGTCGCTGGCCACAATGCTTCAGTCAGTTCAGGAGCTGTAACAGGACAGTGGTAGTTATAGGTACGTGGTGGTCTGGTTGTATCACTTAAGCATTTTGAGCATTTCCCAACTATAAAAATAATATAGTTACCAGATGATTATAAAAAGTGCCTGTTGTAATGCCTGTCACACCACAAGAGACTGGTAAATCATGATTTCAGTTTATTCAATTTCACATTGAAATGCAATAGTTGGATATTGGGCTTAATAAACTTGGAATATTTTAGGAGAGCTCTGATATGGCAAACTGAAAATGTGTTTCTACAGAGAAACACTGACTCCAGTCTCCTACACCCTATCTGATCTTGTTCCAGTTTCTCATGTTGAGAAATATTAAGAAATAGCATGCTCTTTTCTGTTGAATGAATGTTTCAAAATGGCTTTATAAGCCTGATTTGATGTCCTTGATTTGGAGAAGCCTTTTCTTATCAGTACCCACTAATAAGCCATTTTTCTCTATATGAAATATTTCTGTAGTTTGTCTATACCTCATTGGATTGGACACATGTTTATGGCATATACGTTGCTCCTAGATAGCCATTATCTCGAGTGTGGGGATCAGTGACTTACACACATTGTCAAAGCTAATGCCTGGACAGGGTTGTATGCCTGATACATAATGGGCACTCAGTACATGTTTAAATACTGGTCAGCTTATGAGTCATAAGTCGATGGGACTAGTTTTATAATAAGTAACATTCTTTTCTTCTCTATTTTTTTGGGGGCCATACCCAGTTGTGTTCAGGGCTTATTCTTGGCTCTGTACACAGGGATCGCTACTGGTGGGCATGGAGGACCACATGGATTGGACCTGGGTTGGTTGCATGCAAGGCAAGTGACTTACCCACTATAGATTCGCTGTTCATCTAATTAGTAACTTTTATCTCTATATAAAGTAAGATAGTGATAAAGTATAAGAACTTTGGCCAAAATGTGTGATTCTAGTACCTCAGGTATACTGGACTATTATCCAGGATATACAAAGAATTCACAAAGCTCAAGTCCAAGGAAATCAGTATACGAACAGATACACCTATAAAGAGAATAAATGGATGGTCAATAAGGCGTTTGCCTTGCACGCAGCCGGCCTGTGCTGGCCCAGGTTCAATCCCGGCATCCCATATGGTCCCCTGAGCACCGCCAGGAGTAATTCCTGAGCAAAGAGCCAGGAGTAACCCCTGACCATCACCGGGTGTGACCCAGAAAGCAAAAAAAAAAGATGGGATTGTGTGGCTTGCCCATGTTCCTATGGCATTTAGCAGCAGAGCTGGAACAAGTATATTTCTGAGCTCTGCTTTTTATTCTTTCCACTGACGGGACATGTCATATGCATGAAAAGAGCTGTAGAGTCTCAACTTACAAGCACAGGGAGGGATGTGGGTTAGTCTCTGAGGGGTGCACAAGGAATCACGCTGCAGAGTGACTGATTCCCAGAGGTGAATCGGGATTGGTATATAGGGTGTTTTGATGATGATATTCAAAGCATGCTGACCTGATCTGTACATGTCCATAATGGAAGAGGCGAAATTAGGAGGGGTTCCCTCCTTCAAGCTCTGAACCAGTCATGCCCAAATCCTCTCTATTAAGATTGATGATGCCACTCAGTTTTGATCCCTGCAAGTAGTCAGCAGTGGACCTGGGAAAGGAATTGGAGCCAAGTTGAGGAAGGTGGGTAGGAGGAAGGTTTTAGCTCCTTGCTCTGTAGGTTTGAAGGGGAACCAGTTACTCCCATGTTATTAGTAACCAAGCATTTGAGATTCTAATGCTTATTTTATTGGATCTGGAATGTTCACAAGAAATACATCACAGTTGAGTGACTTAATTGGGTCACTGAGCTACAAGAGTTTTATCTTCCTCTTTGGTCCCATCTGACAGTTTTCTGCTTCACACATGTTGGCTGCTGGGTAGACATTGACCTTACTGAGTTAGCTGCAAGATCTAGAAGCTTAAAAAAAAAGGATCCAGGCTGCAAGGAGTTAAGCAAATCCATTCTTACTGTGCATTTAATTGCTGCACCTAGCTCTGCATTCAGGAATCATTCCTGGCGGGGCTCAGAGGATATGGGATGCTGGAGATTGAACCTGGCCTACAAGGCAAATGCCCTGCCAATGTACTATCACTCCAGCTCCAAGCCAGCTTGTGTCTTTCTTCTTTGTTCCAACTCTTCTTCCTCTGGACAAACAAACAAATATGATGCTTGTCAAAGTAAGCTTTCTAAGTGCTCATCCTGAAAGGTCAGAACTGACTGCTGCATTAGGATGATTTTGTCAAATCTCAGTATATCACAATTCCCATTTACTCTAAGTCAACTGACATCTCTAGTGGAACCTGATGCCTCAGGCCTCTCAGGGTAAGGTAGTGGAGATTCTTAGAACTTCACAGCCTGGTGATAAAGTGACAAGTCAGTGTTCATAGGTTTTATAGACAGCTGAAAAAAAAAGACTGACTTCCTGGTGCTTCCTGCTTAGAACATCACCAAGTGCTGGGACTAACGCGGCACATGTAAAATACCTAGTCCTTGGCACAGAGCAGGTCATGACTAAAACCTGCAAATGGTCATTGCTGCCTGTGGTCTGATCTGAAGGGCCTTCTTCTGCTCTGTCTGGGAGTTCTCAGAGTTGGCTCAGAGGCAATCTATGTTCTGTGGAACAAGGGAGACATGCCCTCTGATCTCAGCTTAGGGGCCTCTGGAAAACTCCTCTCTGCTCTCTAGCTCAGACGGGACATTTATGTGTCTAGGGTATTGGAGTTCAGCATCTGCAGCCAAACTAGACATTGCAGGGGCCTGTGAACCCTTAAAATCCCTGACCAGAATTATGTATGTATGTATGTATATATATGTATGTATGTATGTATTCCGGGGAGTGCTCTTGACTCCAAAATGTGACAAATCATTGTCCATTGGAGTTCTTGTCACCTTTGAATATGTGAAAATGTGATATGAAGTGTCAAAGTTTCCTGGCAGTTCACAGAAAGGCTGTGTGAGGTCCAGGGACCTGAGTTTGCTGTCTTAATGGTTCATGTTTGTGATTATCATAATGTTAGAAAACTGTCAATGCCTCCTTAAATGATTTCATGGTTATTTCCTTGGAGGAGGTTGAATTTTTGTTTCTAGGAAAGGAACTTAAATGAGTTATCATTATTTATGTATTTAAGTGTGAGAAATTGGTATCTATTTCTGACCCACCTGGATGTCTGAGAAGCAGAGAGAAGGCGATTACAAGAACTGGTGGGTTGCCTGAACAGTGCCCTGTGTCCTGTCTATCTGGGTCACAAATCTTCTGAGTAGAAGTTTCTGACATTCCTTGAGTCTCCCTGAAGGAGTCTGCAGGAGTTCCCAGACTTTCCATGCAGGGACTGGCAGATGCACTGGACAGAAAGTCATGCCCTGGTCACACGCTGCCTCCATTTTGAGATGCACTTATGTTTTTTAATGTCCCCAAATCTGGAATACTTCTTATAAAACTGTCCTAAAGCACAGTTATTTTCCTTTCAAAAATCTGTTGTTCAATAGGTATTAGCTTAGAATTGACCGTTTGTTCTTTCACTGTTTTTCTCTCCTCCAAAACAAATTGTACTTGGGGCTTCTAAAACATACACAGACAGAAAAAAAAGAGATATTTGAGAGAAAAACTCTCGTTTCAAGCCATTTGCACCACCCACTGAATGGCAGTTAGAGAAAGTTAGGTCACATGACCTGGATGGAGCTGCTGAACCCAGGACCAGCTTTTGGGGATGGGGGGGTAGCTGCCCTCCTCCCTAAGCCTTTTTTCAAATTTATGTCTCTGAATCCATTTCATCTCCTTCCCATGGGTGTGTCACACAGAACCGTCTGGAAGCTTTGTATCTGAGCCTCAATTGGGAGAAAGGATTTGTCAGGCACCACAGGTTTAAGCAAACTTTTCTGTAGTGCCAGAACTTCCTGATTCTCCTCAGGATACATTTTTTTGCAGGTGGTAAATCCTCGGGTCTCTTTTTCAAATGAAGAACTTAGATTTTGGCATTTTTATAGGCCAGTTAGAGATAATGATAATGGCTGTGGCTGGCTGGCGATGGATGGATACTTATGGATACCAAACCCTGGAGGAGGGAGGGGCCTCAGGAGAGGCCACAAAAACAGACCAGTCTTTCTCAGGGAGCCGGGGCTGGTTCATTTAGAATGGCAGCTTATAAACAACCAGAACACGGCTTGTCAATGGCAATGCAATAAAGATGCTGGAAAAGTTTGCAGAGAAAAAGCCCAGGAACATGGAAGCTAAGGACTATTCAGAGCCATTTAAAATCACAAGAGGAGAAAAGCAAGAGAAACAAAGCAGCAGATGGAATGTGGCCCCATGCAGCCTTGCCAAGCTGACTCAAGCCAGTGCTGAGCTGCACCCAGTACCGTGTGTTCTGTCGTCCCTCAGCATTCCTGGGGCTTCCCGGGCAGCTTCTGGGGTTGTTTCTATGGAGTTGACAACAACAGAAGCTGGGGGGTGCCTGCGTCCCTGCCCTTCTCATTCTCTGTCCACTTCATAGACCCTTGAAAGAACTCTCTAGCTCAAAAGAAAGGCCTTTAAAAAGAAAATGGAAAATGAAAACCCAAAGTCCAAAAGAGCAGGAGGTGTTGACGAGTTTTGGTTCCCCCAACCCCCCCAAAATGAAGACTCTGAGGGTAGAGTAAACGTGTTTATTTTTTGTCGATTTTTTTTCCTCAACCAAATGGAATTGCTTAATTTAAAAAAAAAGGTAATCTCTTTTCTCTTTAAATACTACAGACAACCTCATTTAATTGCAGCAGACATCTAGAAACAAAACACTGAACCCACCAGAGAAAATGGGGCGATAAAAGCATCAGAAATTCAAGTCAACTAGGGGACAATTACCATTAGCGAGCAGCTCATGATTCTAAACAGAACTGTTCCAGAACCTATTGGGCTTGCCAAAAGTTCTTAGAGAACTGGGGACTTGGGAAAGTTGGACTCTTTGAAATTCTATTCCAATTGTTTCAGCATAGGGAAATCAACATCAAGGTGTCAAAGAAAGACCCAAAGAAACATTTAAATCCATGTTCAACTAGTATTCAGTATGTGAGATGATTAAGGAATACCCTGCCCTCCTAGTTAACCTTGTCCTGGAATATATATAGGTTATTTGTAGCCGCCACTGCTATAATATTTTCTGAAGGGTGCCAAGCTGTATGCAAGATCTTTTTGCTAAAGTCCAGACTGTCAACACTGATCTCGTCTTTTCTCCGCTTGCCTCCCACACACACTTTTCGTGGCTTCAGGATAGCTCGAGGCTTGCTGTTCTCCCTTGAGGCCTCAAGAGTAACATCGCGCTTGGTGTTTCGGTCAAACATCCTGAAGAAGTTGTTGTAGGACCCTGTCATGATGACACTGCAATGGAGAAGGGAAATAGGGAGTCACAGAAATGGAAGTCACAGAAGAGGCAGTAGGAAACAGCAACTTTTGTTTGGCTGGGCCACACTAAGCATTGCTCAGGGGCTATTCCTGGGTCTGTGCTGAGGAACAATCATGGTTGTGCTCAAGGTACCATATATGGTGCTGGGGATTGAACCAGGGTTGGCTGCATGCAAAGCAGGTGCCTTACTTCCTTAAATGTTTTCTTTCTGGAGCAAATGGTATGGTACTATAGGTATGTTTGGTTGCTTTTGGGCTACACCCTGTAGTGCTTGGGACTTACTCCTGGTTCTGCACTCAGTGATCACTCCTGGTGGGTCCAAGGATCATACAGGATGTGGAGATCAAATCCAGGTTGGCTGCATGCAAGACAAGTGGCCTACCCACTGTATTATCACAACGGCTTTTGACAGTCAGTTTATAGCTTACAAATTTTACTAAAAGAAACCCCCTGGGACTGGAGTGATAGGACAGTGGGTAGGGTATTTGCTTTGCACATAGCTGACCTGGATTTGATTCCTGGCATCCCATATAGTCCCATGAGCACCACCAGGAATAATTCCTGAGTGGAGAGCCAGGAGTAACCCCTGAGAACTGTCAGTGACCATTTTTGAGCATTGTGAGCATTTTTTGTGGCCCTGAAAAAGCCAAACTCTCCCAAAATACCCCCATCACCCCCAATCCTCCAGCAGGTTCTACAGAGAAACTGGTAATTTCCTTTTGAATTCTTCAGAACAGCAAGTCCTTCTGTTAAACTTAGGAAGGATGTTAACCTGATTTGTTATTCCTGTTCACTAAATTTCTTGTGATTCTTTGGTTCATTGTGTAGCTGTAAGGATGCCAGTCCAACCTACCTCACATCAGGAGTATGGGGTTGGACAAAAGTAGGAGCTTATGGGGCCAGATATGATAGTATAGTAGGTAGAGCACTTGCCTTGCTTGCAGCCTTGCATGCAGCTGACTCGGGTTTTATGAGAGTGGGAGTAACACCCATATGGGCCAGCACCTCCAGGAACAAACCCTGAGCACGTCTGGGTGTGGTGCTCACACACACACACACACACACACACACAGAGGAGCTTGTGAAAATAGGACTTAAACACATTAAAAACCAGGAAGGGTGAAGGTGTGTGGTCTGGTGCCTCTTTTAGCTCTAAACTCTGGTTGGGAAAAACCCCAAACACCCCCAGAAAACACCGAAAAGACCTCACTAGGGAAGAGGATCAACAAATGTACATTTTTGGGGGTTGTTTAATTGCTTGTTTGTTTTAGGAATATACCTGGTGGTTCTCAGGGCTTACTCCTTGCTCTGTGCTCAGGGATCACTCTTGGTGGGGTTCAGGGGACAATATGTGGTGTTAGGGATCAAGCCAGGACAAGCTGCATACACAAGGCAAGTGCCTAACCTCTGTCCTATCTCTCGAGTTCACAAAAGTACATTTTAAAAGGACATGAAATGGAAGAAGGCTTTCAATATCAATTATCCTTTCTTGGTCTTGATCGAATCAACCCAGAGAGCAGGGAATGCCAACAGCCTTCCAGAAGCCAGGGGTAGAATCTTTATTTTATTTTTTATCTTTTATACGTATTTTATTATACCACCGTGAAATATACAATTACAAAGATGTTCATATTTGGGTTTCAGTCATACAGTATTCCAGCACCCATCCCTCCACCAGTGCCCATCTCCCACCACCAATGTCCCCGGTTCCCTCCCCCCATCCCCCAGCCCGCCTCCATGGCAGGTTCTTTATTTCTTTCCCTTTCTCTCTATCTCTTTCTCTTTCCCTTCCCTTCCAGATAGGCAGAATCTTTAAAGGTGACTGCTGAGCCATGGTAACAGGCTTATGGGACCCAGTGCTGCTGGAGTGAAGTCTGCTCTGGTTGACTCGGGAAGGCTGGCATGGGGAGAGGGGCCGAGACAGAGACTCCTGTTTTCTGTGACTTGCTGTGTGGTGTGGTAGAGGGAAGGTGATCAGGAGAGGTCATATGGGCAAGAAATTTGGGGAGCTTTGTCAGCAGTTTAGATTTTGTTATTGACTGAGTCACCACGGGCAAGTCCCATCCACCTGACTCCAGGGAACAGCTTTCCTCGTGGCCTCTCTGTCCCTCACCAACACCCGACTTGCTTACACGTGACCTTTTTTTCTCCTGTTGCTGATGGAGATCAAAGTCAGAGCCCCACATGCACTAGTGCCACTGAGCCACGTCTCCAACCATCCTGCTTGGATTGATTTATTTTGATTCGGGGGCACAAAACCAAGCCACAAAACTGGCGGTGCTCAGGGATTACTCCTCATTGTACACTCAGGAATTACTCCTGGTGGGGCTCAGGAGGCCATATGGAACAGGGGGATCAAACCTGGATCTGTTGTGTGCAAGACAAGTGCCCTACTTGCTGTACTATCACTCTAGCCCCAGTGGGCTTATTTAGGAAAAAAATTGCAGCCTGATCTGAATCCCAATTCCAGTTTTCCAAGTGTTCTGTTGTGGAAGGAATTCAGCTGAGGATTAAAACTCAAACTCTGCTTGTGCTTTAGTTTTTTAAAACTCAAACTCTTGTCTCTGCAGAGGTGATGAGTTTGGATGGGTGAACTTGACCCTGTCTAGCTGGGCCTTGGTTTCCATGACTGTGAAGTGGTCTTTGTGGACAGGGTCCCCTAAGGGTTGTATGGGAAGGTGCCTAACCAGGAAACTGGGAATTTAACAACCGTAACCAGGCTTGGATAGTGCTTTCCTCTTTAAAGTTTCAGGCTCATCATTCCTGAAACCAGCCCCAAAGTAACTAAGAAAAAGACTTAAAATTAAAACCAGCAGACTACAGGGTATGGGGCTGTGTAGCATAAAACAGTGCTTCTGCTTTCCTCATTCTGTCCTTCCCCTAAAACATCTTCCAGAACGATGCTGGGCAGATCCTGAGTCAGAAATCCTCTAGATTTACAGCTGTGGCACAGCTGCTACAGAACACCAGTCCCCTTGGGACAGTCTGGTGCCTACCAGTTTGTAGCCTGCTCCTTTCTCAAAATATGCTCCCCTTTCCAGTCCTCTAGAAACTGCTTCCTGTGAGCATGCAGGTACCATAGTTCTTTCTGATGTGAGTGTTCCATCTTTTAACCTGCTGGTACCTTGCTAACAAACTCTTTCTCTCTCCAACACCTTGATTCTTGGTGGACCTCGTCAAGATACTGAGGAACTGAACCTTTGTGCTTCCATTCCAATTACTTGGCACTCTCTCCCCTCTGTTTAATACCAGTTGGTTGCATGCCTCAGGTTTCCTGCCATGGGGCAATTCCTTCTAGGGCTGCTAAGTGGAAGACTCTTCATTGGCCAAGAAAGCCCAAGCAGGATCAGAGAGAAAGCTGATGCTCACTAAAATGCTTCTATTCGGCCATGTCAGGATTGCTGAGTTTCCCAGCACTATTAGGTGCTGCCTGATAAAGGAACAAAATCAGTCCCTGGCAGGAAGCCCTTAGTTTTCCTGGAAGTGAGAGAGTCATCTGTATTTGTCAAACTAAAAATGAACTATTGGGAGGTAATATGAAGTATTGTTGAATTCAAAGACCTTAAAACAGTAATAAATCACAATGCGGGAAGGTGATAAACGATGCTGACTCAATTTCGGCTAATGAACCACGAGGGCCTTTGGCCAGGTCCAAACTAGCAGCTTCAAGGGATGATTTTTCCATCTAGAAAATGTTCTCTGCAGTAGCCCCGACTCCTCATGCTGCATGTTGCCAAAGGATTATTAGTGACCTTGATTTGAGGTCTATTGACTTTTCTCTGGGGTAGCTCATGGGAAAAAGAAGATTTTCTTGTCGATGGTGGGGTTAACTATGTCAGTCCTAAAAGAGGCACTTACTTTCTCATCTTCCTCCTTTTCTCCCCGGACAAACACTTTATGACTCCAATAGCACACACCTTCATTCCAGCCAGGCCTCAGGCTCTAATTTTTGCCTCTATTTTGGTTGCAACCCCACAAGAACCCAAGGTCTCACAGGAAAAGTTTCCACTTCTAGAATGTTCCCCAGCCACACAGCCCTTCTTACCTGTCTGACCCATTCCATACACATTCAAATTTATCAAAAAATGCAGTCATTTTCGTAGAGGGAACACAACTTGCTGCGGAGGTAGTCGTGAACCTGGAAGAGACGGGAGCATGTAAAGAGGCTGAGTTACAAAGACAACAAAGATGGTTTTTAAAAAACTGAATCAGTGTAAGATACACAGTTACAAAGTTCATGATTAAGTTTCAGTAATACATTGTTCCAACACCCGTCCCATCGCAGGTGCACACCACTATCCTCAGTTTCCCTCCTGCCCGCACCCTCTCACCCTGCCTCCTCCCACTGCGCCAGCAGTCTGCCTATATGGCAGACACTTTTCTTCTCTCTCTCACTCTTATTTCCCTTTTTAGGCACTGTGGTTTGTAATACTGTTACTGAAAGGGAATCATACATATCACTTTACCTCCTTTCAGCACTCAGTTTTTGTCCAGAGTGACAATTTCCAACTATCCAAATACATAATAATTTCCATGGTAGAATAATTTTCCTACCATGACCAGTCCTCTTGGCCCTTGTTTCTACTGTTAAAAGAGGATGATTTATGTCAACGTATTTCACAGCTCTTGATGGGGATTTGGGTGGGGGGTGGTGTGAAGGTCACATTCAGCTGTGTTCAAGGTTTACTCATGGCTCTGTGCTCAGGGATCACTTCTTGGTGGTGCTTGGAGGACCCTAGGTAGTACCAGGGATTGAAATGGAGTCAGCTATGGGCAGGCATGAACCTTAACCCTGGTTTTATATCTCCAGCCCTCTGACATGAACTCTTAATTCTTTCAGTGTCATGTTCCTGGAATCCAATGTTCTGAGCCAGAACTCAGATTTGGCTCTTTGGAACTGCATGAGATTAATGAACTGTTGCTTATGTGGCTAGCATTGATTAAGCAAGCTTGTTGTGTGAGGTCAACAGCAGCACATAGCCAGGATATTAAGTGGTATAATCCTCTTTTTCTTTATTATTTTCTTCTTCTTTGGGCCACACCTGATGGTGCTCAGGGGTGATTCCCCAAATCTGTGATTCGGCATTGCTCCTGGTAGTGCTTTGGCGGACCAAAAAGGTGTCAGGGATGGAACCTGGATCTTCTGCAGGAAAAGCATGAACTCTATTAACTATCTCTCTAACCCCAAGAATCTCATTTTCTTTTTTTAGTGAAGCAAACTTTTTATTTAAATAAATTTACTTAGAAAGATGAGAGAGCATAAAGAGAGAAGAAAAAGTATTTAAGAGAGAACATGGACTTCTCCAGAGTTAAAAAGAGCAGAGAAGAGAAATACATGATCAAGAGAAAACATAGCCCTGTCCAGAGTGAAAAAATCCAAGAATCCCATTCTAAGCTGACTTGCCAACTGGCATTTGAGGACACCATTTATTTGGTCTTTTATTCAAGAACTACTTATTGAATGCCTGCTCTGTGCTTGGGATAGGTCAGTGAACAAAATCCACTTGGTGCTTTCATTCTAGTGTGCAAGCAGCTGCGTTCACACTGGCTCTTTATTCTGAATGAGGAAGAATCATAGAAAGGACCTTAAGCTTGCAGTGGAGGGGCAGGAAACAGGAATTTAAGGAAAGAGACAGGGAGGCCAGTTATACCTGAGTGATAGATCATGACTTGGATCTCAGGGGGAGAGATCATTTTTTGTCTGAGTTTTGGGGTCACTTCCTGCAATAGCTAGACAGGGCTTACTCCTGTCTCTGTATACAGGAGTCACTCCTGGAGGTGCTCAGTTGACTGTATGCAGTGGTAGGGATCAAACATGGGTTGGTTGTGTGTGAGGCAACTGCATTACTTGGGCATACTATCCCTTTGGTCCCAGGATTTATAATGTTTGCAGAGATAACCAAGAGACAATATGCATAAGACAGTTGGGATATTTAGAGACAAAAATCAGGGGGATATGACCCCTAGATCATTGAGAGGATGGTTCTTTTTAGATGGGAGATGTGATGGTGTCTAGGCAGGAGAACTGTCCAGCAGACTAGGATGGGAAGATGTAGATCTGGAATATGTGATAATCTTTGTTTCTACTCACCGGGAGCTGAGAAGCCAGGTTATTAGAGATAAAGGAGGGGAAGCATAACAGGGAACAGTGTAGGCTAGTAGAAGTCATGGAGGGTCACTTGAAGCTGTGAACTTCTAACAAATGGTTGGGGTCACTTTCTCTAGCTACATTCAGCAACTCAGGAATAGATGGCAAATGCACCAATGAATAAGGCTCAGGGGTAGTAGCATGGTTTAGCTTTTCTCTGCAGATCGTCCTTCTTGAAGCCAGTGATTATGGAGTGGCAGCAACAATATGCATGCTCCCTGGGCTAACCAAGTGCTTTGCCCATAAATCTCATCTGCAACACTATCTTTGGCATAGGTACGATCTTTCTCTTCATGTTAGGGTCAGAAAGTACAGGGGCATGGCATTATTGGTTTAAGATAACAGAAAGGAGAGAGCAGTAACTGAATCCTGTATTTGGGTTCCAAGTCAAACTGCAAACAGCCTACGGCAGCTTACTTGGGGTCTCAGCTCTAGATAGGAGTTGTGATAGCAAACTGAAGTGAAGCCAAGAGAGAACTGGAATTGGATGAAAGGAGAGAGGGAGTTCTTGAGAGCACTGGTTAACTGAAGCATCCTGGTTTCCTTTTTCCCCCCTGCTGCAACTTAAACCCTTATTCTGCATTAAGCTTTGGAATTCTGCTGGATACTGAGCTCAAAGGTTCTTGTGTTAGTGCTTGGCTCAGGGTAAAGGAGTAAGTATAGACTGATTCCATGTTCCATTAGATGTATAAGGCATTTCAAACTCTTATTTAAATGTACAGAATGAATAGTTTTAACTCTGCAGATTTTCTTCACCTTTATTCTTTTGTTCCCAGAGAGTTCTGGGTCTTGTTAGGGTTCTTATGTCAGTGTTTTGATGATAGTGTTCAGGGCACCATTAATATGGGGAATGAGAAGGCTTTGTCTTGTACTTGGGGCTCTGCTATAAATGAACTCATCACTTATCCTGTCCTCTCTTGCTGCTGGAAGTGACTAAGGTATGATTTAGGCTTTTCTGTTTGAACAGATGAAGCTCTCTAGTGCTTCTTAAGAATCTTAGAGCAAAGAATAGTCTGAAGGTGAAAGATTTATTCTTGACCAGGGAGAGTGTTAAATAGAAGGTGGCAAACTTTTTTTTCTCTTTAAAGTCCAAATAGTAAATATTTATGCTATAATGCATAAATATTCATGCCCTATAGTCTCTGTTGCCACTCCTCAATTCTAGATGTGTAATGCAGAAGTAACTGCAGGTAACAAAAATGTTTGGGGCCATGTTTCAACAAAACGTCATTCATTCATTCATATTAATTTATAAAATATTTTATTATACTATTGTGAGATATACAATTACAAAGATGTTCATGTTTGGATTTCGGTCATACAGTGTTCCAGCACCCATACCCCCCATCAATGCCCATTTCCCACCACCAATAGCCCCAATTCCCCCGCCTCCCCTAGCCTGCCTCTATGGCAGGTTCTTTATCTCTTCTCTCTCTCTCTCTCACACACATACACACTTTCTTCTCTTACACATTGTGCACTGCAATATATATGTTTAGAGATTATCTGGTGTATCTTTTGCCTTTATTCAAAGCTCAGTTCTAGGCTGGTTTTATCGTTTTCAATGATTATTAGCACACTTCACCAAAACTTTATTGACAGAAACAGGTGAAGACAGGAACTGGCCTCTTGGACAGTTCTACTGACCTGATCTTGACTATTTTCCTACTCCCCCTAAGTAACAAGACTATTTCCCTTGAAAGCAAGTGATGGTGAAGTTAAGGCATTGACTTGGGAATTGAACTACTCTTCTTGAAAGCTGAAACACCTAACCTCAAGAGTTGTCTTCTAGAAAGCCAGGCTGGCTCATGTTCTTTCTTGCCTTTGTCATTAGCTTGCTTCTGGACTGTGTAATGGAGGCAGGAGAGGGAGGTTCCTTTAGGGGAAAGGTGCCAAACTGGGAATTAATCTGATACCAAGTGGAAGCCTAATATGTTGTGCTACTTTTATCCTATTGTTATCCTGTCCTCCAACTCACCTACATTTTGGAGAAAAACGATGAACAAAATATCTCTATTTTCAACTTTGGATCCTCCTACTCCTTCCTCTTATCTGTTATGTAGCACTTGCAAAAGCAATGCACAGATGTGAGGTTTCCAAGAGAGTGAAACACATTTTGAAAACAGTTGCTTAAACATATTTTTATTATCTAGTATGTAAAACTTCTTAGTCTTAAAATGGTCAAGGTTTTGTAATATTTTAAGACAGGGATAGAAATTTCTTTATTCACTAGAATCACCCAATATTTTTTGTGTGAAGAATAACAAATATTGTTTTGAAAGCAAGGATTGTTGGAGGACAGGTTTAGCTATTCTGGGAGTTTTGTTGTTTTGCCCACTCCCAGCTTAATCTATTTAAGCCAAGGTTCATTCTAATGAGACCTCTCTTCTATGTAAACACTGCTAGAGGGTGTGGCAGTTACAGAAGTCACCTTGATTGAATAACTTCTGACTTATACATCTACTAAGACTTCTATGTTTTCTAGATTGGGCACAACTCCTCTTTATACCCACTGCACCCAGCGTGGGACAGTTAGAATTTACCAGGAGACTACCACCCTGGCTACATTGAGACTATAGGAAGACTATAGGAAGGATCATATTAGTTTGCTCTAAGCAGGAGAGTGTGACCCTTTCAGTACACGAGAACAAGATACTCAGAATCACCCTGGTGCAGATAATAATAAGAAGGACCTTGTGGGTACCATCTAGATTACATGAAGCTCATAAAGTTAAGATGTATTACTTTATATCAGCCCTCTCTCTCTCCAGTGTTTTACATAAGAGATAATCTTGGTAGAAAGGATTAGACCTTGGCATAACCTTTGTTTATACCTGCAATAGGGTGTGGCATTACACTCTGTTTAGAGTTCTTTGTTGACATGCCCCTCCCGGTAGGATTACTTTGGTGTATATAAGGGGCTGACTTGAGGCCCCTTCACGCTTCACTTTTGCCTTTTGGGCCTTTTAGCTTTCGGCTTTTGGCTCTTTGGCCTTTTGCTCCTTCTTCTGGGTTGGACTCAGCTCGGGTGAGATCCTCTCTCTTTGGTGGGAGACTTAGGCTCTTTTGTATGGTCTAAGTTCGGACCAGAGCTAAAGTTTGTTCATTATATTGGAGTGCTGTGGAAGAGCTTTTGTACTATTAAAAGCCATTTTTTGGAACTGCACTGGACTCGTGAGTTATCATCTGTTCTCCCGGAGTCCTCGGAGGTACAAGAGAACTTCAGTCCTGACACAGTCGGGGACCCGGCGGCGTTCCCGACAAAGGATGTTACAGGCAGAGAAGGAATAGAACAAGAAGGATTATCAGAGGGAAGTGGTGTCCTTTAAGATCTGGCTATGTCCTGAAAAGTTTCTGATTCCCTACCAGTCATCTTATTATCTTATAAAAGCCCCATGGATAAAAAGTGTCATCATGATATGTATTGGGAGTGCATGTCTATAGTAAAATACATATCTCCAAGACCCCATAAATGGACACACTGATGGGACTAGCATACATATGTACACACTTCACTTGTATCACTTGTCTTCCCATTGTTCATTGATTTGCTTGAGCGGGCACCAATAACATCTCCATATGTCCAGTCACATGCTAGTATAACCCAAGGGCATTTGCTTGCTCCAGGAATATGAAGAGTCTCAAACCATTTCAGGTCATGGGAGTGAGGTCTATAATTGCTACTGGTTTTTGGCATATCAAATTTGACACAGCTTGCCAGGCTCTGCCATGCGGGTGGTATACTCTTGTAGTAACCTGTCATCTCATGCATGTATTGATGAATCGCGTGAAATGGGGAAAGATCATCTTTTTTTTTCCGGGTGGATCTCTGATGAACTGTGGAGTCTGGATATGGAAAATGGCGGCCCTCATGGTGTGGGGGGTTCCTCTGGCTTCTTGAGAGGCTCTGCTGGGATAGGAGGCTAGGGCTAGAACCCACCTTCCCTCCTGGGCGCCTCATGATCAGCTGGGCACAGGGAGAGCCGGTAGCAGCTCTATCCCGTGTCTCTGAATCTCAAATGAGAGATATTCTACAAAATTCTCATCCAAAACCACCCATAACCCTGAGCACTGCTGGGTGTGGCCCCCAAGACAAAGAAGAATGAAAAGTGTTCAATATTTTGTTTTGTTTGGGGCTTTGTTTGTCTGTCTCTGGTTCGGTTTTTGAACATGAAGCTAGAAGCAAGAGATAAAAATATGTCATATATAAATTTTTTTGTTTTGGGACCACACATAGCAGTACTCTGGTCTTCTTGCTTTGCACTCAGGGATCACTTTGGGGACCATATTGAATGCTGGCGCTCAAACCTGGATTAGTTGGTGTAAGGCAAGCAACCTGCCTGCAATATTATCTCTGTGGCTCCAAATATGTGTGTGTATACATATATATGTAGTCTATATATATAGAAAATAGTCAATATATAAAAATATATAAATAAAAAAGATATATATATATATAAAGATATATATAAAGACAAATATATATAAAGACAAAGCCAGTAAGGATTCAAAAGAAAACCATAGTCTGAACCATTATTTTCTCCTTTCCAGCATCTAAATTCTGAGAAGTTACCGCCTATATCCAGTTGAGGACATCTGAAGGAAAAGAACAGCTGCTGTGAGTGTTGCTACATTTATATTTTATTGTCTAAAGAAATTGGCAAACAAGGTGGCATTTATCCATTAAAGAGGAGAAAAAGGGAGAAAACGATAAGACACATCTAGAGGGAAGAGAGCATCACAACTCCTATTTGATGCTTCTTTCTTCTGTTATCTTGTGAATAGCTTACCTGACTATAAACCACTCCCAAGTTTTGAACCAGTGTGTTTTATTTGTTATTTTTTTTTTGGGCCACATTCCTGGCTCTGTGCTCAGGGATCTCTCCTGGCAGTGGTTGTGGGACCCCATATGGCAGGGGACCATATGTGGTGTCAGGGATCAAACTGGGTTGACTGCATGTGAGGCAAGAGTCTAACCTTCTGTACTATCTCTCTGACCCCATTAAGTTATGTACCCATGGAAGTCTGGTATTGTTTTATTAATGAATTGCTCATTCATGAGAACAAGGGAAGTTCTATTCGTTGGTGCTTATAATCCAGGGTCTGACAAACTCTTCCTGTAAAGGATCAGATAATATATTGTTGGCTCTTTCTGGCCCTGGGGTCTCTGTTACAATAGCATGAAATCAGCCAGAAATAGTAAGTGAATGAAGAGCTGGTTCTGAGTCTCAACAAGTCTTTCATTCTGAAACCATATGTGAGCTAGACTTGACTGAAAATTTGGAGTGAAACCACCTGTGCTGTAGGAAACTTGAAAATAGTTATTACACCTAAGCCTCTAATATCTGATTCATGGAAAGATACTAATGATCTACATATAAAAAAAAGGGGAGCAGCCTTCCTGTTCAAAGCCGGTATTGACAATCAATTAGGCCATTCTATCCCACAGCATTAGAGCTTATTTCCCATCTTAAATACAGTATAAAAATTTAACTGACTTCAACTCATTTTAGTATTTGATGTGTATACTTTAATACAGAATTTTGTGATATTTCAATATCAGTGCTATGATGCCAGTTTCTAAATATTCTACAAAGATTTCAAAGTCTACCATCAGCTGAAAAGGACTTTAGAACCATAATCTTAAAATGTTGATTAATGTTAAAGCTATATTCTAAAGTCTTTTCCTAGACCCTCCACGACATTGAAGCTAAAGACATCTTCAAAGATGAAACACCACTAACAAAACAACTAGAAGAAAGGATAAACAAATGGAACTACATGAAACTAAAAAGTTTCTGCACCTCAAAAAGAAACAGTGACCAAGATACAAAAACAGTCCACAGAATGGGAAAGAATATTCACCCATTATCCATCTGATAAGGGGCTAATATCCAGAATATATCAGGCACTGGTAGAACTTTACAAGAAGAAAATAGTCAACCCCATCCAAAAATGGGGAGAAGTAATGAACAGAAACTTCAACAAGGAGGAAATTTGAATGGCCAAAAGACATATAAAAATGCTCATCATCATTGGTCATCAGAGAGATGCAAATAAAACAACAATGAGATATCATCTCACACCACAGAGGCTGGCACATATCCAGAAGAACAAAAACAACAAGTGCTGGAGTGGATGCGAGGAAAATGGGACTCTCATCCTTTGTTGGTGGGAAATATTGACTAATACAGCCTTTCTGGAAAACAATATGGACATCCCTCCAAAGACTAGAAATCGAACTCCCATTTGACTCAGCCATACCACTCCTGGGAATATACTCTGGGAAGCCAAAAACACACAGCGGAAACACCATCCCCATGTTTATGTTCATAGCAGCACTATTCACAATAGCCAGAACCTGGAAACAACCAGAGTGCCCGATAATTGATGACTGGATAAAGAAACTTTGGTGCATCTACACAATGGAATACTATGCAGCTGTTAGGAAAAAATGAAGTTATGAAATTTTGCTATAAATGGAAGGACATGGAGAGGATCATGTTGAGTGAAATTAGCCAGAAGGTAAAAAGACAGATATAGACAGAAAAGACAGAAATGCATTTATTTGCATGGACATAAATATATATATATATATATATATATATATATATGTGTGTGTGTGTGTGTGTGTGTGTGTGTGTGTGTTGTGTGTGTGTGTGTGTATTTGGACTATCACAGCCCAGATCATCGACAGCCACCCAGCAGCAGTTTTTTTTTAATCCGACCCAGGTATGCTGAACCAGAGACTCTCAGACATGGGGCAGAGCTGCTACTTGCTCTCCCTGTGCCCAGCTGCTCATGAGGTGCCCGGGAGGCATGGCAGGTTCTAGCCCTGGCCTGCCACCCCAGCAGAGCCTCACAACAAGCCAGACCACCCCTCCCCTACTCCATGGGGCTCACCATTTTCCACATCTGGACTTCCCTCTCATCACAACTCTACCCAGCAGACCAGACTATCACAGACCAGCTCGCACGGCTGCTAGCGGCCACGCGGTTCATCAATAAATGCTTTATTTAGAGGTGACTACAACAGTATGCCACCCGCACAGCAAGGCTGGCAAACTGCTCGTGTCGTATTTGATATGCCAAATACCAGTAAGATTTATATTAGGTCATTCCCATGACCTAATATAATGGTTTGAGTCTCTTTATGTTCCTGGAGCAAGCGGATGCCTTTGGGTTCTACTAGCATGAGACAGGACATATGGAGATATTACTGGTGCCCGCTCTAGCAAATAGATGATTAACGGGAAGACAATGATAGTGATAGTGATATATATGTGTATATATACTATGATACTAATATCCAAGTCAGACAAAACATGGAACAGGAGGTCTTTCCAAAAAATGGAATATACCACAAGCGTCTGGGAGTCGGAGGTTGGGTGAGACAGAGAAGGGAACAGTGTGCTAACAATTGTTGTAAGTGATAATACTAGCCTAGAACTGAGTATTGAATACAAGCAAAAGATACACATGATAACAGTTATGATAGAGAAGGGTGAGGTGAGGGAGTAGGGAATCTGGGGACGCTGGTGGGGGGAAATGTACACTGGTCAAGGGATCGGTGTTGGAACACTGTATGAGTAAAACCCAATCATGAACAACTTTGTAACTGTATCTCATGGTGATTCAATAAAAAATTGATTTAAAAACTGTAATGCGATAAATCCTTTAGCCCTGGGACTCACTCAGCTACTTTCTGTGTCCCTTCAGAAGAACATTTCTTTATTGTGGCCATACCCAGTGGGGCTCAAGAGACCATATAAGGTGCTGTGAATTGAACCCGAGTTGGCCATGTACAAAGCAAGCACCCTACCCACTGTACTATTTCTCCAGCTCAGAGCCACACTCATGAACCATTTATCTGTGCCCTTTATGTTCACTTTCTCTAGTCACAATTCTTCACCTCCTTTCTCTCTTTCTTTCTTTTGTGGGGAGACACAACTGGCGGTGCAAAAGGGTTACTCCTGGCTCTACACTCAGGAATCAATCCTGGTGGTGCTCAGGGGACCATATAGGATGCTGAGGATCGAATTTGTGTTGGCTGTGCAAGACAAGCACCTTACCTACTGTACTATCTCTCTATCCCCTCTCAACATCTTCCCTCAATTATACTCAATCCTAGACAATATCATGACTTTAAAAGATTCTTTCAATGGCTACTTAATGTATGCATTGTTTTCTCCTGTGTCTGATATCAGTATCTGTTGCATTCAGATCTTGTTATTCACGCAAACTCAAGCAGTCAAGAGTTAACCTAGAATCATAGTTCTGGCTGGTCCTATGTTGTTTCTTAGGACATTACTACCACTGGTCAGACTCCAAATTCCCACACATAAAAATCCTTATATTTGAGTATCAGATTGATTTCAAGTCTAGATATATGTTCACACTGAGCACTGCTGGGAGGCCCCTTCCCACTCTGCCAAAACAATCTGAGTGATAAAAATTTCTGGACTTGGCATGGGAGAGCTGCTGCTGGCTCTACCTTGTGCCTGACTGACCATGAGGCATCCTGGAGAGGGGGCAGGTTCTGGTCCCTCTCCTGCTGCCCCGATAAAACCTCATGTACCACAACTCAGCCATTTTCTTCTCTTTTACACCGCCTGGATAACAATTACAAAGAGTCAGTTTGGGTCCCATACAGGCCAGCACCCATCCCTCCACCAGGGCCCATTTCCCAACACCAATGTCCCCCACTCCCCCCCCCTCCCCAGCCCCACCTCTAGGCAAATTCTTTATCTCTCTCTCTTACACATTGTGGATTGCAACACATACATCAGAGATCATCATGTATATCTTTTTCCTATATTCAATGCTCAGTTCTAGACTGGTATTATCATTTTTGACAAATATTAGCACACTGTTCTCTTCTCTGTCCCTACCCAACCACTGTTCCCACATGTTTGTGGAAGACTCCACCTTTTTTATTGAAAGATGCTATGTAGAGCTTTGGTTCTATAGTGTTCCAACACGCACCCTCCGCCCAAACCCATCTCCCACACCAAGACCCCCACCCCCTCCCCCGCCCCGCACCCCAACCCTTGCGAGTTCGTATGTCATTTCTTTCCCTCTTTATATCTCCTTCCCAACAAACTTTCCTGCCTTCGGACTGCAAGCAAAAAGATTATCAACGCCGGCTCGACTCGCTCCGCGGCCGCAGCGCCGACAGCAAAAATTGCTAGGTGGTGGGCGAGTCTCATCCGGCGCTCCGGGACCCCCTCAGAGGCGACGGGCCCACCCCAAAACCCACGCCCCCCGGGTCCACGGTCGCCAGCCCGGCGCGGCCGGCGCCGCCCCCCGCCTTCCGTGAGGCCCGTGCGGCGGGCAGCCGCCCAGGGCCACCAGGTCCGACAAGATGGAGGGAACGACCACGCCCCACTGACGACTTCCCGATCCCCGCCTCTTGGAGCCGCCTACCTGGGCTCCAACTGGCTTTGTCTGTTGATCGGTCTGAGGCCGCCCAGCGCCCGACAGCAAAAATGGTGGCTAGTGTGGTGGGCGAGTCTCATCCGGCTGCTTCCGGGACCCCCAGAGGCGACGGCCCCCACCCCAAAACCCATCCGCCCCTCCTCGGGGTTCCACGGTCAGCCAGGCCCAGCGCAGGCCCATTTTCAAGGTCTGAACTCCATAGCTTGTCAGAGCCCCACCCAAGAGAAAAGCTGATTTCAAGTCCACGTATGCAGGTCTTGGAGGCTAAAACTCACCAGGCTTCTGTGCATCTGGAGATGGGGTCCTTTTCCCCATCTTGATCCCCTCTGGAAGGCCTGGTAGACCCACCCAGAACTGCTGCTCATAATGTTGGCCATGATCCAGGGATGCAGATGCATGGGAGAGCTATGGCTGGCTCTCCCCCATGGTGCACGGGTGCTTTGCAGCCATACGGTATCTCAAAGCCTGATATACTGATGCACCAGGTATCCCGTCACATTTCATAGAATTAAATATGGGGCATGCAATCACAAGTGTGTGTGAACAATGTGTGGTCTGTGGGAACATGTCAATAATTTCCTATACAGTGGGCTCAAATGGCACAATGGAGATTTAATACTCTGCAGTAACTTTCATCTAAGAATACATTCATCGACTGTATTTAGAGAATTAGCGCTAACAAGGAATTTGGAATAGATTATTCAGTGTATGCATAGGACAAGTTAAAACAGAGGTTGAGAAAAAATTGAAGTGTTGTCTGTAGGTGCAGTGGTGGTGGGTGTGGGGTTGACTAGTAGAAACCCACCACGTTCTAGAAACTCAGAAAGTGAATGCAAGAACAGAAATAGGCCAGATTCGCATAAACAACCCAGAAAAAAAGTCATGACTTTATCAATAAAAGGGGTGAGCATTGTTGTAGGCCATTTATATCAAGAAAAATATGTAAGTAAAAACTCTGAATTTTTTTTTTTTTTTTTTTTGCTTTTTGTGCCACACCCAGCGATGCTCAGGGGTTACTCCTGACACTACATGGGGAACCATATGGGATGCCAAGGACTGAACCCGAGTTGGCCGCATGCAAGGCAAATGCCCTACCCACTGGACTATCACTCCGGCCTCAAACTCTGAAATTTCTCCATTTCTTTTTAGCTAACCCAAGAGATCTTAAGACCAGTTACAACCCATCTTAATTTTTGCTTCCACTATTTTTTTTTGTCTATGATTAGATTAGTCAAGTCCTTTCTCCCCCCCAAACTCTGGTTTTCTTTTTTCAAAATCATTTGCAACACTGCCTTCTCCTTTTATTCCCTGTGTTAGTATATCTGCCAACCATTGAGCCAAAACTGAAGTCAAAATCTGACATGTTGGCTTCTCTCCCCCTGACATTCAGCGACCTTCCCAGTCTCTCCAGCCCAACCTCTCCTCTTGTCTACATGCCAGTCTGTTTGGCCAAATGGTAATATGAAAGACAAAACTGAAGCAAAAACTTGAGTTGCAAAATAGTACAACTACTAGGGAACATGCCAGGTATGCAGGTTTGATTCCTGGCACCATATGGTTCCCCACCCATCCAAGTACTAACCAGGCCTGACCCTGCTTAGCTTCTGAGATCAGATGAGATCTGGCACGTTCAGGGTGGTATGGCCGTAGACATACCCCCCACACCATGAGGGCCACCATTTTCCACATCCCGACTCCCCTTTCATCAGAGCTTCACCCAGCAGAAGAGCTGATCACAGCCTGGCTCACGCGGCCGCTTTGCAGCTGCATAGTTCATCAATAAATGCTCGAGATTATTGGTGACTACAAGAGTATCCCACCTGCACGGCAGAGCCTGGCAAGCTACCCATGTTGTATTTAATAGGCCAAATACCAGTAACAATTATAGATCTCATTCCCATGACCTGATGGAATGGATTGAGGCTCTTTATGTTCCTGGAGTTAGCAGATGCCCTTAAGCTACACCAGCAGGTGACAGAACGCATGGAGATGTTACTAGTGCCTGCTTGAACAAATCAATGATCAACAGGAAGACAAGTGATACAAGTGACAAGTGATATGGTTCCCCAAGCATCACTGAGTGCAGCAATGAAGACTCCTAGAGCACTGACGGATATACCCCTGGAGGTCCTGAGGACAGCTGGAACAGCCCAGGTACCCCCATCACTGCAGGGCCAAGCACCATCACATCCATGAAACTGATCTCATGGTTGACTGAGAATTGCTTGTGCACCTCCTCCACAACCTCCAGAGCACTTCTTGGGGGTCTTCCTCCCCAAATAACAACAGTAAGAACAAACACCAAAAACATAACTCATAATGTCATTTCCATGTGAGACCTCTAAAGACTATTCACTGTACCCTCATAATAAATGCAAGTGACGCAATCTTCTCTCCACCTCGCACATCTTCAGGTTCATCTTTCTACCTCTGGGTTTCAGGTTCAACATCTTGTGATACATTTCCTGGCAGCTAAGACTCAGCTTAAGGAAATTTTTCTCACCAAACCAGTGCCCCACCGCCCCCAGCACTCAGCTCCATCTCTTTGTACCATACATCGTGATGTATCATGGCACATTGGTTCCCCTAATATTTCTTTGGCTTCTCCTCTCCATGGCAGGGGTGTGATTTTGTTTACATTTCTACATCTGCTACCCCACCTTAAGTGCTCAGTAGCACTGGTTAGATTGATTTCTAGTACCACTGCATGCACACATTAGATGCTTTTGCATTGGAGGTTGACTTGGGAAGCCCACTGAGGGAAGTCCTCAGTCTTTCTCAATAGCTGGGTAAAGGGTTGTACCTGGTAAGTCTCGATGGGGCGGTTTTCCATGTTGAGATCCCAGACTTTAACGGTTAAATAATCTCTGGTCATGATATACCTCCCACTGTGGCTGAACTTTACATCCGAAATTGAAGAGATAATTTCAGAGAAAAATGACCTGTTGCTTGGGTCTTCCGGCTCTTCAAAAACTGCAGAACAAAAAAGAATAAACAAAGTTAGTTCATCCTCAATGTTGGATGCTGACGTTTTGGGGTCAGCTAGAAAACCCAGCATCTTGCTTGGAGCAGGGCTGGTATGTACAGGATGTAAGGAAGTAACGAACAGAAACTGGCAGTTTCCTGGCAGCACAAAAAGTTGTTATTGGCTTCCATGTTATTGGCTTTCCTCCCTCGTAAAAGGATGGGCAAAACCTAGAACTGACAGTTTCACTGAGAAATAATTTATTAATAACAATGTTATAGCAATGTTCAGTGGTATAATCATATAATTGTATAATCACATACTTAGTATAGTCACACATTTGCTTAATAATCACAATATAAAGTTAAACCATTTTCATTAACCAGCTCCTCATATCCTCTTACCTCCATACTCATTAGAAGTTATTCCCTAGTCTCTAGGTCACCACTAATTCTTGTTCTATAGATTTGCCTTTGCTGGAAATTTCACATCAATGGACTCATACAATATGTATCTTTTTGGTGATTGGTTTCTTTCCCTGATAGTGTATTATTTTCCTTTTTTTAGGGAGTGGGGGCATACCTGATAGTGGCTGGGATTTTTCACATGCTAGGTCTGTGCACTACCATTTAAGGTCTCCTGGGTCCTTGTAATATTTTCAACATTCACCCATGTTGTGTCATCTATTGATAATACTTACCAGGTTAAATTGCCCTACTCTATCAACATTATTGTAGGTGAAGAAGTATTAACAACAGTGAGTGCATGGTAAGCACCTATAGGCAATCGATTCATCAATTTAACTGACTTCCAGTCAAGGACCAGACTGGAAATCAGATACATTGAACACATGTATAAGACTCTCAGCACAAAAAAAAAAAAAACAAAAAAAAAACAAAACAAAACTGAAAATCTCACCCCAAGAAGCTTATATCCCATTGAGATAAAGACAGTCTCATATTAATATGATACATCAGAGCTTTTTTTGCAAAAAATTTCTTGTGCAAATGTTAAAAATGTGCCAGACCACAAATGATAGGATTTTTAGGGTATAGATCATTTGGAACTAGAATATGTAGAAGATGAGGTGTATGTGTCAATGAAGTATTTGCATAAGTGATGATAATGAGGAAACTGGGAAATATTAAGACATAATCTACATATTCAATTTGAACCAGGAACATTCAACACCCAGGTAAAAAAACAGGTTATGGCGGTTTTTATTCAAACTGGAAGCTATCCTTTATTCCTGTAAGTGGAAATAGTTAAAGCTATTGAGAAAGATAATACATGCTTCCATATCAAATAGACAACATATACAGAGAGAGAGAGACTGAGACCCAGAGAAGTTTAGTAACTTGCCCAAGTCACACAGCTAGCAAATGGTATTAGATGTAAGATAGTTTTAGCCCTAAGTTCCACCTTATACCCATAACCTAAGAGATACGAAGACAAGTCCACACAGCAACTTGTATGGGAATATTCATAGTGAAAACACAACTCAAATTTTTATCAAATGATGTTCAGTTGCAACAGTGGCAGCTAAGTGCAGCAATTCAGCCTGTTAAATGTTAAATTATAACTTTAGGCTGAATCAAACACCAGCCGTTGTGGTGCTGAGTGCATATGCCCTCCAGAGCTCCCTCTTACCTGCCTGCCTGCTCTGTGCTCCCACTGTGTCAAATTCTACAGACGAGGTTAAATGCAATGAGTTCTTCAGATCTTACGGAATTGAACTACAAACCAAAATACTAATTTTCATAGAATAATACAACTGGTCAATCAGAATTGAACTTGACAATTAAAAAATACCCAATGAAACAGCACAACACATGCTTATTACAATGCCTGACCCAGTGTTCTCAGTCCAAGCTCTCATCTCTTGGACTCTTGAGTATTAATGAAAGTCTCTGGATCTTGTCAAAACTGGATTTTCACATTTCCATTCAATACAATCTGCTAGGACCAGAGACTCAGGAGTATTACACCTTTTCACAGTGAGAGGATGGGAGCCTGAAGCTTCGCTCACCCCCATCCAATGCACCTGCATGAACAGCTTGAGGTAGTAAGTGTGAAAGGCTCAGCAACTCTGGAGTCAATAGATCCCCTAGTCCCTTTAATGCCTTTTTTCTTACATGGTTTTGACATCAGGGATCAAAGTCAGGACCTGGAATATGCAAGGATGCCTTCTATTTCTCAGCTCCATCCCTTGCCTGTTCATTTTATTTTTTGTACTCTGATATTTAATAATTCCCAGCTGTAGATTGGGGTGCACGTATTTTGGCTAATAGTGCTAACTGCTATTTTCAAAACTTATTGGTAGCATGCCTTACCTCTCTATTTCATTCATCAAAATTCTTAGAATTTGTGAATGAGGACTAATAAAACTGTGATCTATTTAAGTGATCTAAAGAATGGTTACTGAGGGGGCCCGAGGGATAAGTCAATGGGCCGGAATGCATATTTTGTGCCTAGAAGGCCCTGGTTAGATCATTGGTACTGCATGGTACCAGGCATGACCCCTAAGCACAGAGCCAGGAATAGTTACTAAGCACTGCTGGGTATAACCCCTCCCTTCCAAATAAGCATAAAGGATGATCAAAATTTAATTTCCAGATACCTAGCATACATTGGGAAGGTTGAATAGTAAAGCCCCACTGTAAAGCCTCAAAATGACACTCCAGGAAGATACCCAAAACTAAAAGTTAATTCCTAAATCAACCCACGACACATTATGCAGAATATGGTGAGGACATAGAAAACAAACTATCACAGCATTATGCACTATGTAAAAGTGGCTATCATGAATTATCTATCCAGATTCAACAGCAACTCCACAAATTCTTTTCATTCAACAAAAGAATGTAAGAATGTCATTAATTAATGTTTGTGGCAAGTGAATATTTTAGGCCCTTTCTTTTTCATATTTTATGCAATTTAATCCTTAAGACAATTGCATGATGTAGGGACTACGATTCATTTTTATAGAAGTGGAAAATAAAGCACAAAGAGGTTTTATAACCTTCAAAGGATACATAACTAGACTGAGGGAGAGCTACATTTTTTTTTTTTGGTTTTAGTTTTTTGTTTTCTGGGCCATACCTGGTGGCACTCAAGGGTTATTCCTGGTGATGCTCAGGGACCAGATGTAGTGTCAGGGATCTAGCTAGGAAAAAATTGCATGCAAGCATCTTAACCTCAGTACTGTCTCTCCAACCTGGAGCTACAGTTTGAACTTAGGTCTGATATCTTTTTTTTTTTAATTTTACACATGATGCAATTCTGCCTTGTGCCATGTATAACACCTGAAACCAGAGTAGTATCTATATAAAAAGGTGGGGTTGTAAAGCTGGAGGGCTCCCTGACACTGATCGGTCCTTTCCATCATGTTCACAGAAGCCCTTGAGAATATCAGTCTGTTAGTGTTAGAGTCCCAGGGAGGATGTCAGAGTCTAATGCTTTCTAACACTTAATGTTATTTGTAGGTGGACAGAGCATAGCCTCGGCCCTCTGGGCATGCTTGAGAGGATGGCATCTCATGGAAAGGTCAGAGAGAGTGGTCTGGCCACTCTATTTAGGGTGGGGTAAGTTTCTTCTGCAACAACTGTGTTGGGTTGCATTAGCCAGATAACCCCACAGGGTGGGCAAAACTAACAGGCTTTTCAATTCTAGCCTTTTCTCTTCTCTTCCTTACATTATTGGTTTGCAGGCCTTGACAGACCTTATAAAGACAAGGTGCCAAATGGAGAGCCACGTCACAGCCTGGACTTGGACCCACAAAGCTACTAAAACCTTCAGCAGGACCTGCATTTTGGGATGCAATGGCTGCTGCAGTTGCAGTCTGGTTTCCTCCATTCAAATGTCCTCTCTTGGGCCAGAGCGATAGCCCAGCGGGTAGGGTGTTTGCCTTGCACGCGGCCAGCCTGTGCCAGCCCGGGTTCAATCCCGGCATCCCATATGGTCCCCTGAGCACCGCCAGGAGTAATTTCTGACTGCAGAGCCAGGAGTAACCCCTGAGCATCGCGGGTGTGACCCAATAAATTCACACTTTTGTGCTCCAGTCTCATCAAGAGATTCTGCTTTGTACCAAAGGAAGTTAAGGGGGATTTCCTGCTGACAAACCTATTTCCAACACTAAAGGAACAAGGCTTCTATGTAGGGGCGACCTTAAAAATTTGTCAGGATGCTCATAGCATTTCTCACCTTGGCTCAGTCTCTAATTCCTGTAGCCACCAGCAATGAGGTAAACCCATTGCTTTCATTGTCTCCACATCCCCTGTAAATGCAAGGATGTTTACTATATTGTACCATTTCCCCCTCCCCTTTGGAATAGAAACTCTATGAGAGCAGATTTTTGTCCATTTATTTTCTTCTTATTTCCTGGACTACATAAATTGCTCAGTAGAAAGATTAAATAAATCAACATTGACAAACTGTTTTAAATTTTTTAATGAAAATAATACCTATCATTAATTAAACAGGCCCCGAAAGATCCTGTCTAAGCAATGTTTCACCTCTAATTAATTCAATCTCTTCAAGTATAAAAATTGGGAGCCAGAGTGGTAGTTCAGAGGTTAAGGCACTTGTTTTGTATGTGGCTGATTCTGGATCAATACTCGGCATTGTATATGATTCCTTGAGCACCACCAGGAGTGACCCTTGATTAGTTCTGTGGGTGGTTCCAATTCCCCTAGTCGCCCCAAAAAGAAAGAAGGAAAATGACAGTCCGTATGAAGTGACCTCTAATTAGATATTTTCACTAATTCAGGACATATAACCATTCATCAGCTATTTCAGCATCTTTGGTGTACTTGCACACATACAACATAGTTCATGAGTTTATAAGTAAAAAGCATTTGTTAACAGCTATGTAGCCAGCCCTCTGATCTTGCCATGAGGAAGCAGTCTTGACCCTAACATCCTAGCATGTTGACCCCCCTAGCAGCTTGGCCCCCATCCACAAGGTATCAGATTCACAACAGGAAGAGTGTTTCTCAGAGACCCCAATTATATCAGAACAACAATAAGGACATCTGCTACTCTTTCTTGGTCCTCTTGCTTTGCATACAATACATCCCCAGCCCCCCAAAAAAAGCAGAATTCTCAGTTTCCCCTTGCCGGAGTGCCTGAAGATCCTTCCTAGCTCATGGATGATCATATTGACAAATTCCTCTAGTTTGGTCTTTCAGTTTCTCTCTATGAATCCCTATGATGGGGTGAGGGGTGGAGAGGAAATCTTCCCAAAGTACCTCAGAGCTCACATATCATGGATCCTAAGTTCTGAGGTTAATGACTCATTGAGGCTGCTGGGTGACACTGTCCAGCAGCTGGTCTGAGAACCTCCTCAGATCAGAGCGTGAAGGACAATGGGCTGGGAGGTGAGCGGATGGTCTCTCTGAGACAAGAATAGGCTCTAAATGGTGTCCATTCTGAGGCTGTCTCTCACCCTTCCTCCAGAGGTGCAGCTCTGCAGGCTGGGCTCGAGCTGATGGGATACTTTCAAGTTAGGAAGACTGGGAAAAAAATAACTCCGTATAAGCATCATGTTCCCTAACTGTCAAATGAAGACAGGTGGTGAGCTACCTTCCAGGGTGGCTATGATCACTGTTCTTTCCTGGCAGAGTGTTCACCCTAAGATAGGAGGGATGGCTGCAGCAATGAATGGGTTAGGGTGTGAAATGAGACCCCCTAGATCACAGGCACTACCAGCCTGGTAAATACCAGAATTCGAGAAAATCCTCAGGCTTGGAGAACCGACAACACATAGATAGGGCCAGAGATGTTGAGAAGTCTCCTAATTGGGAATGCGAAAGAGAAGCTTGCTTAAGTCTAGGAAATTTCTCAGACTTATTTTTTTTTTCAATATTGTTTGGGGCAAGTGATATTTTGTTGCTGGACAGTTAGTATGTTTAGCTGCATCTCTGGTTCAACCCCAAATGGCTCCAGATATTGTCATTTGTGGGGCTTGACTGGCCTGAAGGAGAACACTTTCAGTTCTGACTTGGTGAAAGTGCTCCTCACTCCACTTCCATCCTCCTCCTCCTCCTCCTCCTCCTCCTCCTCCTCCCCATCTTCCTCCTCCTCCCTCCTCCTCCTCCTCCTCATCATCATCATCTCCTCCTCCTCCTTCTTGCAAATTACTGCTCCATGTTTCAGAGTTCTAAGAACAGATTTAGCGTTACAAGGTGTAGTCAAAGGCACTAACAAGTCCTTTTCAATCCTCTGGACTCTCTGAGGTGCCCTGTACAGACAGTGTTTTGTGATGCAACGAGAGCTATGTGAAAACTCGTCAGGGAGTTGAGGTTTGCCCGAGAAGCATACGGGGGAGGCTAAGTGCATAAGGCCCCAGAAGTCTGGGAAAGAGCTGAAGCCACAGATAAAGAGACATGCAGAGTGAAGAAGAAAACTGCTGGTTTCAGAGAACGCGAAACCTACAAGTGACATCGTTTCTGAAGGTGCAGAAACCAAAAGCAGAAAGGAAGTGTGCATGTGTGCGGAGGACGCGACAGAAATCACAGGTATTGCTGGAACTGGCCCTTTTCTCAGGGTCTCCTCCACACAGGGCTTCATATCCCATAGAAAGGTCAGGAGGGCACCCGAGGCTGGGAAGTCTGAAGCTGCCTCTCACCCTCACGCTATGGGGTGCAGCTCTGCAGCACTTGCAGCTCCACAACTCCAAGCCTGATGGGGTGCTTTCAAGTTAGGGAGACTGGGAAAAAAATGGCTTAACTCCTTCCAAGTGTCGTGTTCCCCCTCCTGTCAAATGGAGACAGGTAGAAAGCTACCTTGGAAAATAGCTTCAAGGACTGATCTTTTTGGGTCAAGCACCTGGCTGTATTTGGAACAGTACAGGACAGACGGCTGCAATGACGCCTAAGTGCAGGATGTAAAATGAGACGCTCCCCTACATCCCCCAGACCATAGGTGCTACCAGCTAGTAAATCTATTTCTAGTCTCCCAGCTGGGCTGTAGCACAGACACTCACCCCCGGAGGACCACGTGATACACGCAGCCTGGCTATGCGCGGCTCCCATTGGCTGCCGGATGCTGTGGCCAGCAGCGGGCTTTAACCCTCACAGACCTGGGCTTGGAGAAGAGCAGGGCGGAAGGGGAAATGTTGGTCGCTATGAGACATAAACAGGCTCCACATGGCGCAGTGTTTTGAAACCTCACTTCTGCTGACGTTTCTTCTGTGAAGGAGCACAGCTGGCACACTGTTCTGTTTGGAGACAGGGTTGACAATTTCCCCGTAATGGGCACACAACTGGCAATTTTCCTGCAGAGTGAGGCAGATGGCAATTCTCCTTCGGAGAGATGCAGGCAACAGTTTTGCACCCAGGAGTAAAAGGCCTCTCCGATTGAGATGCAGTCAGTAATTTTTACTAGACAGGAGACACAGTCAATAATTTTGCCCAATGATAGAAATGGCCAACAGTTTTTCCCAGGGAGGGAAGAGTGCACACGGATGGAAAAATGCTGGCCTCCATCCAGCTGAGGACAGTGAGAGAATGTTAAGATTTAATTAGTGGCTACTGGACAGTCATGAGCTTAATGACAGACAGCGCTTCTGCACCTGGACAGGAGTCTGGCCACCTAGATGCTAGTAAGGTTCAGAGGAGTGTGAACTGGAAAACAATGAAGCCCAGGGGCTCAACCTTTTCTTTGTGTTTTTATACAGGACTTCATTTCTTTTTTTTTTGGGTCACATCCGGCAATGCTCAGGGGTTACTTCTGGCTCTGCACTCAGGAATTACTCCTATCCCAATGCTCAGGGACCATATGGGATGTGGACCATCTAACCTGGGTAAGCCGCGTGCAAGGCAAAAGCCCTAACCGTGGTACAATGGCTCTGTCCCCTACAGTACTTCATTAATTCCTACAGCAATTGTTCAACAGAGAACAAGCTGTTAACAGAAAGTAGAGCATCGTGGAGAATGAGCAATTAATCTTCAAGAGATTGGTTCCTAACCTTTGTATAACTGTTTTCAAAATACTCCCACATATGTTACACAGATCTTCCTTGATTTATGATAGTGCTATATGCAAATAATGCAAGTCAAAAATTAATTTAATATACTTCCCTGATGAACGTTAGTGTGTCCAAAACACATTTTTAAAATTTTTATTTTAATTTTGTTGGTATTATTATTTAAATTTTGGGCAACACTATGCTCAATATGAGAGACTCACAGACATGGGGGCAGAGCTGCTACTTGCTCTCCCTGTGCCCAGCCGCTCACAAGCGCCCAGGAGGGATGGCAGGTTCTAGCCCTGGCCCGCCACCCCAGCAGAGCCTTGCAACAAGCCAGACGACCCCCACTCCATGAGAGCCGCCATTTTCCACATCCGGACTTCTTTCTTGTCAGAACTCCACCCAGCAGACCAGCCTACCACAGCCCAGCTCGCGGCAGCACAGTTCATCAATAAATGCTGGACTTAGAGATGACTACAAGAGTATGCTACCTGCACAGCAGAGCCTGGCAAGCTACCCGTGTTGTATTTGATATGCCAAATACCAGTAACAATTGTAGACCTCATTCCGGAATGGATTGAGGCTCTTTATGTTCCTTGAGCAAGCAGATGCCCTTGGGCTCTACTAGCATGAGACAGGACATATAGAGATGTTACTGAGGCCTGCTCGAGCAGATCGATGATGAGCGGGAAGACAGTGATACAGTGATACTATGCTCAAGCTTTGTGGTATGGGGACTGCAGGGTCACCCTGGCATTCCCAGAGGCCACGAGGACCACACCTATGTGGTGCTTATGTGGGGTCAGGAATCAAGCTCGTGTTGAGTTCTATCCCTGATCACCTTCATTATCATTAAAATGCAGGAACCAAGTCCAATTTTTGCACGATTATAGACTCATCTGAGATAACAATTAGACACTCAATGCAATGCCTGGCCCATATTCAGAACACAGCAAACAGTGACACCACCCACTGCTCAACCAGCATGGATGGAGTGTCTGAAAAGTAGAAAGCACTTGCAAGACACTGGTGTATCAAAAGTGACCAAAACAGAGTAGGTTCTTCCTTGTTCAGGCCCAACAATGCAGTGCTGCTTGGGCTTGCACTGGGGCACCTCTGGGTCACCTGGGCAATGTTCGGGAACCATGTGGTACTGGGGATCAAGCTTGGGTCCTTGGGCATGTAACACATGCTAGCTGACTGACTTTAGAATAGGGAGGTTCTGTGGGATTGGCTGATGTGGTCAATGTAATGACGTGGTCCTTACAAGTGAAAAAGGAGCAGGAGAGTTGGTACTAGCAAGATGATGTGAGAAACACAGGCCAATGATTACCAGTTTTACAGGCAGAAGAAGGGACCAGGGGCTGCTTCCAGGATCTGGAGGTCAGAAAATTTTTTCCAGGTGCCTCGAAAAACAGCTGCCCTGCAGAAACCTTGACTTTGGGGCCAAGGCACTGTCTGAATTCTGATCTCCAGAACTGTGATAACAATGCTGGATTTTAAGTTTTGGAGCCTGTGGTAGTTTGTGAAAAAGCAGCTGTAGGAAATCAACACCCATTTCTCTATATTGTCCATAAAGGGAAGGGGAACATGGTGGATGTATTCCCCAAATTTGATATGCTGTGTCTCACTCCCTGGCCTTGGCCTTCTCTCCTGGTAGCCCCAGGGAAGCCTGCACCCCATCAGCAGAAGCTGCTCCTGGGTGACTGTGTGACAGCCCCCCATTTCCAAAGGAGCTGGTGAAACACCTCAGCAGCTGCACCACAGACCTCCTGCTGTGCCAGCTACCATACTCTTGCCACAAACATGCTGATGGACACAAACCAGAACTCAGCAGCTCTGAGCCACAGTGCATCAGCCAGCCAGTGGCCAACACACCCCGCAGTACAACACAGCCCCTGTGTGTCCCTGCAGGTGACTATATGGGCCTTTCTAAAACAATGTCACTTGTCTGCTCAGACCCCCAAGAGTGACACTCCATTGTCAATCGTCAGCATTTTCCCCATCACTGGCCTCGCTGTCAGGGTCTTTTCTACTAGCATAGGTCCACGCCTCTCCTGCCCCAACCAACCCATCACTGCAACCTCACAGCTCTGCTTATCAGGGACAGAGCATGCCAACATAGATGGTATGTACACAGACAACAGAGAACATCTCTGTACATGTACAGAGACAGCAGAGTCCCTACTATGGCAAACTTGAGTGTCCATTCTATTTGACGGGAGGCACTTTTTTTCTTTTCTGCTTTTTGTATCACACCCAGTGATACTCAGGGGTTACTCCTGGATCTGCACTCAGGAATTACTCCTGGCAGTGCTCAGTGACCATATGCGATGCTGGGGATCGAACCCGGGTTGGCAGCGTGCAAGGCAAACACCCTGCCTGCTGGACTATCGCTCCGGCCCCAACGGGAGGCACATTTGAACCACACCCCTGTCCCCTCTGGAAAGGTTTCTATGACTACCTCAGCCACCCGTATCCTTCCTTTAACTGGTTGAGCTGGCATCTATTCATATTTCCTATCATCTTTCATATTTCCATTGTCATATTTCCATGATATTTTCTATTAATTTTTTGGGGAGCCCTGTGGTGCTCCTAGCTCACCAGGGCTATATAGGTGATGCTGAGGATTGAACCGGGCCCTGTGCATGTGTTCTAGCCCTTTGAGTTGTCTCCTTGGCCTTGTTAGGAAAAGTATTTATTTCCCCAGACATCACCCCAAGCTAGGCCAGAAAGGAGGCCTGCAGAAAGGAGAGGCATAGAGGGGGCCACTGAAGCATGTGGGACCCTCAGACATCACACAGGCCAAGGAAAAGACAATGTCATAGCTGGGGAGACAGGGATGCTGAGGACCATGTTTTCCCTGTGTGGGGAAGGCCTGGTGCAGGCTCCTTTACTCTGTTAGTCTGTGCCCCAAGGGCCCTCATCTTTCCTGTCTCTGCTCTGGAAAGAGAGAGTAAGAGCAAGAGCGAGTAAGAGAGAGCAAGAATGAGAGTGAGGGGAGAGAAAAAGAGAGCAAGAGCAAGAGTGAGGGGGAGAGAGAGAGGATAGAGAGGAGAGAGAGAGAGAGAGAGAGAGAGAGAGAGAGAGAGAGAGAGAGAGAGAGAGAGAGAGAGAGAGAGAGAGAGAGAAACAAGTGCGCTCCAAGCCGGCTGATGGCTCCCAGCCAGGCTGATGGCGGAAGTTGGCTGGCCTCTGGGGGGTAGTTCTGCCCTTCCTTTGTGAGGAATAATCCTTTACCAGCCTCGCAGAGTCAGTTGCCATCTGAACTGTCATTCTGGAGAGCTATTGATTGGAGGAGGCGCCTCTGCGTGCGTTCTCTGCAGCAGCAGCAGAAAAGGGGCGGCTCAAGCGCAGACACGATGATAAGCTGGCCATGGGTATCTCGACAGGAGCCTAATGAAGAAATCTGCTAACAGCGAGGCCCAGCTTAGTAACGTCTCCTCTTGGCTCTGGCTCCACTTACACCCCTCCCTGTGCAAGGTGAATGAATACAGAGTTATCATGGGTCCTGTGGATGACACATTCCTCCTGCCAGTGGGTCCATGTGATAGCAGTGTCCCCAGGAGACTGGGCTCACACACTCCATCCATCCTAGCTTACAGGCTGAATGTCTCCCTTTACATGTTACAGCTCTCTCTCTCTCTCTCTCTCTCTCTCTCTCTCTCTCCCTCCTCACTTACTCACTCTTGCTTTCCTGCTCTCATAATTTGTTCCCAGTAGGAAGGTTTGAGCAGCCATTCTAGGAGAAACTGAGCTCTCTGGGGAGTTCCTGTCCAGGTAGAAGGGAGCATGTGGTTATTATTACCGGTGAAAGCTGGGAAGCTGGCTGGCTGACATGGTACCTCAGAGGCGTCTGGGCTGTATTGCTTTCGAGGCTGGGTACATAATCACCACAAGGAGAGCCACAAGCATGGAAAGGGGGAGAGGAGCAGCTTCCTACTGGAGGAGGGCTTATAGCAGAGGCCGAGGGTCTGTCCAGGCACTGACCAAGCCCCATTTGAAGAGGGATCCCTGTGTGGTCTGCCTGATGCTTCCTTCTCTTCTCACAGTTCTGCCACTCTGCTCTTGTGCTCCCAACACTGTCTTCTCCAGAACACTGCTGCTGACCTATGGACAGAACTGGGCCTCCCACACAGAGCACGGGCAAAGCTGCCATGTGAAGCATGGTCCTGTGTCTGCCAGGCACCGTACTAGACTTTGTGTGATATTTCCCTCCACTGGTGCAGTGCCTGACTGACAGCCAAGGATATGTGGCTCCCAGGATCACCAACACCTTGAGCTCAGGCCAGGAAATGGGAGGGATGGATGGAAGTGCACCTCCAGTTCTCTAGTCCACAGTGATCTCCCTGCTGGAGCTTCTCCAGGCTCCAGGGGAGAGTGGCCCACCTGCCAGCCTAGTAATGACAATTACTACTGGGCGGGATTCTAGCAAAACCAAGCAGATGGACTGAAGGCTGAACCTTTGCAGTGTGGCTTCATTTGCTGAAGATTTTCATGCACAAGAGGAAAGATCTAAGCCCAAACTTCAGGGCAATGTGGACACTCATCAAAAGCAGAAGTATATGCCCTTCAGGCCTCTGACATGCCGTGTACACATGGTCACTTCATCTCTCCAAGGGGCCTCCAGGAATTGGGACCTTTACCTTCCTTCGGTTTACATGCAGAGAGGATGTTCTTTCTCTTTCTTTCTTTCTTTCTTTCTTTCTTTCTTCCTTCCTTCCTTCCTTCCTTCCTTCCTTCCTTCCTTCCTTCCTTCCTTCCTTCCTTCCTTCCTTCCTTCCTTCCTTCCCTCCCTCCTTCCTTCCCTTCCTCTCCTTCCTTCCTTCCTTCCTTCCCTCCCTCCCTCCCTCCCTCCCTCCCTCCCTCCCTCCCTCCCTTCCTTCCTTCCTTCCTTCCTTCCTTCCTTCCTTCCTTCTTTCTTTCTCTTTCTTTCTCTTTCTTTCTCTCTCTCTCTCTTTCTCTTTCTTTCTTTCTCTCCCTCCTTCTCTCCCTCCCTTCCTTCCTTCCTTCCTTCCTTCCTTCCTTCCTTCCTTTTCTTTCTCTCTTTCTTTCTTTCCTTTCTTCTTTCCTTCTTTTTCTTTCTTAATTTTTTCTTTTTGGGTCATACCCAAAGATGCCCAGGAGTTACTCCTGATTCTGCATTCAGGAATTACTTCTGGCAGTGCTTGGAGAAACATATGGGATGCCAAGGATCGAACCCAGGTCAGCTGCATGCAAGGCAAATGCCCTACCCACTGTGCTATCACTATGCCCCCTGTAATTTCTGTCAAAAAATAAAAGAATTCTCCCTCAGCAAGCACTTTTTGCTTAGTGACTTGGGCATGGAAGGACAGGTGGTCTCAATTCCATTTCCATTATGTCATTTTTTTTGGGGGTCATAATTGGTTGTGCTCAGGGCAGACTCCTGACTCTGTGCTCTGGGTCTCTCAACAGTGCTTGGGAGCATATCTCTCAGTACTGGGGATTGAACCTGTGTCAGCAGTGTGCAAGGCAAGTGCCTTAAGCCCTGCATTATCTCTCCAGCCATCTGTTACCATTGACTGGTAGCGAATCATCTCTTAATCTCTATATCCCTGCTCACACTGCAGACAAACCCAGAGGTGCTCAGAACCATGAGATCGCTCCTCTGTGTGTGTGTGTGTGTGTGTGTGTGTGTGTGTGTGTGCGTGCTTGTGCCTTTCCTGGTGGCCAGCTCCATTGTTATGCTCTGCTTGGCCTCCCCCTCTTCAGCTAATGTCCCTGGGACCTGGAGGGCAAGGTGGAAGGTGTTTCTAGGTATTAATTTTAATCTAAGCTTGAACCTAAACTTTGAGTTTGATACTTGGATTTATGTAAGATATTGGCTTTTATGTATGTTCCCATCTATAACCCTGAGTTCTAAGATTGCTGTGATAAGAATAAAATAGTAAGAACTGCTTTCTGTGGGCCAGGTTTTGTTTCACTGAGCCCTCACAACAATGCATTCAGTACTAAAGTGTCAGCACTTCATAGAGAGGGGCAACACCAAGGCTTAGAAAGCTCAGTCTGGTCCCCACCTCAGGTTTGTCTGATCCCAGCCTTCACACTAAAGTGCACTGTAGTCAATTCCCCTTCTCCTGCCTCAGTAGAGCCAAATTTCGCATCTGTAAGTTTCACACACCCCCCCACAATTTTCTTTTTGGGAGCACACCCAGCGATGCTCAGGAGTTACTCCTGGCTCTGTGATCAGGAATTACTCCTAGTGGTACTTGGGGAGTCATATGGATGCTGGGGATCGAACTCTTGTCAGATGCATGCAAAGCAAGCACCCTACCTCTGGGCTATTGCTCTGGCCCCTTAACAAAAACCCTTAACTGGCCTTTATTTCCATGAGCTTCCATGAAGCTGGGAACTCAAACCTGAAAGCCACATTGAGAATTTCAAGAGCCTGAGCCTCTCTCATGCTCTGTGGGATTGGGCATCTCTAAAGGGTAAAATCTCCCCAATTTTCCCAGCTCTGCTTGTTCGTGTCCTTTTCCCGAACACTCTCTCCTGTCCACCAACCATTATGTTCTCTCTGGACAGTTGAGTTGGAAATCATCATTTGCTTCTCTGAACTGCTGAAGTACAATTGCACATTTTGGTAAGCATCATGTACATAATATAAAAATATATAATTTATCTCTAAAGTAGGTCATTCTTTATAAACTGGTATTAACTTGCATATTATTGGATCCAGACCAGTGTCTCTCAATTTTCTCCCAACCATGTCTCTCTTCTGATTTTTTCACCTACGGCCCCCTGGAAATATCCTGGGGACTCATAATGGCCATATGGCCTTTGACTGAGAAATGCTGATCTAGGACAAAAATGTTTCAGAAAAATTTCTAGGAGAAAAATTTAAGATGGATCCTAAGCACAGGGTTTCTCCTATTGCTGACTTGTATGCCTGAACCTGTGATAAGTAAAGCCTTTTAAAACTGCATCGGATTCCTGAGTCTTCATCCATTCCCGCCCGGCGGAGGTAGAAGGGAACTTCGCTTCCTGGCACTGTTGGGGACGCCAGCGGCGTTCCCGACATCAGGAGTCCCTGGGTGGGCAACCCCTGCATCTGGAGGTCCCACCAAGATGTTGATGAACTTTTCCTGAAGCCGAGAACAGCATTTAAACCTCTGGATTACTCATAAAACAATGAAGAAAATAAACCTGCAGAATATCCATATTTAGTAGCAGAAGAAAGAAGAGTAACAACAGAATGTAGCCATAAATACATGATAGCTCACAAGTGGCCCAAGGAAACTGCCAAAAAATTCAGGGTATTCTCCCTGGGGGGGTGCGGCTGGCCGGAGGCGGGCACCTGGGGTCGTGGTAGAGCCCTAGGCCTCGGCAGAAGGTGGAACTACAACCCCAGAAATCCAAGAAGCGGAAGTAAATGGACATTTTGAACTCTCACACTGGCCAGTCTCTGCCTCAGGTATTCTCCCTGGGGGATGCTGCTGGCTGGGCGGGTGCCTGGGGTTGTGGTAGAGTCCCAGGCCTCGGCAGAAGGTGGAACTACAACCCCCAGAAGTTCAAGCGAAAGTGGAAGTAAACTGACATTTTGAACTCTCACACGGCCTGTCTCCGCCTCAGGTATTCTCCCTGGGGGTGCGGCTGGCCAGGCGGGCAGCCACTCACGCGGCTGCTTATTAATACAAAAACTAGAAAATTCAACACCAAGGGAAGGTAATATCCTTAAGAAAAAAGAAACAGTATGCTAGAGGAATCTATCCCTGAACACCGCAACACCGTGGGGAAACAACGCAGATCCCCAGTTCGAAGAACAGATGAAGAAATCAACCCTGAAGACTCAAAAAGAATGCAGATGTGCATAATCTTTCTGACAAGGAATTTAGAGAAGAAATTGGTAGGATGTTTAAGGAGCTCAATGAAAAAAATGGAGCACATATCCAACAAAATACAGGAGAACATAAACGAAGCAGTTGAAAGGGCAGTCAGTAAATTACGGGAGGAAATGAAAGCAGAAATGAGAACCATGCAAATAGAAATATCATCGCTTAAAAATTCAGTAGATGAAATGAAAAACACAATAGTGGCTCTCAATAGTAGGATGACAGCAGCGGAAGAGAGAATCAGTGAGACTGAAGATGAGCTGCAGAAAGCACTCAGAGAACTACATAAGATGGAAAAAGACTGGAAAATGGATCAGCAACGAAACAGAGAACAATGGGATGAAGCCAGGCGGAACAACATAAGAATCATTGGAATCCCAGAGGGACAGGAAAGTAACCCCAAGGAAACTAAAACAGTTAAAAACATCCTGGTTGAAAAGTTCCCGAGTTAAAGGATGAAGGCATCCAGATCCAAGAAGCCTGACGCATACCAGCAAGAAGAGACCCCAATAGAAAGACCCCAAGACACATCCTAGTCAAAGTAATGGATGCCATAGACAGAGACATAATTCTTCAGGCAGCAAGATCAAAGAAGGAAATTGTATACAAAGGAGCATCCATTCGACTTTCAGCAGACTTCTCAGAAGAGACCCTCCAAGCCCGAAGACAATGGTGGCATATAGTAAAAAAAAAAAAACTCAATGAACTGAATGCCTCAGCAACAATTCTTTATCCGGCCAAACTCTCACTCAGATTTGAAGGACAGATATACAACTTCTTGGATAAACAACAGCTTAGGAACTTTGTAAACTCAAAACTAACCTTAAAAGAAGGACTGAAAGATCTACTCTAAGACGAGAAAAAACCCAAAAGAACAACCAACCTATACAGAAAGATGGCACAAAATCCCGTGACAACAATCTCTCTCAATGTCAATGGTCTGAATGCACCAGTTAAGAGACACAGAGTGGCAAAATGGATCAAAAAAATGAATCCGACATTCTGCTGCCTTCAAGAAACACACCTGAACAATCGGAAGCAAAGACAGGCTTAAACTAAAAGACTGGAAAACAATCCTTCACTCAAACAACAAAAAGGCTGGGGTAACCATACTGGTATCCAACAACATAGACTTCAGGTTGAAGAAGGTCAGAAGGGACAGTGAAGATCACTTGTTAATAGTCAAGGGATACATATATCAGGAAGAAATCACACTATTAAACATATATGCACCCAACGAGGGGCCAGCAAAATACCTAAAACAACTACTAATAGACTTCAAAGAAGACATTGACAGCAACACAATTGTAGTTGGAGACTTCAACACTGCTCTATCAACCCTGGATAGATCAACAAGATTGAAATTTACCAAGGAAATACTGGCCCTAAAAGAAGAGATGGAAGAAAGAGGGCTCGTAGACATATACAGGGCATTTCATCCCCCAAAAGCTGAATACACTTTCTTCTCCAGTGCACATGGAAAATACTCCAAAATATATCACATACTGAGCCATAAATCATAGCTCCATAAAATCAAGAAGATAGAAATTGTGCCAACTATTTTTTCAGACCATGATGCACTGAAAATAGAAGTTAATTGTACACAAAAACGGAGACCAATACCAAGTAGCTGGAAACTAAACAGCTCACTGCTGAACAATCAGCAAGTCATAAAAAGAAATCAGGGAAATCCAAAGATTCCTGGAAACAAATGAGACTGAAGACACAAATTACCAGAACTTGTGGGATACAGTGAAAGCAGTGTTAAGAGGCAAGTTCATAGCTCTTCAAGCATTCATCAGAAAAGAAGAAAAGGCCATCACAAACAGTCTGACTTCACAACTTAAGATCTTAGAGAGTAATCAATAAAAGGAGCCCAACCCAAACAGAAAGAAAGAAATAATAAAACTTAGAGCAGAAATCAATGAGATGGAATGTCAAAAAACAATCCACAAGATCAACGAAAACAAAAGCTGGTTCTTTGAAAAAAATAAACAAGATTGACAAACCACTTGCAAGACTTGTAAGAAAAGGAAAAGAGAGAAAACGGGGACGTCACAACAGAAACCACAGAATTTCAAAAGATCATCAGAGATTACTATGAGAGCCTGTATGCCACAGAACAAGAGAACCTAGAAGAAATGGACAAATTCCTGAATTCCTATAGCCTCCCAAGTGTGCGACAATAAGATTTGGAATACCTCAACAAACCTATCTCCATCCAGGAGATGGAATCGGTAATCAAAAATCTCCACAAACACAAAAGCCCAGGTCCAGATGGATCACTATCACTATCCTCCCGTTGATCATCTATTTGCTAGAGTGGGCACCAGTAATATCTCCATATGTCCTGTCTCATGCTAGTAGAGCCCAAGGGCATCTATTCGCTCCAGGAACATAAAGAGCATCAAACCATTATTTTAGGTCATGGGAATGAACTAATATAATTGTTACTGGTATTTGGCATATCAAATAAAACAGGGCAGCTTGCCAGGCTTGCCATGCATCTCTCTCTCAGATGGATTCACCAGGGAATTCTACCAAACCTTTAAAGAGGACCTATTCCCAATTCTTTTCAAGCTCTTCTGGCAAATTGAAGAAACAGAAACACTCCCAAATAGCTTTTAGGAGGCACATATCAATCACCCTGATACTCAAAGCAGACAGAGATGTCACAAAAAAGGAAAACTACAGACCAATATCCCTGATGAACAAAGATGCTAAGATCTTCAACAAAATACTAGCAAATAGAATCCAAAGAGTCATCAAAAGATTATACACCATGACCAAGTGGGATTCATCCCGGGAATGCAAGGATGGTTCAACATCCACAAGTCAATCAACATAATACATCATATCAACAAAAAGAAAAATAAAAACCATATCAACATATCAATAGATACAGAGAAGGCATTTGACAAGATTCAACACCCGTTCATGATGAAAGCTCTCCATAAAATGGGGATTGAAGGAATCTTCCTCAATATAATCCAGGCCATCTACTACAAGCCCACAGTGAGCATCATTCTCAATGGGGAAAAACTGAAAACCTTCCCCTTAAGATAAGGGACAAGACAAGGCTTCCCACTCTCACCACTTCTATCAATATAGTATTGGAAGTACTTGCCATAGCAATCAGGGAAGAAAAAGACATCAAGGGCATCCGGATAGGAAGGGAAGAAGCCACGTTGTCACTATTTGCAGATGACATAATATTATACCTGGAAAACCCAAAACTCTCTACCAAGAGGCTCCTAGAAATAATACATTCCTATAGTAGAGTGGCAGGGTACAAAATCAATAACCAAAAATCAATGGCCTTCCTATATGCAAACAGTGAAAGAGAAGAAAGGGACATTAAAGAAACTATCCCATTTACAATTGCGCCGCAGAAAATCAAATACCTAGGAATCAGTTTGACAAAGAATGTAAAGGATCTCTACAAAGAAAACTACAAAACGTTACTTCAGGAAATAAAAGAGGACCTGAGGAAACGGAGACACATTCCCTTCTCATGGATCGGAAGGATTAACATTATCAAAATGGTAATGCTCCCCCCTAGAGCTTTATCAATGAGCAGTCCCTATAAAGATACCCATGATGTTCTTCAAAGAAATTGAGCAAACACTCCTGAAATTCCTATGGAATAATAAACCCCCACGAATATCTAAAGCAATCATTGGGAAAAAGAAGATGGGAGGTATCACTTTCCCCAACCTCAAGCTCTACTACAGAGCCATTGTAATTAAGACAGTGTGGTATTGGTATAGAAACAGACCCGTAGACCTATGGAATAGAACTGAATATCCTGAAACACACTCTCAAATATACAACTACTTAATCTTCGATAAAAGAGCAAAAAATATAAAGCAGAACAAAGAAAGTCTCTTCAACAAATGGTGCTGGGAAAACTGGGCAGTTATATGTAAAAAAATGAACTAAGACCTCCTTTGGGTGGAGTATGCTACCCGAACGACAGAGCCTGGCAAGCTACCCGTGTCGTATTTGATATGCCAAATACCAGTAACAATTTTAGACCTCATTCCCATGACCTGATGGAATGGCTTGAGGCTCTTTATGTTCCTGGAGCAAGCAGGTACCCTTAGGCTCTACTAGCATGAGACAGGACATATGGAGATGTTACTGGTGCCTGCTCGAGCCAATCGATGATGAACGGGAAGAGACCTCCTTCTAACGCCATGCACAAAAGTCAGATTAAAATGGATTATAGTGTATGTTCTGTAATCCATAGTCTGGAGGGGAAGGAAAAGAGAAAGAGAGAGAAAGGGAAAGAAATAAAGAACCTGCCATGGAGGAGGGCTGGGGAAGGGGGGAGGGAACCGGGGATGTTGGTGGTGGGAGATGGGCACTGGTGGCGGGATGGGTGCTGGAACACTGTATGACCAAAACCCAAATATAAACTTTTTAATTGTATATCTTTGTAATTGTAAAAATAAAAAAAATTTAAAAAAATGGATTATAGATCTCAACATCAGACATGAATCTATGAGGTACATCGAAGAAAACAAAGAGAAACGCCTCTACGACATCGAAACTAAAAGTATCTTTAAAGACGACACACCACTGACCAAGCAAATGGAATCAAAGATAAACAAATGGGATTATATAAAATTGAAAAGCTTCTGCACCTCAAAAGAAACGGTGACCACGATACAAAGACAGTCCACAGAGAGGGAAAGAATATTCACCCAATACCCATCTGACAAGGGGTTAATATCCAGGATATATCAGGCACTGGCAGCCCTTCACAAGAAAAAAGCAGCCAACCCCATCAAAAAATGGGGAGAAGAAATGAACAGAAGCTTCCAAAAAGAAGAAATTCGAATGGCCAAAAGGCATATGAAAAAGTGCTCTTCATCTTTAATCATCAGGGAGATGCAAATCAAAACAACAATGAGGTACCATCTCACACCACAGAGACTGGCACACATTCAAAACAGCAAGAACAACCGGTGCTGGCGTGAATGTGGGGAAAAAGGGACTCTCATCCACTGTTGGTGGGAGTGCTGATTGGTCCAGCCCTTTTGGAAAACAATATGGGCATTCCTCTGAAAACTAGACATTGAGCTCCCATTTGATCCAGCAATAGCACTCCTGGGAATATACCCGAGAGACCGAAAAACACATAGCAGAAACACTATCTGTATTTCTTTATTCATCTCTGTGCTATTCACAGTAGCTAGAATCTGGAAACAACCCAAATGCCCAAGAACAGAGGACTGGCTAAAGAAATTGTGGTTCATCTACACTATGGAATACTATGCAGCTGTCAGAAAAGACGAAATCATGAAATTTACCTGCAAATGGATGGACATGGAGACTATCATACTGAGTGAAATTAGTCAGAAGGAAAAGGACAGATATAGAATGACTGCATTCATTAATAGGATATAAATAGATACCAGTGTTTTACTAAGTGTGGGAAATGGTAATGGCAGATTAAAACTCACCATTGAATATACACAAAGAGACTTCCAGTGATAAACTCTAAATATCTGCAGGGTTAGCCATAATGTGTAAAAAGAAGAGGGAGAGAGATGCAGAGACAGAGAGAGAGAGAAAGAGAGGAAAGGGGGCTACCTGCTATTGAGGCAGCCTGGGGGTGGGTGAGAGGGATGGGGTACATTGGTGGTGGAAATGGGGCACTGGTGGAGGGATGGATGTTGGAATACTGTATTACCAAGAACCAATTATGAACACCTTTGTAATTGTATGTTCTCATGGTGGTATAATAAAAATTTAAAAAAATTAAGATGGGGAATTCTGAGTTTTAGATTTTTTGGGGGTTTGGAAAATGCCTTGATTGAGGAATCACAGTATGAGGATATTTTATCTACAATAAAAGGCATCACATTTTTATTGTAGATATTTTATATGCGTGTCTCATATCATTCATTTATTCATATATTTCATGAGTGTGATCTAGTCTTTGTGATATGTCAGGCATGTCTCGGAAAGCTTTTTATAACTCCTGGAGGAGCAAAGCACCAGACAGCGTGTTAATGGAAGTGTGTAGTTTTGTTGCCTTGTAACACCAAGAAGAGATTCTTAACACCCAGACTAAAACAAGCTATGCAGAGAGCCCTGGGGAACCCTAGAACTGAACACTGGGGTTGTAAGGGACATCAAGCACAACACTTGGTCACCCCAGTTTTTGTTTGCTTGTTTGTTTATTGTTGTTAAACAGAGTGCCCAGGATTTTAGCTAGCATTTTTTCTCCCTGACACTGAGAATCTACACGCCTTGTTCAGTTGACTAAGAACTTTACACTGATGCATTCCAGAATTTCATACATTCTTATCTCAAGTGATGAGTGCATGGGGGTGGGTGGGGGAGGAAGATCTTTGTACATGTCCTCCCATTGCGTGGAAATACTTTAATGCTTATTGACCAGTTCCTGGCTTTGTTGAACTTCATTGTCTTTTTCCCTCTTTCCTCACGTAAATCTCATGCTATTTTATGACATATAATGCTTTTCAAATGACACTGAACTTTCAGGCTGTAGGATTAAGGATACTTGTTGATGAAATAAATCCTATTTAAAGCCTATGTTCTGGTGAAAGATGGACGAGAACATAAAAGCAAATTCTATCAGAAGCTTCCAGGGGCTGAGCAGCCCCTGACCTCTGCTGTCCCTGGGGTGTGACTGAGGATGCTGGGAGGCCAGCAAGACCCTGGAGTAATTCAGCTGACAAAGGCCACTGGCGTGGACAGCACATCTCATGTCTCAGTTAGAGGCCACCGACTGAGCTGTCAAAATAGAATTATGTGAAGTGCTCAGAGGGGCTTGGATTAGCCGATTTTCTTAAACATGGGTCAGTTACTCATGTGCCAGATTCCCATTTCCTCCTCTGTCCTTCAGTGCCAGCAAGGTGGCCCTTTGCACTGCAGGAAGAAAGAAACCCGTCGTAAATCCACAATCTTTGTTACATGTGAGACTTATCTTTTCTGAGCCTCAATTACTCAAGCTGCAGAAGGGAAGAAATACTCTGAACTCCTATAGGGGTTACTGAAGATCAATTAAGATAATGAATGAGAAAATGGTAAAGTGCTAAACAGCAATAGGGATAAAATTAATCACCTTATGCTTTTTTTAAATCCTTTTTTAGCTACACCTGGTGGTGCTTGGAGGTGACTCCTGCTGCAGATCTCGGCTCCCTCTTGGCTGTGCTCAGTGGACTGTGCGGTGTTGGGGACAAACCCAAGGCTTCTATCTGAAAAGTACTCCCACTTTTTGAGCTATTCTCCCTGGCCCTTATGTTGGAAAAACAAAACAAACAAAACCTGAATCTTTTATTCTACAGAATTTTAGGTTTTTTCTTTCCTAGTCTTTGCTGAGTCCTTCACTGCTTTTCAGGAAAGCTTGTGGGTCAAAGAACTTGGAAGCCACCTTTGATTCTTCCTTTTCTCTTACTTAGTGGGAAAAAAATAAAATGCTTGGGAACAGTGCAGGAAGACAATGGAAAAATATTTTTCAAAAACCAAACACAACTCAAACACATCTTGTGACCATGGAGTCAAGCATTTACTTTGTCAGTATAAAGCAGACACTTCTTGAGCTCCATGATTAACTTGTCCTACACTGGTGTAGCCCCCTTACTAGCCATCATGTGCAGAGGGGAAAACACTCATCACAACAGAGGAACCAGTTAGTGGGTGCAACAAACATGGAAACAGATGATTTCAACTTTGTATTAGTTGCATTGATGGTGACTGCTCAATTCTTAATGTGTGTGTGTGTGTGTGTGTGTGTGTGTGTTGTGTCCAGGAAGTCTTCCTGGAGGAGGTGTGCCATAACACAAACTTGGAGACTGTGGTGGGTCAAATATGTTTCCTCAGTGATTCCAGGTTTTAATACTTTGAACCAGTGATAGGTTACTTTTCATCACAAAGGGAATTTAGACTTGGACAGAGCTAAGGCAATTCATCTTGAAAAATTTTAGTATGTTATTTGGGTGAGTTATATGGGTGCATACAAAGTAATTCTAAAGTGTTCTGCAAAATGGAAGGAGAGGGTCTTGGGGGGGTGGCTCAGTGGTGCTGGCTTTGTGGGCACAAGAGCACGTGATATCTGGTAGAATTGCAGCCATTATACAATCTCCCTCCAGTACCTTTGCAGCAATGACAGCAGAAAGAAGGGAGGGGTAAATATTTTCAAATCGAAAAGGAGAATCCTACAGGTAGGATGCAAGAAGGATTTGTGCTAGTCTTGTTGGCATTAAGATGGAGAAAGGGGATATAATCAAGGTATGTGTCAGCCTCAAGAAGCTGGAAAAGGGACCTGTGAGACAGTACAGCAGATAAGGTCCTTGTAAGCAACCAACCTGACTTGATGGCTGGTACCACATGTAGTCCCCGAACACGTCAAGGAAGGACCCTGAGCACAGAGACAGGAATAAGTCCTGAGAACAGCTGGGTGTGGCCCCAGACCCAAAGGGGGAGGAAGAAGCTGGAAAAGACAAGGACTTTTTTTTTTTGCCTTGGAGTCTCCAGAAGAAAGCTCAGCTCTGCCCACCCATAAGTCGATATTAGTCAGCGAGTCCCATGGACTCACATGTAAGTTGTACTATTTTTAGTCATGATGTCTGTAATGGTAGAACAATCATAGAAAACTGACAGTAGAACGGGGTCATCGGACAGATCTGTCTTGCTGGGCAGAAGCTCCAAGGCCCACCCAGAGGAAAAGTTCTCCCAAGACAGTCATGTGGGGGGAGGAGAGGTGGGAGGGAACCTGGGGGATAGGGGTGGAGGGAAATGTATATGGGTGAAGGGATGGGTGATAGAACATTGTATAACCCCAACCCAATCATGAGCAACTTTGTAAGTGTGTATCTCACTGTGCTTCAAAAAAATATAGGCAGTCCTGGGCAGTACTCTTGAGCCTCAAATTCAAGGTGCTCACCAATGTTAGTGACTTTTCAAGTGATGGCTTTCACAGAGAATGAAAGGCCTGTTCGCTTTGACATGTTTTTAACTTACAACAGCCTATAAAGTCCCAGGCAAATGTTTCCCCTTCTGTACCTCTGTGGGGCTCCAGCCAGACACCCAAAGCAGCTGAAGCCTCCATTGCCTCCTCCATCCCCCTCCTGGAGGAGAGGGCCCTGGGAAGGTGTCAGCTGCTAATGAATGACACACGCCTCCCAAATTAATAAGCCTTCCAGTTCTTAGGAAAATCCACTCAACTAAGTCTCCAGGATGACTAATTGGCAGAACTGGTTAAATTAATCAAAAAATGGAAATGAGGATGTAGGAAGGGGGAAGGGAGGATTCTATTTTTACTTGGTGGCATGGAACCAGCCTGGGTGTTAATTGCTGCTAAGCTTGAACAGTAGACAGTGGGGGATTGGGGGGCTGGGATCAGTGATTTTGCTCCTTGTTGAATGTCTCTGGCTTGGCTTTACTCCAGGAACAGGGGAGGGGGTGTCTGTGTATGTTTATAATCCTGTCACCAGGCAAAGCATTTTAATAAAGGTTAAACAACAACCTAGCCAAACTCCTGAAATTAACTGTTAATCATGGTCACTGATCGACACTGAACCCCCTTTGTGAGCTGTGTCTAAGAGCAGAGGTCAGAGATTCAGGGGCTGTCTTGGCAGAGGACTCTGGACACAGTTCATCAGAGAGCTGGGGAAGAAACTGTTTCTGAAGGGACCAAGTGCCAGAGTGGCAGGGCTTGACTAGGAGACTAGTAAGGGGCAGTTAGGATAGGACCATAGATTTTATCTTCTATGAGAGTTAGTTCTATAATTGAAATGGGGGAAATCCTATCCATTAGTTTACATACAAGGGAGCCCTTGAAATAATCTTTTTGGATGTTAAAACATACAAACAAAAACTTTCCAGCTGCCAAATACTCAGAAGAATATGCAAAATGCTCCCAGAGGGCCAGCAAGATAGTACAGTGGGTAGGGTACTTGCCTTGCATATTGCTGAATTGGATTTGATACCTGGCACCCATATTATCCCCGAGTATCTCCAGGGGTGATTTATGAGTACAGAGCCAGCTGTAAGCCCTGAGCATGGCTGGGTACCGTGCAATCCAGAGCCTGTTCCCCACCCTAGCAAATGCTCCTTTAAAAAAAAAGGAAAAATGGGCAAAAAGACTGGTAGGCACTTCTCTAAAGAAGATAAACAGATGGCCTACAGACACATGAAAAAATGTCCAACATCTCTTATGATTAGGGATATGCAAATCAAAACAACAGTGGGAATGCCGGCTGGTCCAGCCTTTCTGGAAAACAATATGGACATTCTTCCAAAGACTAGAAATTGAACTCCCATTTGACCCATCCATACCACTCCTGGGAATATACTCTGGGAAGACAAAAATACGCAGCGGAAACACCATCTCTACTTTTATGTTCATTGCAGCAGTATTCACAATAGCCAGAATCTGGAAACAACCAGAATGCCCGAGAATTGATGACTGGATAAAGAAGCTTTGGTACATCTACACAATGGAATACTATGCGGCTGTTAGGAAAAATGAAGTTATGAAATTTGCCTATAAATGGATGGACATGGAGAAGATCATGTTGAGTGAAATTAGCCAGAAGGAGAGAGACAGATATAGAATGACTGCATTTATTTGCATGACATAAATATATATGTATATATTATGATACCAATATCCAAGGTCAAGTGAAACATGTATCAGGAGGTCTTGTCAAAGGTGGAAATTATCACAAACATGTGGGAGTCAGAGGCTAGGTAAGACAGAAAATGGAACAGTGTGCTAACAATTGTCGAAAGAACTAATACCAACCTAGAACTGAGCATTAAATGCAGGCAAAAAGATATACATGACAACCCTTTAATGTATGTTCTGTAATCCACAATCTGGAAGGGAAGGAAAAGAGAAAGGGAAAGAAATAAAGAACCTGCCATGGAGGTGGGTTGGGGGGTGGGGGGGAGGGAACTAGGGAAGTTGGTGGTGGGAGATAGGCACTGGTGGAGGGATGGGTGATGGAACACTGTATGACCAAAACCCAAATATCAACATCTTTGTAATTGTATATCTCATGATGGTATAATAAAATACTTAAAAAAACTACAGTGGGTATCACCCTCCACTGATGACGGCCCATATTAAAAGGCTAAAAACAAACAAGTACAGGTGAGGATGTGGAGGAAGAAGAATCCTGGTTCACTGTTGGTGGTGATATAAAGTGGCATAGAGCCATGGAAAGTGGTGGGAATAGGCCTTAGGATAAAGAAAGATAGGAAGACTGGGGAGATAGCTTAAATGTTAGAACACAAGCCTAACTTGTGTAAGGCCCTGAGTTTGATCCCTGGCACCCTGTGAACCCTGCAGAACCCTGCACACTGTTTGGTATGACTTTGGTGGTCCTCAGCATTGCACTTTGGGCAATGTACACCAGGCCCATGAGGTCTTGTATTGGGAGTGGCCCTTATGAAAAAAAATCTGTGAATTCCATGTGACCTACCAATATATATTTATCTGAAACATCTGCAAACTTCAGATAAATTGGAAAGGTTAATTGGAAAGGCTGTTGGAACCCCCAATGAAAACATGGAGTCAACCTAAAGGTCTTCAATACCTAGAGAGGCCCAAGGATGTGGCTCAGTGGTACAGCCCCCACATTGCATGAGTGAGGCCGTCTGGGGCTCTAGGCCACATTGCTAAGTGTGTGACCTGGTGTTACAATGAAGGCACATCACCAGCAAGTGTGTTAAAACTGCCATCAAGCTACCCCAGACATCCTCCCAGAACAACAGCGTTGTAAAAATGAATTCTTTTAATTGAAATAAATATTTAGAAAAATTGCAAAAAAATAAAGGTCACCAAGAGATTATCGGATAAAGAATTATAGTCAGGTGCACTGTGTGAAATGCTGTTCTGCCATAAAACGATGAAATAGGGCCCTTTGGGATTAAGCAATGGAACTCGAGCTGAGTATACTCAGTTAAAAGTAAGTGAAAGGCATTATCAGACAGTTCCATTCATATGTGGAATAGAAAGCAAATGCACTGGCAAGAAAGAACCCAACCAGCTCTTGGACTTGGTGAAAATTCTGGGAGCTATCAGGGAGAAAGGGAGGGGGTGGGAGGAACATGTAGAAGGAGGTCTTTGAGAGTGGAGGGGGGTGGCTCTGGAACTCTTGGGAGACTGACAGCTACACATGTAGAAGTGTGAGGCCAAGCCCTTAACATTCTATAACATTGTAAATCGGTGGTAAATGGATAAAAACAAATTCTCTTGGAAGTGGACAGGCCTGGCTTCCACATCTCTCAGCTCCTGCACCATGATCTGGTGTCAGTGGGGGTTACTCTGCCATGTCCTTGTGGATGGCCCAAGGGAGACACAGAAGGTCTCCCCAACTCACATCTTGGGAGGAAAAGGGAGTTTAGGACCTGAATTGTGAAACTGGGGTCAAACTGTGCCCGTTTGTACTAAAGCCCACATTCTTTTCTGGATGGCCAGGCAATTCACAAAGACATCTCTGAGGCCTGAAGTATTGATACTCACCCCCTATCCCCACATGAAAGCGTCAGATGGTCTGTCAGGTCAGGGATGTGGCTCAGTGGTAGAGAGCATGGGGCCTGAACATGGAGGTTCTAAGTTCGATCCTCAGCATGGTCACCACATAAGAGGAGCCAGCATAGGGTGTGGGTGCTGCAAAGCAGCCTGGCACTACGGCTGTGAGGGGTCCCACAGCCTCACAAGCCAGCTTCATGCCAGTGAGTCCTCCAGATGTTTGGGGGCTGAGAGACAGATAAGGAGACAGGTAGCACTGTTCAAACTACAACAGAACTAAGAGGCCACCAAGGAACCCACTCTGTGACAGTAGGCACTGCACTTGCTGTCCACACACTGCAAGATCAAGCTGCCAATGTGCGCCGGAAGTGCACAGGCACAGTGCTAGTCGCTTCCACATCAATGAGCTTTCAAAGCTCCAAAGATTTCAAGGAGACCAAGCCCCAAGTGTCCACAGCCCTTTGGCTGCTCCATTCCAACTCCCCTGGATTTCAGTTTTTCACTTATGCTGTTGAAACAAAAGCTACTTGCATTGGCCAAGGGCCTTAGACATTTCAATGGTTTGGAGCAGAGGTAATTATGTACAGTAAAACCATAAGAGTCAGCACAAGTATATTAAGCATGTGACCCAAACTATAATAAGCCAATTGAAAACAAGTGAGCTAAAGAGGCTGGGGCGGGGTGTGAGGAGATGAGGGTGTGCGTGGGGAAGGTGGGACCCTGACACTTGTGGTGGTTTTGGAGTTAGAGCACTGCATGCCTGTTAATAACCCTGTTATTAACAGCTTTGTAAATCACAATGAATAAAATAAAGATGCACTGGTGGTGGGTGTGGTGTTGTAATTATGTGTTTGAGAAGCATTATTAATGTGTGCAGTCAGAGCCACAGTGCAGCATGTAAGGAAGGCACTTGCCTTGCATGCTCCAACCTGGATTTGTTCCTTAGCATCCCATTTGGTCCCCTGACTCCTACTAGGACCGTGATCCTGTGTGCAGAGGCAAGAGTAAGTGTGACCCAAAAACAACAAATAGACAAACAAAAGTATTATAAATTAAGCTGGAGCGATAGCCCAGCAGGGAGGGCGTTTGCCTTGCACGTGGCCCGCCTGGGTTCGATCCCCAGCATCCCATATGGTCCCCCAAGCACTGCCAGGAGTAATTCCTGAGTGCAGAGCCAGGAATAACCCTTGTGCATTGCTAAGTGTGACCCAAAAAAGCAAAAAAAAAAAAAATTAAATAATTGAAAAATAAAAGTCATTTAAATGAAAGTATTGTAAATCACAGAATCTCAGTTCATTAATTAACAAAACAAACCCTTCTCTTCTCCAGGAAGTAAACAGAAAAGATTGGGTGATACCCCTCTCCCCTCTCCGACAGCTTATGGGGGAGAATGGGCTACTTATCTATTGGCCCTTAAAAAATCAACCCAGCCCCCCAGCGCCCCCTGTTCAGAATGAGCACTATCAGCATTAAGCACAAGAGACTGCAAGGATCCCCGCCCCCCCAACTATGGTCACTGTGCCCCTTTCCTTGGGAGGAAGTGATGGCTGCTTGTGGTGGGTGAGTCTGGTCTTCATGCCTGGAGCATGGTCTCTGGGTCTGTGCTTGCCTGACAGTCGCATCTTCTGTTACAGCTGAATTATTTCCCCCTTCCCCACTTCATATGTCAACGTCCTCAGAAGCAACTGACTTATAGATGGGTTCTAAAAAAGAGGAGATTAAGCAAAAAAATGAGGCCACTTGGACTCTCAACCAACAGGACTGGCAGCTCAGAGAGAGGCACTTTGGACACTGACTGCTAACTGTGGAGAGGATGTGGGGGCACAGGAAAATGGGCATCAGCATGCAGAGAGTGGCCTGGACTAAAGCTTGACCTGAACTTGCAACTTCCAGAATAGCAAGATAGTGGTCTTGTGGGCCGAGGCCCACCTCTGTGGATCTCTGACAGCTGCTCTCTAACCCTCGTTCTTCCCTGGAAGCCCCACTCCTCATAGCACTCTGGGGGAAGTCTTGGAGAATCCGGTTGGTATCACTTGTATCACTTGTCTTCCCGTTGTTCATAAATTCGCTCTGGAGCATGCACCAGTAACAACTCCATACATCCTGTTGTGTGCCAGTGTAGCCCAAGGGCATCTTCTCACTCCAGGAACATGAAGAGCCTCACACCATTCCTTCCAGTCATGGGAATGAGGGTTGATGATTTAAGGAAAGACCCTGCCCTCCAGGAGATTTCATTCTATTGGCCCTCAAAAATCAACCCAGCCCCCAGCGCTGGGTAGACACCTGGGTACCCTGCTAGGTAGTCTAGCAGGGTAGACAGGAAGAAACATCTAAGGATGAGTGATAAGAAAAAAACAAAGAAATGGGGTGATGGTCTAGCAACAAGAGGCAGATGGAGCTGACAGCATTGTCTGAGGACATTCCATTTGCTCAAAGGCTTGAAACAAGAACAATGCAGGTGAGGGCAGGTTGGTGAGTGTTCCAAGCCTCAGGGCTCTTCTGTTAAAGCACCTGAGGCAGGAGAGGACGAAGGGGAGGAGGCAAGAGATGCAGAATACTGTCAGCGTGGCCAGACTCTGGGGAGCTGAGGCTAGAGGTGAGGGTGGCAGGAGTCAAGGGCCCAGATTCAAGCAGGACATGGAAAGGTGTTTTGACTCAATTCCTTGTTTGTTTCCTGACAGCCCCGGCAGCAAGGCACTCAGAACTCCTGGCTGGCTTTTCTACAGGACCCTAGTAGTAACACACTGAGGAAAAGCAGGGTTCAGCCTGCTGATTGCTGCCTCAGCACCCTATTGTTTCAGACCTTCAGCTCAGACTGCAAATGCAACCCTGTCACTATCGCCAGAAGCAATAGGAGAGAGATGAGGGAGAGACCCCCCCTTCTACCCCTGCTGAGTATGCAGAGCAAGGGACATATGGAAATTAATATATACAGCTCTGATAACACGGATCTCCACGGCATTTTGATTAAATGCCGACAGTTATTAAATATCCTGCTTCTCGGAGCTCATCTCTGAAAGCCAATGTTGCTTTCTAGTTTGAACCCTGATGAACTGTCTCCTTTTCGCTTTGCACGCTGTGGCTGAACCGTGGCCGATGGAAGGCTGGCGTTTGAGAAGGAGGGAGAAAATCAATATGAAATGTCAGGCGAGAGGTCAGATTGGACTTGTTTTCCCAGCTGCCAAGAATGGGGGACCACAGCCACAGCCGCACACCACGGCAGATGTGCAGGGAAGGAGGTGGGCTCTCTGGACGAGTTGGGAAAATGAATCTCGTTCACTTCTTAATTAGATTAGGACTGGTGATTTTGAGGCAGGTGGTGTCAGGATGTGGCTTACCGGCCACCAGTTAGGGCCTTCCAGAAGGACAGTCCCCAGGATCAACTGCCCCTACTTCAGCTCTGTGAGCACTTACTCCCTTCCCTCTCCCTCCCCTTCCCCAACTCAAACCCCTCCAGGACTCTTCCCTGTTCTCTTCTGAAACTTCTCAATTTCTCATTGCCTCATGTGCCTCTTTTTGTACTACTTATACGTGTAAATTTCCAGTTGTTTCTGATTCCTTGAAAAATTCTATTTCCTCAGGGCTTACTCCTGGCTTTGTGCTCAGGGATCACTCCTGGTGGTGGCTGGGGACCATCTGTGGTGCTGCTGAGGGCTGAATCAGGTTGCAAAGCACTTAACTCCTCTACTATCTCTCCAGCCACTCCCACAGTAATTTAAAAAGAAAAGGTTCTTTCTCACCCTTCCCTTTTCTACTTCCACAGCCACTATTGTTAGCTAGCTTAGAAAATTCCCTTATATTGAGATGATAACACAATCTTTCTTCCTACTCCACTGTGTTAATCTTCTATCAAATAGAAGATTTGATAGAAGATTAACTGTCCACCAGCCAATGATGTCAAATGTCTCCCCACGAGCTTGCAAGCGTGCTTCTCAAACACCGGATGTGTGCGGTCTGCATCCTGGCAGGGCAGGGAGGGGAGAACCAGGTACAGCAGGTGGTGTAGGCAGCCCCAGGTTCAGCAATGCGGTTTTGGAGAATATTAGATTTGCTTGCATTGTGGCATAGAAATGTAATTATGAAGTCCAAAGGAAAGTTGTAATTTTATGGGTCTAAAATGCAAACTTCATTTTTTTAGGTGTTTGGGGCACCCCTGGCAATGCTCAGGGTCACTCCTGGCTCTGCACACGGGAATTATTCCTGTGGGACTTGGAGGACCACACGGATGCTGGGGATGGAATCCAAGTGGGCTTGTGCAGGCAGGCACCGACCAGCTGGCCTATCAATCCAGCACTACGAACTTCATGTGATTTTTTAAGAGTTCAAAGAAAACCACTTGGAATAATTTCTCTCATACATGGAATACTACAGAAAACAAACGAATAAGCCATAATTAAATGGCTCTTAGCCTCTGTGGGAAAACAGAGTGATTGCCAGAGGATAGAAAAGGAGGGCAGTGGAGGAATGGGTCAATCTGATTGTGTAAGTGGCTCTGGACCTAAGGTGGGAGCGGCAGTGAGGCTTCTCTATCACACACCTGTACCAAAGTGAATACGGTGTTCCAAATGAATGACAGCCAATGAAAACATGAATTAAAAACAGCAATAAAGAAAATCTAGGGCATGACTCTCACTTGGACCAGGCACATGCTGCTTTGTCTCTGAGGAGGACAACCACCACCCAGAGCACCTGGGAGAGGTTGGAATTCCCCTGGGTGTTAGTTCATGACAGTGAGGTGCAGGCCTGGTTCCAGGAGCTCTGGACTACATGGAGAATTTCAAGAAGAACTGGCAAGGGGCCAGAGAGATACTACAGCAGGGAGGGCTCTTGCCTTACGCCTTCCACCAGATTTGATACCCCCTACCCCACAGAACTCATTACCCAGGTTCAATCTCCAGTTCCTTGAGCACTGCCAAGAGTGATCTCTCAACACAGAGCCAAGAGGAAGCCCTGGGCATCTCCAGGTGGTGGCCCCCAAACCAACCAAAATAAAATCTAACAAAACAAACAAACAAACAAAAACAGAAGCTAGACTCTGGGTTTAGAGTAGGGCCTTACCCAATAAAGGCATGAAGAAGAAAACAAATGAATATATGAAGCATCAGCTTTAAACTCTGATATTTAAGGCCTGCTCAAGTATGAATCTTTACTGCATTTGACCTCAATTGGGCATGTCCCTAATTGCCTGGTATTTCTTAGTAAGGCTGTTTAAAGGTTATATAGCACTTCTGTGACTCAGGCTTCTACCCATTCGGTATTCTCAGCTTAAAACATCCTTCTCTCTCAGTTTCTCACCTAACCAGAGCCTTCTTGGGTTTCAACATTATGCGACTCTGCTTTTTGTCTTCTCTGTGCGGTTGTCACAAATTGCCCATTATACTGTGAAGGTCTTATCTCTATCTTATCTCTGTCTCCTGAAGTCATCTATACATTAAAAACATGCACAGCTGGGGCTGAGGAGACACCTCAAAGGGCTGGAGTGTGTCTTCAGTGCTTGAAACCCTGAGTTCAACTCCCATCACCACATGCCTCCCAGCACCAACGGGCCAGAGCACTGAACCTTCAGGTTCACAAAACCTGTCCAAATATTGCTCAGAATGACTCTGGCCATTACCAGAGAGATAAACTCTCTCCACCCTCCTGCACCCATTAAAAATCTGCACAGATTTTTTTCATTGTTCCTCATACACTGTTCCTGAAATGTAACCTTGAAATTTTATTTTATTATTTTATTTTTTAAATATCTATTTTTATTGAGCTGACAGTAGTTTGTACAATGCTGTGTCTTAGAGGCACAGTTTCATGCCTCTCCAATGATTATGTTACTGTACCAAAACCACCACCAAAGTACCAAAATCCCTGCACTGTAGCCCACTGGACCCCTTTCCTGCTGATCCCAACTTAATTTTCCCTTGTAGGTAATCAAAGTAGGTCTGAATTAATTTATTTTTGCTATGAGATTGTCTGTTCCCTTTCTTTTGTATTTTCTTTTTTAAAAATTTTTTTTTATTATATCACAGTGAAACATACAGTTACAAAGGTGTTCATAATTGGTTCTTGGTAATATAATATTCCAGCACCCATTCATCCACCAGTGACCCATCACCACCACCAGTATACCCACAGCCCCTCCCAGCCCACCCCAGGCTGCCTCAGTAGCAGTTACCCCCTTATCCTTTCTTTCTCTCTCTCTCTGTCTCTCTCTCTCTCTGCATCTCTCTCCCCCCTTCTTTTAGACATTGTGGCTAGCCCTGCAGACATTTTAGGGTTTATCATGTAAGTCTCATTGTGTATATACAATGGCGAGTTCTAGTCTGACATTACCATTGCCCACACTCAGTTAAACACTGGTATATATTTATATCCCATTAATGAATGCAGTCATTCTATATCTGACCTTTTCCTTCTAATTTCACTCAGCATGATAGTCTCCATGTCCATCCATTTGCAGGTAAATTTCACAATTTTGTCTTTTCTGACAGCTGCATAGTATTCTATCGTGTAGATGTACCACAGTTTCTTTAGCCAGTCCTCTGTTCTCGGGCACTTAGGTTGTTTCCATATTCTAGCTATTGTGAATAGGGCAGCGATGAATAAAGAAGTACAGATAGTGTTTATGCTATGTGTTTTTCGGTCTCTCAGGTATATTCCCAGGAGTACTATTGCTGGATCAAATGGGAGCTCAATATCTAGTTTTCGGAGGAATGCCCATATTGTTTTCCAAAAGGGCTGGACCAACCAGCACTCCCACCAACAGTGGATGAGAGTCCCTTTTTCCCCACATTCACGCCAGCATCGGTTGTTTTTGCTGTTTTGGATGTGTGCCAGTCTCTGTGGTGTGAGATGGTACCTCATTGTTGTAACCTTGACATTTTAGCTCTAAATTTTTTAAAGAAAAAAAGCGGGACAGAAACAATAGTATGGTGAGTAAGGTATTTCCCTTGCACATGGCAGACATGTATGCTACCCGCACAGCAGAACCTGGCAAGCTACCGTGTCGTAGTTGATATGCCAAATAGCAGTAACAATTATAGACCTCATTCCCATGACCTAATGGAATAGTTTGAGGCTCTTTATGTTCCTGGAGCAAGAAGGTGCCCTTGGGCTCTACTTGCATGAGACAGGACATATGGAGATGTTACTGGTGCCTGCTCGAGCAAATCGATGATGAATGGGAAGACAGTGATACAGTGATACAGTGATTAAATTTTATATTCCTTGAATGTTGAAGCTAAGTCTTAGCTTTACCTTGATCCCCTTCATGTTGCTAATAATATTAGACATCACAGGTAGAAGAAAATTGTGACGAAGGACTGATAATGAATTTGAGTATAGATTTGTGTAATTTCTTCTAAGAAGGTATTTTGCAAGCTTAGGAGTCATTTTCTTAGTTATCATTGGCCTGTACCACTGGTGCTTAGTGCATAATTCTTCAACCCTTTTCAGACCTGTGAACCAGCACTTGTCCTACTTGCTGGTTCATGATCTGGCAGTTACAAACATGGCAGTGGGCCAGTGGTTTTCAGCCTTTCTACATGTGTCTGGTACTCAGTCATGAAGACCCCTGACCTCCTGGGGATGGCCAGGCAATGCTGCTAAATACCCCTCAATGTATAGGTCAGCCATCTTCTACAAAGGAAGAACTGTGCCCTGTATTCAACAATACTGCACTTTAGAAATGCCTGCCAATGCTGGATCTTCGGGATTTACTTCCCTGTATCTGTTCTCTTAGTTGGCCTTCTGTCTCATTTCTTAGCAACTGCTCTACAAATTAATTTGGATCTTATTAGTCTCTGGGTTGATTTTGTGGCTGTTCAAAGTTTGAAAAATACATTCAAGTTTTATATCATGACTATGATGGCTGACACCTGAATTCCTTCTGAGCTTGAACTCTCTTTCTTCTCCAAGTCATTCCTTCCATACCAGCCCCATCAGTCACCTGGAAATGCCACAAGTACTTAAAGATCAATACCAGCACACATGCCAGCCAGTATTTGGCAAGCATCTATCATGGCCATATACTGCTTTGGTTGTTGGGAGAATAACAGTCCAGATGGAATTTCTTCAATGATGGAAATGTTGTAAATTTGTCACTTTTAACATGGCAGCTACTATATGCTACAACTGTGTTCACACCTGGCTACAGGGACTTGAAACATAGATAACCTGAATTTAAATGTGTTAAGTATAAAATACCCACTATATTTTGAAGTAATATAAAAATAAAACAACTTATTAATAGTTCTTAGTAGTTGCAAATTACCCCTGCCCTTTAAAGTGTAATATTTCGAATTGGTATGGTTTGGTAGTTTATTTGGGTTTGGGAACACTACTACCACTAATTTAAATGGAAGATTATTTTCCCCAATTATCAAATTACTGAATCACAACAAACAGTAATGTCCAATTTTCAGATAGTGGGGAACCGGAATTTCATCTAAATCCCGTGACTAATCCAGAAGGTGGAATTATTTGACCCATTTCATGCATGAGAAAACAGAGACTTAGAAAGGTTCCAGGACATTGGACAGTCAGTTAAGAACTGGAGGATCTGTGTGGTTCTTTAGTCTACTGCAAATCACTACATTTTGCATACAGCTGCCTCTGGGCCTTCTCATGGCCAAAGATCAGACAGAAGGGACCAAAATAAAACCAGGTTGCTCCTGGCCATGCTCCTTCATGAAAAGTCAAAGATGCACATCACACAAAAATGAGTTTGAAGGCCAGGATGTAGGAGAAAGGGTGGCTTCCTGTCCAGCAGTGCCTGGCAGAGGGATGGCTGGATACAGGTTCTGCCTCTGAGAATCATGGCAAGTGCACATCCCATAGCTCAAGCCTGTGCATGGACCATCTCTGCTTTCCAGGCACCTTCACTCCGTGGAGTCATTGCTGGCCTCAAAAGCTTCCCTGCTAGCTCCAACTACATCCTGTCCACAAAGCACTGGTTGTGGATGCCAGCAGGCCTCAGCCCCCAATATCTTTCTTGGTCTTTGGCTGCAATAGTGCAGCCTCTGCTAGTTTCAGAGATCAGAGCTGCTTTGCTGCCAGTTCACCTAAACCCTGGCATGATACAGTTTGCACCTGGACCCAAGCATTTCCCTAAGGCCAGTTGGAGCCTTAGGGGCTTCATGAGCTCAGGTTCTCACAGCTGAAACCTCTCCAAAAAGATACTTCCACACCTCCCCAGCTGCTTTCCTGAATTCCAGCCAGTGCTGCAAGTCCGTTCCAATACTGCCAACAACTCAGACCCACCCTCCTTGTTCACATCACCCACTTACCCAGCCATCTCAGGGCCTGCTTGGATGTGGCAGTAACCACACTCCCAACGCACGCCCCCTGCCAATCTGCCTTTCCTTCCCAGCCACCCTGTTGCCCAGCAGAAAGATCCAGTCATGTTAGTGATGGGGCGGGCTCATGTCTAAATCATCTCTGCACCCCACAGCCTTTCAGGGAGTGTTTGGGAAATGGAATGTGAGGTCTTCCTTTATGCAAACACCAAATGTGGATGTGAGTCCTAGGGCACGCCCCGCAGCACACACTGTTTCTAGAGTGGGAAAGTTGAGGAAACGTCTAGGCTCTCTGCCACAGCTTCCTCACTGCAGGGCCAGTGCATGCCCCTGTCTCCGAGTCCCAGGATCATGGGCTACTTACATTTGGTGTGTCTGTCACACAGGGCAGACGCCCTCATGTCGCACAGCCGGATTGTCCCTTTGCTGCTGCTATACACGAAGGTGTTGCAGTGATGGGGGTGGAACTCGGCCGCCGTAATCACCTCCGTGAGCTCTTCCATATTGGCAGGCTTGATGTCTACAATATCTGGCGCAGGCGAGTCAAGGAGGGTGTATGTGTGTGGGAGAGGCAAGCATTCACCCCAGCTTACTTAATTCTTTTTAAAATTATGTTGTGGATTTTTTTCTGCTCATTTTGCAACAGTGGCTAAGAAACTAAGTCACCTTTCAAGGAGATAATTCAAGTTACTTCACTCTAAAGATTCCTGTACTGATAAACAACATCAATGAGAGACTGGAAATCCTACTTATGACCCATCTTGAGATCTCTAATAATAAAGATAATAAAAATAATTGCTGATAGTGATGATAATTATAATAATAATGCCAACATTTTGTTTTTGACTGTAAAAACAAAACAATTGATTATAAGTCAATCACTGTGCAAAGCTTAGGCCAAAATTGATCACATTTCATCCATGAAGTAGCTCTATCACCAGCACATTTCCTTGTGTTTCAGGATGGAAATGGGATCCAAGGACGTAAAGGAGCTTGCTTCAAGTCACACAGAGGCAAGAGGCAGGGCAAGGACTTCAGCCCAAGAGCAAAATTTGTCTTCTTAAAGATCTACTACCTCAAGTGTCTGTAAGTCGCTTTGTCTTGGAGTCTGTGTGGGGAGACCAACACCACAAAGGAAATGTCTGGCTTGTGTGGAGGTTTTAGCCTCCCATGGATTATACCTTCTGTTTTTGTTTGGGGAATGTAGGGGCTAGAATCCAGGGTCTCACACAGGCTCGGGAGGTGCTGAGTGCTGAGCTACATCCCGACCCAGTATTGTCCTTTCTGATCAAGAGATTTATTTGTTTCTAGAGGCTACTTACCTATACATGGAAACGAAGCATTGGGCTGCGTTTGATGGTGACTCATGGAAATGAACACCTTCTGGAGGAATAGTTTTTGTCCAGCCATGCAAAACTTAGCCGGGCATTTGGAGAGCTGGTACAGGTTGGGAGACAGCCGACTGATCCCAAGTTGTTTTCTTGGGACCAGGCAACTTCATCCAAAGGAAGAGTCCAGGCGCCTGGAGGTTGTCGTGTGGAGAGGCTGATCAGGAACCTCATTGCTCCTTCGCATCACCACTCTTTTAATGTTTTTGCCTTTGAGCACAAAGGTTTTTTTTTTCCTGATTGAGACTCTGTGGTTTCCAATTCTACCATCAATGCACATAATTCCAATTCTATATACCCATTTCCAGTGTACTTCCTACCTCTCCCAAGGACCCCAAGACCCCTCCCTCCGAAGGCCTGCCCCCAGCTCAGTTGTGTGCATCTTTTTTTAAAAAACATTTTATTATACCACCGTGAGATATACAATTACAATGTTGTTCACGTTTGGAGGTTTCGGTCACAGAGTGTTCCAGCACCCCGCCCTCCACCAGTGCCCCTCAACCACCACCCATGTCCCCAATTCCCCTCCCCCCCCACGTCCTGCCTAAATGGTAGGTTCTTTTATCTCCTCTCTCTCCCTCTCTCTCTCTTCCTTCTCCTACACATGTGGGTTACACTACATACACTTCACGGTCACGATCTTCCCGTTAATCATCTATTTGCTAGAGCGGGCACCAGTAATATCTCCATATGTCCTGTCTCATGCCAGTAGAGCAAAGGGCATCGGCTTGCTACAGGAACATAAAGAGCCTCAAACCATTATATTAGGTCATGGGAATGACCTAATATAATTGTTACTGGCATTTGGCATGTCAAATACAACACGAGCAGCTTGCTAGGCTTGCCGTGCGGGAGGCATATTATTTAAACACCTCCAAATAAAGCATTTATTGATGAACCGCGCGCCGCAAGCGGCCGTGCGAGCTGGGCTATGATGGGCTGGTCGGCTGGGTGGAGTTCTGAAGAGAGGGAAGTCCGGATGTGGAAAATGGCGGCACCCATGGAGTGGGTGGGGGGGGTCGTCTGGCCTGTTGTGAGGTTCTGCCGGGTGGTGGGCCAAGGCTAGAACCCACCATGCCTCCCGACTGCCTCATGAACGGCTGGGCACAGGGAGAGCAAGGAACCGCTCTGCCCCATGTCTAAGAGTCTCTGGACCAGCATACCTGGGCTGGATTGAGGGAAGAAATTGCTGCAGGGGCGGGTGTCGATGATCCGGGCTGTGATGGGCTGGTCGGCTGGGTGGAGTTCTGAAGAGAGGGAAGTCCGGATGTGGAAAATGGCGGCACCCATGGAGTGGGTGGGGGGGTCGTCTGGCCTGTTGTGAGGTTCTGCCGGGGTGGTGGGCCAAGGCTAGAACCCACCATGCCTCCCGACTGCCTCATGAACGGCTGGGCACAGGGAGAGCAAGGAACTGCTCTGCCCCATGTCTAAGAGTCTCTGCACTACATACACTTAGAAGCCATTATTTGCATTTTTTGCCTGTATTTAATGCTCAGTTCTATGTTGGTATCAGACCTTTTGACATTTATTCACACATGTTCCCTTCTCTATCTTACCTAACCTCTGACTCCCACGTGCTTGTGGTAATTAAAAAAGAAAACAGATGTGTGCATCTGTTTTCTTATGTTTGTTGCCACCTTGCTGTATGTCTTTAAGTCCCACACAGAAAGATTATTCTGTATCCCTTTTCTTTTGACTGTCTTCACTCAACATGATATAGGTTAGTTTCACCTATGTTGCTGCAAATTGCATGATTTTGTTTCATTCTTAAAGCTGCATAGCATTCCATTGTGTATATATACAACTTCTTGATCCATATCTTAGTACAACAGCCAAGATAGGGAAACAACATGTTAACACTGAAGTCAGCTTTGTGACTTTTGTCCCACCTGGGTACCACCGAGAGTATTTCGTGAGAAACTTATCCCCCTTCAGATCCACTTACACAAACTCACTCTATACTGAGCCTTGGCTAAGCAGTAATGCAACATTCAAAGACTCAAGGGAGTAAAGAGGTAGCTATCTTTTAAATAATCTATAATGACGATGTAGATTATTTAAAATCTACATTGATTTTAAAGCTGGTTCTAGCCCTGGCCTGCCACCCCAGCAGAGACTCACAACAAGCCAGATGACCTCCCCACCCTACTCCTTGGGGCCCGCCATTTTCCTCATCCGAACTTCCCTCTCATCACAACTCCACCCAGCAGACCAAACTATCACAGCCCGGCTTTGTGGCCGCTAGCCGCACAGTTCATCAATAAATGCTTTATTTAGAGGTGACTACAACAGTATGCCACCCATACAGCAAGCCTGGCAAGCTGCTCGTGTAGTATTTGATATGCCAAATACCAGTAACATTTATATTAGGTCATTCCTGTGACCTAATATAATGGTTTGAGCTCTTTATGTTCCTGGAGCAAGCGGATGCCTTTGGGTTCTCCTAGCATGAGACAGGACATATGGAGATATTACTGGTGCCCACTCTAGCAAATAGATGATTAATGGGAAGATAGTGATAGTGATTGATTTTAAAGAGCCTCACAACAAGCCAGATGGCCCCCCACTCCATGAGGGGCCTCCATTTTCCATATCCAGACTTCCCCCTCCTCAGAACTCCACTCAGCAGACCAGCTTATCACAGCCCTGCTCATCGAGATCCACCCTGCAGCAGTCTTTTTAAATCCGGCCCAGGTATGCTGATCCAGAGACTCACAGACGTGGGGCAGAGCTGCTACTGGCTTTCCCTGTGCCCAGTTGCTCATGAGGCGCCCGTGAGGGATGGCAGGTTCTAGCCCTGGCCCGCCACCCCAGCAGAGCCTTACAACAAGCCAGACGACCCCCCCCACCCCCACTCCATGAGGGGCCTCCATTTTCCACATTCGGACTTCCCCTCGTCAGAACTCCATCCAGCAGACCAGTCTATCACAGCCCACAAGGCGGCGCGCGATTCATCAATAAATGCTGGATTTTGAGACTACAAGAGTATGCTACCGGCACGGCAGAGCCTGGCAAGCTACCCATGTCGTATTTGATATGCCAGATACCAGTAACAATTCTAGACCTCATTCCCATGACCTGATGGAATGGTTTGAAGCTCTTTATGTTCCTGGAGCAAGCAGGTGCCCTTGGGCCTCTACTTGCATGAGACAGGTAATATGGAGATGTTACTGGTGCCCACTTGAGCAAATCGATGATGAACGAGAAGACAGTGATACAGTGATACAGTGATACATGACAATGAAAATGAAGTCATTTCTGTATGAACTGGGGGAATTTCTGTAGTACCGTTTGAAAAACACTGCCTGGAACAAGTCAGCAGTGAGGCTGCAGATACAACCCGCCAGACCGCAGGGATGAAGTTATTGCTTTTGCTTGAAGCCGGTGACACATCCCCTTCCTCAGTGTTTAGAGAGGACCAAAGTCAATGCATGAGGGTGTAGCCACCAGGTTCATGGAGCAGACCTCACCTCTGTTTCTGCCACAAAGGTTGTAGCATGCAACACTGGTTGCAACACTGGCTCTGCATTTGGCCCATCTCCTTTTCTTTCAACCATCTCTCATTAATCTTACTGGCTTCTCTCTAGAATTAACTGGAGACACACAGTGAGTTTCACTACTATTTCCCTCACCAAATTCCGGCTGGCAGAAAGTCCCCTAATTCACAAAATACCATCTTCAACACAACTGCTGCCAGCATTAGTTATCAATGTTCTTGCATTTGGCACCACATGCTGGGGAGCAGGGACTAGGGCTCCCCAGACGGGCCCCTGGGGCTGCAGCTCTGATGTTCTCTCAGGGGCCCCGACCTCTGCTTTGTGGCCACACTGGGGTGTCAGGGATACAAATGTGAGCAGCAGTGAATGTTTAGCTATAGTCAGATTCTGATTTCTCCCCTTCCAGACAGAGCCCGCAGACCCTGCTATGCCTGGGAGCATGTTTTTCTTTCCCCAAGGAGGGACAGAAAATCTGGCATCAGCTTTTGCAACCTCGACCAGGAGAGCTCCAACAAGAAGCTAAACTGGAAAGGATCTTCGCTGTGTGGGAGGAGGTGGTGCCACATCCACAGTTATTTTTCTCTCATCTAAAAATAAAGCCTTGGAGTCAGAATGTGTGAAAATGAAGTGTTTAAACATAGCTGTGAAGGCAGGAGCACCCTCCTCGCTCGGGAAGAGCATCATGGGGATGTGCCAGGGTGTGCCCCCCCGCGCCTACTCAGGGCTGCTGCCTCTGAATTCACCCTTCCCCCACCCCACTGCCAATCCAGAGCCTCTAAACCTGCTCGTTATTCTTCACTCCCAAGCTGTGAGTTCCCAGCCCCTCTCTGGGTCTGACTGTCCATTCTGACTGGAGTGCATTGGGTCTGTAGACAGGGTTCAGAGACAAAATATGTCTCTCGATTTGGGTTGGAGAGGTTGGACCCACACCTGGCACTGCTTACTGCCTATTTAAGGCTCTGTGCTCGGGCATACTCTTCACCAGTGCTCAAGCTATATATGGTATCAGGGGTGGAACCAGGATCAGCTACAGAAGGTAAGGCAAAGTGCTTTACCTACTGTATTACCACTTCAGCCTTTATATCTCTTCCTTTGTTAATTTATTTCATGTTTTGGGCCATACTCGGCTGTGTTTAGGGCTGACTCCTGCTCTGTGCTCAGAGATCAGTGGTGCTTGGAGGATCCCATGCACCTGGGTCCCATGAACTTAGCTGCATGCAAGGAAGTCCCTTGTACTATTTTGCTGGTTCACTCTCATTTTTAATAACTCTGATGACGAGGATGAGGGCAGCAATGTACAGTGACCAGTGTTTCTTAATGACTCAGCCTGCACAGAGATTAGTGCTTCACAGATTCTGTCTCCTTGGTCCTTCCTGACCTGAGGAGGTGGGTAGGATCTAATGGTACCATTTTTCTAGCAGAAGAAATAATGAAAGAAGACATAAACTCGAGGTGATTCAGGGTCAGAGCTGGGATGTAGACCAAGTCTATATGACTCCAGAGCCTGGGTTCGTCTCTCTGAGGAATGGCCCTCACTCAGCTCCTCTGAGTGGGGACTCTGACTCTCCTGAAAATGCCCCCTGGCTAATCTGAAGAGGCAACTCCAACACGTCTGTGTTGGGCCTGAGTGCTCCTAAGTCCCTTGTCACTTTGAGGAACCATGTTTTTTTTCAGAACCACAGTTTGCACATAGTATCTTAAGTCGGATTTTTTGTTTCTTCTGATGTGACGATTTTTTTTTTTTAATTAGAAGTTGGGTCAGAAACATGGGAAGGGATGTTTCTTAAATTTTTTATGTTTATATTTTCTTTGTGGTAAGGGATGATTTGATAAATCATTAACTCATGGAGGATTTGCAGAATTCAAGAAACATTTAGATATCTAAGGCTATGGATATGAGAGAGACGTTATTTCATGATGACACCATGCAGAGAGCCAAAGCTTTTCTCCTGACTGTTTTAAGGGGAGATACAGGCCTTCTGGCGTGTGCTGTTCTGCCCTTCATGTTGGGAGGGAAGGAGAAAGCAGATGAGCAATGCATGGCTTTCTGTATTATCTTGAAAATGGAATGATGCATTTTGACAGTCAATTTTCTCTTCCCTATCCTTCAGAGCTCTGTATCCAAATTATGTCCCGGCTATCCCAAAGAACTAAACGGTAAAAGCAAAACAGCACTGGATTCACGGCTAATATACAAGGCAGACAGCCAACAGATTGCTATTAAATTAACCCTGGGGCTTGACAGATCTGTGCTTCTGACCCCAACCGCTTACTGCATTCCTTATTAATGCAGAGCCCAGGCAAATTACCTCTGCTAACAAAGGGGTTAATCTGCCTCTCTGCTGGGACTCTGAAGGCAGTTCTGTGGACAGGAGGGTCTGCCAGCCTGGCAGCTGAGCTCCAGGGTCAGACTGCAGAAGGAGGGAAGGTAAGGGCACCGGGTGGCAGGCAGTGGCCTAAGGCATCATTTAAAATCATAATTGAAGACACTGGGAGGTCAATTCCTTAAGGGATCAACTTCAAACAAATGAAGCTCCAGCCATAAATTCTCTCAGTGTTGGGTTGAGGGAATGGTGAGGGTTAGGGCAGGATGCTACAGGGTAGATGGGAGGGGGCACAATTTAAAAATTATTTCCCTAATCCCAAATTTGGAACAAGCTTTCTAAAAAACGTATCCAGGATTTTAATGAAAAAAAAAGAGTGACAGCAACACAGAAATAGGGACATGATTAAGTCAATTTTGATCTATCTCCTTAAATCTTTATGTAATAAGATTCCAAGTCTGTTATAAAACAGTATTAAAAATGGCAACTATAGTGCGATCATAATGTGGCTTTAAAAGGATACCCTGGGGTCCCAGAGATAGCTCGGCAGTCGGAGGCACATGCTCTGCATGCACTGAGAGCTGGCTTAGAATCCTATATTCTCTGGGCCCCAAAACCTTTAGGGTGACCCTAAATTTTCAGAGTCCAATCATCAGCTCCTCAACCTTTGGCCCTGGCACTGAATCACCAGCTGCAGTTGTCAGAGTATCACTGAGAGCGGTCCTGGGCCCCACTACTTAGGAGGTCCTCCACTGAAAATTAAAACCCATTACTCCTCAACAAATCCCCATATATACTCTGAAAATGATAAGCTGAAAGACAAAAAACCAAATGTTAGAGTTCTATGTGGTGGGTCTGTGTATATTTCATCTTTTGTAATGGAGTGATGTGTGTGTGTGTGTGAGAGAGAGAGAGAGAGAGAGAGAGAGAGAGAGAGAGAGAGAGAGAGAGATTCTAGCTCATAGAAAAATTAGAGGAATTAGAGGTCAGCATGTCCGTCACCTTCAGAAACTCAAGCTTGGGCCCATCTATTTCTCTGCTCCTTTGTATACTACACAGTTTCACAAAGAACCTGCCACACATTCTGGGTATAGGAGACAAAGCAGTGGCCAAAGCACACAAGCTGCCACCCCTTCACCCTTAATCCAGTGTTATATTCTGGTAGGGACAGGGACAGATAGGGTCATGAAACAAAGTAAATAAATATACTGGGCAGTAGTAACTGCTAAGCAGAAAAAAATAAGCAGGGGAAGGCGAGAAAAGGATTCTACATGCATGGGTGGGTAGTGAGTATGGAACAGATTTCCTGGACAGACCAAAAACTAATTTTTTTACTATACTTGGTGGTTCTCAAGGGATTACTCCTGACTCTGTGCTCAGGTACCACTCTTGGTGTACTCAGTATATGGGGTGCCAGGGAGGGATTGAACTTGAGTTGGCTGCATGCAAAACATCTGTGTACTATTGTTCCAGCCACCCAAGAGTTAAATGAAAATAATTTGTTTTTGTTTTGGGGCCATACCCAGTGACGTTCAGGGCTTATCCCCATCTCAGATTTCAGGTATCACGCCTGGTGTGCTCAGGGAACCATATGTGGTTCCAGGGATTAAACCTGGGTGGGACAAGTGTAAAGGCAAATACCCTACCCTCTGCCCCCAACAAGAGTTAATTTTGTCCTATGATTTATTTCCTTTTTTTCTGAGGAATTCTAATCAAATGACCTAGTATTAGTTAAAATTGTGATGTAAACCTACTATCAAAAGTAGGTAGTGAGATTACAGGTTATCTTGTAATCTCCCTAATAAACACGTATTTAAACACAGGAAATAATAAAAAATTGAATGTGAGTTTCCTTGTCTGATGGTGGCAGAGCTGCTACTGGCTCTCCCTGTGCCCAGCCGCTCACGAGGCACCCAGAAGGGATGGTGGGTTCTAGCCCTGGCCCGCCACCCCAGCAGAGCCTTGCAACAAGCCAGACGACCCCCCACTCCATGAGGGGCCTCCATTCTCCACATCCGGACTTCCCTCTTGTCAGAACTCCACCCAGAAGACCAGTCTATCACAGCCTGGCTCATCGAGATCCACCCTGCTGCAGTCTTTTTTTAAATCCAGCTCAGGTATGCTGATACAGAGACTCACAGACATGGGGCAGAGCTGCTACTGGCTCTCCCTATGCCCAGCCGCTCACAAGGCACCTAGAAGGGATGGTGGTTTCTAGCCCTTGCCCGCCACCCCAGCAGAGCCTTGCAACAAGCCAGATGACCCCCCCCTCCCCGAGGGGCCTCCATTCTCCACATCCGGACTTCCCTCTAATCAGAACTCCACCCAGCAGACCAGCCTATCACAGCCTGGCTCGTGCAGCCGCTTGTGGCCGCACAGTTCATTGATAAAGGCTAGATTTACAGATGACTACAAGAGTATGCTACCCGCACAGCAGAGCCTGGCAAGCTACCCGTGTTGCATTTGATATGCCAAATACCAGTAACAATTTTAGACCTCATTCCCATGACCTGATGGAATGGTTTGAGGCTCTTTATGTTCCTGGAGCAAGTAGGGGCCTTTGGGCTCTACTAGCATGAGACAGGACATATGGAGATGTTACTGGTGCCGCTCGAGCCATTCAATGATGAATGGGAAGACAGTGATACAGTTACAGTGATTCCTTTTCTAGGAACATTCATGAGCAAATGAGAGACCAGCAGCCACACCTGTAGAGGCAAAATTCAAGACAACCCTCTGAATAAATAGTTTGATTGTAACAACATGGAGTCAGGACTTGATTCAAATTCTATTTCTTTTTAAGAACTTGGGAAAGCTATCTTTCCGTGTTTCAACTTAATTTTCCTTTGAATGGGCAAATATTATTTACTCTAAAGTATCTGAGAATATAGAGTTATAATAAGATAATGGAGAAAAATATTAAATGACTTTATCATGAAATGAAAAGGATCAACTTCTAAAGAAAGCATGTATTCAAGGATGACTTTCATCAATTTTATGAGATTTTGAAGGTGATTGTCCTGTATGCTTCTCTCTTGATTATGTTAATTTTACAGACAAGTTGTTTTTGTTTGCCTAATCCATTTGAGGGTAGAATCTAGCTCATGCCTTTCTGTACCTACGCCATGAGACTAGGGTCCAACTTAACTTGGATAAAATGCTCAGATTTCAATCAGGCTGAGATTTCTCAGATCACACTTATGTTCTGCTATTACTGAAGGTGGATAATAGCCTCATCTTGGCCTTGACAGTGGAACATACTAGAGTTGGAATCCCTTGAAGAAGACATGACTTGCTTTGTAGTCTGTTTTCCTTCCCAAAGTCTGAAAAATCTTTGACTATTAAGCAATGATTACAGAGCACCAGATCTTGTTAGCAGAATGGACATGTGATTTTATGATAACACACTGGGGGTCTCCAAAGAGGACTCTGAGGGATACTCTACTCTTAAGAGTTTAAAAAAAGCCAATGTGCAAACATTCACAAAGGCCTTGCCAATGGCTGGACTCAATGTAAGGGGCATTATAAAGAGGCACATGCTGCCGTATTCATTATTGCTTTTTTTTTGTTTTTTTGGGTCACACCCAGCGATGCTCAGGGGTTATTCCTGGCTCTGCACTCAGGGAGTTACTCTGGCGGTGCTCGAGGAACCATATGGGATGCCGGGATCGAACCCAGGCCAGCACAAACCAGCCCGCATGCAAGGCAAACGCCCTACCCGGCTGGGCTATCACCCGCCCCCATTATTGCTTTTAAGTGTGCAATGAGCTACGAAAGACTGGGCTGAGGTGGTTTTACAATGGTGAGGGGTGGGGGAAGTGGTGTCACTTAAGAGTCCCATAATACAGATTCTTTACAAACAGTCTGAAATCCCAACATTAGAAAATACCTGATACTTTATTAAAATCCAATTCAGATGCTACATTATTTTATTGTATTTCTAGAGAGGAGACTCCAGTTCTATTGGGAACTCTGTGGATCATTCCTGGAGTTGCCTCAGTCTGATAATATGGTGTTCTGGGCTTCTACCAGGGGTTGCTGGTTACGTTTGGAGGACTGTGCAGGTCGGGGCTCCAACTTAGCCTTTCAAAAGCCAGGCATGAGATCTACCAATGGAGAGTCTCCCCACCGTTCTTTATAAAGCCTTCTAAGTGCTCTTTCACACTCTTTCACACTCCTTCCTTTTCCAGGCTTGTAGCTTGAACACACCTTTAAGGGAAAATGCACCACACACACACACACAACCACACAACCCCTTTACCTTATGGAGTTTACTCTGTCTGAACTTCCATTGTACATTTGCTCTTCAGATTACTAGGGCCATAGAATCAGGGATGCAGTTTTAACTTGGCATCTCCATGGTACACAGTAGGTACTAAAAATGTTCATAGATTTTACTGGGAATAACTTTTTAAAGATGCAAAGAATCCTGTATGTAATTGGCCAAGAGGACTGGTTCTGTAGTGTGAATCATCTATTTAGCCTGTGGTTTTTCTCAGGTAACAAGCAGCAAGGGAAGATCAAAGGGCTGGGACATGGGAGGGGAATTCTGCAAACCATAACACCCTCTGATGCAGTCTCCCTTGGGGCATGCACTCAGCTTTGAAATTTATATGATTATCTCATTTAATTCTCACAAGCACCTTATAAGTAGATAGCTTTAGTATCCCATTAACTTACGAAGAAATTGAGAGTCTGGGGATATTAAGTAACTTATCAAGTTATGCAAATTTTAGGAGAAGAAGCTGAATTCAAATTTAGTGCACTTCAGGTCTGCATTGGCAATGACTAAGCTACACTGCTCCAAGGAAGTGTGAGAAATAAGGACCCATTGGGACCCAGAGGTCTGCATGATTGCATCACTGATGTTTTACTTGAAAATAAGAGACCCTATATACCCAAGATTCATTTCAGTGTTTAGCACAACAGCCAGAATATGAAAAAACCCCAATGTACATTGATAGATGAATGGACAAAGGAGTTCACACACACAGACACATTCAGCCTAGGAAAAGATGAAATCTTGCAGTTCACTGCACCTTGGATGAAATCACTAGGAATCATAGGATGTGAAATAAGTCAGAGGGAGAAGGACAAATAATGTCAATCTCCCATACAGCGAAACAAAACAAGGGAGTAGTCAAAGCCTAGAACTGTTTTTAAGGTATGTATGAACATAGCTATAGTTATTCATATATACAATATTCATATATATCAATATTGATTTACATATTGATAAATGACACAAGGACAGTGGTGGGGAGTGAAGGTGCTGTAACCTTGTATATCAAAGTGATAAATGTTAGCACTATTGTAACCATGTGACCTAAACTACAATAAAAAAGAAAGAAAACCATGAAGATTCAATGATGAGATTTGACCTACTGAAGGGAGAAAACCTCAGTGTTATAAAGCTTTACTTAGGAGGTTCAGAATCCACATTAGCAAGTTTCCTGATCTGGGGAAACCCACACAGGGACACACAAGGAGGGAGCATCACTGGGAAAGACAGTCCGCTCGTGGACCACATGCCAATCTGTGATTGATATGTACAATTAATCTCCTGGTAGAAAGAGCAACAAGAGAAAAACTTAAAGCAGTACCAGCTTCTTTCCCCAAACCAGTACATGGTTGGAAAGGAAGGCAGCTCTCCATGGTCCTAAAGAGTTGAGAGCCTCCCTCAGTTCTTCTGACAAATGAAACTGATATAGGGAGCTGCTGAGACAAAGGCAAAAGACACGAAGTTATGAAACACACCTTGGCTTTTCCCAGGGAACTCCTATCTCCTTCCCAGACACTGGATTGAAGAAAAGTGTGGCCTTTGCTCACCTTCCAAGCCTCATTTATACTCCTTTATCTTCACACTCTGGGCTCTGTAGGAATATTCTTGTTAGACCTCTGTTTAGATGGGACCTTTGCACATGCTGGACCAATCTCTGCACAGCTCTTGTTAGTTCTTCTCACCCTCTTCCTTCTCCAGATTGCAACTCAATAAAACTTAAATAAATAAAGCATTCGTAAAACATTGTTTCTTTTTCAAAAGGAGATAGTTTAGTTTGCAATTGCATACTCAATTTAATGTGATTATTTGATTTATGTTGTCCTGAAAATGCTTTCTTTTCACTATTGCATTCCCATGGCTTAGTGAAGTGCCTAGTGCCTGTTATAATCAGGAGCTAGAGATCCAATTGTTAAGGGATGCCTCTTTATTTTTACTCGATATGGTCAATTTAATACGTGCCATATTGGACTAGGTTAAAGGCCAGGCCAGCTGATTTCATTCAGAGGGAGTTCATAGGATACCAGGAAAACCATAATGTTCTTAAGGAACAACATATTTTTATAACATCTTAATTTGAAACTTTTGGCTTCCCTTTATCCTGGAAATTGCTAATATAGAAATAAGTTTTTGTTATAATGATGTCATTAAACCAAAGTTTGGTCATTTTAAGGCAGAAGATATCACACAATTAGAGATAGAGACAGAAAGGAGAGGATTAAGGACCATATGCCCAGGCTGGGAATGCCTCTCTCTGATCTGATACCAACACAAGGCCATGGATCCTGCCAGAGAGCCTGAAAATATCTGATAATGAGGGGACAATGAGCGCCCAACCTCCAAAGAACATACAGCTGCAAACAAAGGATGGCACAGATGAGTTCATGAAAAAAAGAACTTGTCATTCAATTGGCCATGTCCTTTCAATCATAACTATAGTCATAATTTTTATTGGTTCTTGTTTATACATGGTAATGTATCACTGTATCACTGTCTTCCCGTTCATCATCGATTTGCTCGAGTGGGCCCCAGTAACATCTCCATATGTCCTGTCTCATGCTAGTAGAGCCCAAGGGCATCTGCTTGCTCCAGGAACATAAAGAGCCTCAATCCATTCCGGAATGAGGTCTATAATTGTTACTGGTATTTGGCATATCAAATACAACATGGGTAGCTTGCCAGGCTCTGCCATGCATGTAGCATACTCTTGTAGTCATCTCTAAGTCCAGCATTTATTGATGAACAGCGCGGTCGCGCCACGTGAGCCGGACTGTGATAGGCTGGTCTGCTGGGTAGAGTTCTGATGAGAGAGAAGTCCGGATGTGGAAAATGGAGGCCCCTCATGGAGTGGGGGGTCATTTTTTTTTTAATGTTAACTAGTAGATATAGATTATAGAGTTCCATAGCGAAGACTTTGGAGGCCAGATGCCAATGAGTTACTTGTTATTGTTGGAGGCTGCCAGGGGGCATAGACCCATGGGTCATGCACCTCCCCTGCCCGCAGGAAGACATAGACCCGGGGGTCGCGTATCTTCCTAATATGAGGGCCTGAGACTTGCTCTGGCCCTGTTAACAGGCTGCTACTCAGGTTGCTACGCGTGCAACACTGTTGCAGGCGTGGCAATAACCCTGACAATGTCCTAGGATCATAAGAATACAATCTAGTAGAAGACCACACATGAAATACTGGGAAAGCCTTCTTGGACTTGCCTTCCAGCTGGTCTGGAGGAGCAGCCAGGTTCTTAGAGGAAGTGAAGAGGAGCATCTGTACTGCTCTAATTTAATGTATGTGTTTCAGTATACATCTATACATATGTGCACACACATATATCTGCATGTATATACTTATGTGTGCGTAAATAATAACATACTATTATTTATGGTTTGGGAGATATTTCAAGAGAGCTGCTACTTGCTCTCCCTGTGCCCAGCTGCTCATGAGGCGCCTGGGAGGCATGGCGGGTTCTAGCCCTGGCCTGCCACCCCAGCACCTCACAACAAGCCAGACCACCCTCCCCTACTTCATGGGGCCCGCCATTTTCCACATCCGGACTTCCCTCTCGTCACAACTCCACCCAGCAGACCAGACTATCACAGCCCGGCTCGCGCGGTTCATCAATAAATGCTTTATTTAGAGGTGACTACAACAGTATGCCACCCGCACGGCAAGCCTGGCAAGCTGCTTGTGTAGCATTTGATATGCCAAATACCAGTAACATTTATATTAGGTCATTCCCGTGACCTAATATAATGGTTTGAGGCTCTTTATGTTCCTGGAGCAAGCGGATGTCTTTGGGTTCTACTAGCATGAGACAGGACATATGGAGATATTACTGGTGCCCGCTCTAGCAAATAGATGATTAACGGGAAGATAGTGATAGTGATAGTGAGATATTTCAAGGGGATGGAGCACATGTATTGCATACCAGAGGCCAGGTTTCATCCCTAAGACTGCATGGTGCTCTGATAGCACTGTCAGGAGCAACCTGAGCACTGAATCAGGAGTAGCCCCAAAGCACTGCTGACTGTCATCCCCAAACCCAGTCCCCTAATTTTCATATATATTATGCCTGGACATATAAACATTTATCCATATGTAAATCATGAATATTATATATGTATGAATAAGTATAGCTATGTTCATAATATTTTAAAAACAGTTATCCCTATATTATGTGATTTTGAGTCATATCTAGCATGCTTAGCACTTATTCCTAAACTTTGGCTTAGGGATAATCCCCACTAGTTCCCAGGGAACCATATGTGGTGCCTAGAATTCTAACCAGGGTTGGCTACATGCACACTAGCTCTTTAGGCATCTGAAAACCTTTAAATATTTTTCACAATCATTTATTCTTGAGTTGTCTCACTATAGATTATGAAACAGAGGTTTGGGTAAGGGAAGAAATATGTCAAAACTTCTATGGCTGGCAAGTGGTAAGCTGACAACTTCCTGTTGGACTCCAGAGCTTCTGATTGCCATCTAGTGTCGCACCAACTGCCAGTTACTGGAAGTCATGGGTTTGGTGAACAATATTGCAAACCCAAATCATCTCACTACCTTCTCAATTAACTTTACTTAGATTTACTTTGTACTTTAATAGGTTTCTCAGACTCTGTGAAATCACAGAATGAATTGATTGCATTTTCTAATACATATGTTCATATAAACACAACAACAGAAACACAAAACAGTGCATAGCAGTACCTTGCTTAGTGCCTATATGGGAAGAGCTTTGGGATCCCCAGAATAATCTGTTCTCAGTCACATTTCCTTAGCTTGAGTAGCTAAGGCAGAGGCATTATCAAATCTATGCTCAATGATGGCTGAGCGGGTGAGCTTCTAGTGGTGGCTTCTTGTGCCTTGTGCTCTGAACAATGACCACTTTCTCTCCTAGAGATAGTTGCACTTCAGTGGGGACAGGGAACAGGGTCCCCATTTATTGGAGACTGTTCAGTGCTTAGGGCGATCTGGTTGAAACACACTATATAGATATCAGTTATCATCATTCTCATGAAGACAATGATTATTTTACATACGGTTGCTTTAAGGGTGACTGGTATGGGCTCATTTGTATGCCAGCATCTGGCATGCTGTCATGCATCTGCAGAATATATCCTAAATTGTGCTATTAATATTTCCCCTTTCTTATTCTCCCCAAGGCGTCTGTCTCCCAAAATGCCTAAAGAAACTTTCCTCCCTGGAGAAGGCCTAGAGGCAAAATTCAGAAAACATGTCACCTTGACTGGGACAGCAGAAGCTCAGAGTGACAGCAGCTGAGCTTGAGCAGATTTCTGACTCTCGGAATAGATGCAGAGGGAGAAAGGGAACCACCACCCACATGCATTCTATCAGCAGCTGTACTTCCAGGCAAAAATCTGTAGGCAGGTTTTTCCCAGCTCACACCATATGCGGAGTTGGAGCAGAGATGAACAGAAGCCAGCTAAGACCTGAGGGTCAGTTCTCAGTGCTCCAAAATCACTATTACTTGCTTAAAGCTGCCTTTCCCCCAAAGTTTTGGGAGACTACTGAGCACTCTTTTGTGATGGACATTAGTTGAATACCTACATACACCAGGTCTTTTTGCTTCTTGCACATATATACTAGGCGACATTTTCCAGCCCACTCTGCATTTAGAGGTCGTCATGTGAGATTTTGAGCCAATGAAATGCAGGATATTTTTAGTGGTCTGGCTTCTAGGACTCACTCTTGGCCAGTCTTCCATGATTTTATTCTGTGGATACAGATTAGTATGGACACACTGGGGAGCCACAAAATCAAAGGAAGTCAAATCTCAGAATCAGTGTTGGAGAAGGCTGCTACAGAAGGAGTTCACCAAATTGTACTTTACAAGAAAAACATTATTTTACATGTCTGAGCTACCAACATATAAAGGGTATCTATTTTCTATCAGAACTTCCAAGCACTGTTTTATAACTAATATATTCAGACTAAACTTTCATGGTCAACTGTTTACTAGATAATCTTCATTATGAGCACTCCTAGTACTTCAAATTTGACTTATCCAACGAAACTGACACTTTGAGCACGTCAGAATTTCCTAGATACTATGATGATACAGGAATAGATCATGCTAAGTCCCTTATCACATAGAATTCAACACACACAAAACAATTTCAAATGGTGTTAAATAGAGGTAAAAAGTTTGGCTACCAAAGCTGCTTGGAACTGAGTGGGAGGAAGCTCTCCAGTGAGGTGACCTGAACAATGGCATGAAGTCCACCGTGTCAACTTTGGGGACAGAGAGTTCTAGAAGGAGTGGAAGGCAAAGATCAAAAGTAAAACTAAAGATGACATTGAAGTAGAGGAGGCTAACTGGCTAAAACATGAAGTGAAGGAGCAGGAAAAGTGATGCGGTAGGATGTCCCAGAGGAAGGCAGGGCCCAGACTGTACAAATTCAGGAGAAGCACTTGGATTTTAACCTAATTTTAATGGTAATATACTCAATGGTTTTGTGCTCTCTCTCTCTCTCTCTCTCTCTCTCTCTCTCTCTCTCTCTCTCTCTCTCTGTCTCTCTCTGATCTAAATCACATGCTGGAAGGTTCACCCTAACCATCATGCACATTATCCCCATCACACAAGTGATGTGTGATATTGTGGCCTATATTAGTGTGCATTGACAGGAGTGGAGATGGAGAGAAATGAATTGATATGAAATATTTAAAAGCACTGTTTCCCTGGAGGCTGCTGGGATGATGTGGGAGGATAGCAGTAACCATGGGTGTGACTGGGGAGGGAGCTTTCCAGTTGTTTATATAAGAAAGAGGACAGTGAGTGAATTTGTTCTCAAAAAGGCAAGTAAGTTCGGAAAGCTCTGTTTCATAGAAGGCCAAGCTTGCCACCTGGGTTGCAGAGCCTGCTGAGTGAGAGAGAAGGACGAATGATGACTCAGTTGCTGAGCTACCTGGTGGTGAAACACATTCACTGCTGTTGGGAATTCAAGAAGGAGTCAGGTTTATGGTGAGGTAAGTCACAGAACAGGCACTCACGAAATGACCCCCTTTTATTACGTGGCATCAAAGCACGGGGGTACACCCACTCAGCATTTGTTTTGGTTTTTCTAAATTAGGCCTAATTATAAAACAATGCTACAATTATGAGTTTCTTTGGAGGGCAGAGAATAGAAAAGTAGGATGGGTATATAAGAAAACCAAATTAATTTGTTTTGTGGGTCTGGGTGTGATTACACAAGTGTCCTCTGTGAAAAAAATCCATCACGCTATACAATAATGACATGCACACTTTCAAAATGAATTTCATGCGTAAAATTCACACTATCCTGGACATTTTTATCTTCCCACAGTATTTCCTTTTGGCTCAGCATGTTTGCTTCTATATATCTAAATTCCATGGTAACGCTTTTAAATAATCACAGATTCCTCAATGTGTAGTTTTGAGTAGGAAGTGCCAGTGATTTAAAAAGTCTATATATGGAAATAAAATGGCTGCTACAAAGGTTGCTAAGTATGGAAAGACAAACTCCCACTATAGGACTGGAACTCAATAAATGGCAGCTCTTACTAGTTTCACTATTAAGGCACAGTGTAACCGTTTCCCATGTACCTACGAGGAAAGAACATAGGTAAACTCTGGGGTCTTAGCATCAACAAGTCCTATATCTGATTCTAATTCATGATAAAAGCAATGCCTCTGAATGAAAGGATGGATTAAAAGTTCGATTTAGAGGCAGTCCTGGCCCACTACTTGTCATTCATGTCTGCCCTAACTTGGCCTGATTGCAGAGCTAGCACAGATGTTAACATCATTTACAAGTTCATCATTTACATTGTATTTAGCATCACTTACATTGTAGTCTCTGATAACTCCTTTCTATTTCATTTCCTCCCCACCCTGCTCATACCTAGATCTATCTAATTCAGGTAATTGGGCACAAGAAAAGGATACTAAAACTTTGATTGGTTATTTCAAAGTTCCACAGGTTAATCCTCAGGTCATCAGCAGACATGTAGGTTTCATAGTCGCTGTTGACTGATATGGAGTTGATGTGATATGTGTGCGCGTTGGAAAATACTCTCCGTGGGGTGGCCTCCACCATTAGGTCCATGGGTCTCAGGACAGGCACCTGGATGCAAGAGAAACATCATTTAAGAACAAAGCTCTTCTCAAAGAACACACAAGTCTTACTGTCCATGCAAAATCTTATATCAGTTTGAGGGTGGAGGAGACTGCCAAGCCATAGTTTCCCGGTTCCCTTTGTTCCATTTTAGCTGTACTCCTTTCTCAAAAGATGGTACCATCACATACCCCCACAGGGGGCAATTTCATCCTTTATAGATTCTTCACTTTTTCCCAGGGCTCTATTGGTAGCCATATCTTTGGAGAAACTTAGACTCCACAGTGGGGTCAGCAGCTTTTGAAATCATTCTTTCAGGTTCTTTTTTTCCCCCCAAACACTGAAATCTATTCATTGAAATCATGAGAGATTGTGGGGAAACATTAGAAACGTCTAGCTCAACTTTTATTATTTATCCATCATGGCTTAGGAGGTCTTGTTCTTTTGAGGAAAGACTTGAAAGCATCCAAGAGTTTATTAGCTAAAATTCAGCCTCTGTTGCACAAGGTAACTACTGAGGCTGTTTTCCTGGGAAAACCTTGTTTTTGTCTTTTTTTTGGGGGGCACACCTGGTTTACCACTGGATATGCACTCAGAGAACATTCCTGGTGGGCTCAGGGGACCAAATGGAATGCTGGGGATCGAACCTGGGTCAGTCTCATGCAAGGCACATGCCCGCCCTGCTGTGCTATTGTTTTGTCCCAGTTTTTTAAAAATCTCTATATTGGCTTTCTGACTAGGCTGTGTTCACTTGACATTCAAAATTATTTTCATCTGTTTACTTTTTGGAGGGCCACACCTGGCAGAGCTTAAGGGCTACACATGACACTGTGCTTAGTGTCTGGCATCCTATATGATCTATCCCATATGGTCTGGTGCTTGGTGAACTATATGCTGCATATGATTTGAACCAGGGTTATGGCTGCTAATTTTCATACTACGCAAAGTGTCTTAAACTTTTTACTATCTCTCCAGTATCAAATTGTCCCCATACAGACAAATATCTGGTCACCTTACTTATATGAGTGTGCAGGTGTGCATGTGTGTGCTCACGTGTGTGTGTGCGTGCACGTGTGTGTGTGTGTGTGTGTGTAAGTAATCATTTTCTTCAACAGGTCACAGTTATATAGCTCCCTACAGAGGAAGTTGTTTCTGACAAATAGGAATAATGGCCAGTGGTCCTGAGATTCTGAATTCAAGGGCACTTCTGTTTTTACTAAGTAACTTTCTCAGTACTCACTGAGACACTGATAACTCTAGCACCTCTAGAAGCCCACAATTTTATCCATAACTGTATCCTTTGAAAGACTGTGCAAAGACTAGCACAGAATCATGGAATGTTAATCTTAGGAGGACCTTTAGAGTGCTTTGGGACTGAGCCTGTGTATGTGTGTGGGGCAGGGGGAGAAATTTTTTTGCTTTATTTATTTATTATTTATTGAATCACTAAGAGATATACAGTTACGAAGTCGTTTATGAGAGTCTCAGTCAGACATACAGTGTTTCTACACCCATCCCTTCACCAGCGTACATTTCCTACTAACACTGTCCCCAGTTTCCCTCCTGCCTGCCTCCCCCCAGCCCTGCTCCTACAGCATACAGGAGATACCTCTCTCTCTCTCTCTCTCTCTCTCTCTCTCTCTCTCTCTCTCCTCCTCCCTCTCTTATTTTCCTTTTTAGGCACTGTGGTCTGCAATACTGTTACTAAAGGTATCACTGAAAGTAGTAATCACTTTACTACTTTTGGCATTCAATTTTGTCCAGAGTAATATTCCAATTGCCAGTCATAGTGGCCCCTTCGCTGTTCCAACTGCACTCCTCTTCCCCATTTGTGGCAAGCTTCTTACAATGAGCTGGTCCTCCTGGCTCTTGTTTCTACTGTCTTCAAGTATTATTCATTTATTATAGCTTTTTAATATCCTACAAATGAGTGCAATCCTATGTTAGTCCCTCTGACTCATTCACTCAGCCTGATAATCTCCACATTCATCTATGTATAAGCAAAATTCATGATTTCATTTTCTAACAGTTGCATAGTATTCCATTGTGTAAATGTACCATAGTTTCTTTATCCACTTATCTGTTCTCAGGCACTTGGGTTTCATCTCCTTATTCTTGATAATATGTTTGCAGTTTCTATAATGCTCTGTTTAACAGTTTCACTGGCAAAGGAAAACTCAGCCCCCTACCCCAGTGCCATTGCAGGGCCTGAAATGTTCCTCTGAGGAGCCCTAAGAGGGGGTTTGAGACTGCTGGAGTCAGCCATGCCTCTCCTAAGAGAATCTCATCTTTCTCCCCAACCTCCGCGCAGGTTCAGGTCATCCCCTGGAGCCTGACTCCCAAGATGGAGTAACATCAGCTGCTGCCTTGCCTGCTCATTCTGCACCGTGTGAGGATGTGAGCCAGGTCCATGCCCATCAGGGCAGCCTAGAGTGAGCCCTGCCACAAAACTTGCCGAGGGACCTCGCCTCAGCTGTAATATTGGGAGGTGGGGTGGGTGTGTGCAAAGGCCAGAGAGCCTCACAGCGCCTTCATTCAGTCTCTGTTTCAGCTGCACCCCTAAGCCCCCTGAGGGAAGCCTTCTGAGCCCACCCCATCTCCAGTAGTGCTTCACGACCCTCCTCTGACATAGCTGACCGCTCACAATATTTCCACCACTCTAGCAACTCAATAAGTTCTTCTTAACTTCCTACAACTCAACCGGTGCCGGGGCTAACTGTTGTGCTAATGAAGTTATAGAGACCAGAAAGGTGATGTGTTTAAAGCCACACAGCCTGCACCCTGGAGTCCATGCCCTTGGTCAGTCTGATCTGGGATTGAGGAGCACACTGGGGTCCTGGGAGAGAGACAGGTAGCTGGACATGTGAGTGCAGGCCATCCCAGCAGGAAGGGACTGAGCAGACACTGGCCAGGCAGTGCTGGGCAGGACCTGAAGAGTAGCGCAAAGCAGGCATTCCAGGTAGAGGCAGGGAAGGGCAGAGAAAGGCCTTGAGGCTGGAACTTCCAGGTAAAGGAGACAGCTGAGACAAGTGAGAGTGGAGGTGAATGGGGCAGGAGGTGGGTTAGGGGTCAGGCTGAATCATCAAGGCTTTCCAGCAGCAGGGAGAGGCAGGAAGTGGTCTCACAGGATTATCCTGTGCCCTTCCTTCTCCCCTCCTTTCTCTCCCTATCCCTCACTTCCATCTTCTTCTTTCTCCTCTTTCCTGCCTCTCCATTGGTTTGGAAATAGTAAGTATTTGTCCATTTTTCAAGACCCACTGCCCAACGAAATGAAGACTGCAATCGTCTGGCTTATCTGGTGATTAGACAATTTTTTACAATACCTAAGCAGTGATCTGCAGGTCACAGGGCATTGCTCCTCACCCCACCCCATCTCCCTCCCTCCCCCTCTCTCTTTCTTTCTCATTCACACACACACACACACACACACACACACCCTGCTTCTGAGACACACCATGAAAGCTAAGGAGTCCGGGAGCCCCTCAAGCCCTGACTTTAAGTGACATCTGTGAAGAGGCAGGGTAGAGGTGAGACTGACTCCTCAGATAAAGCACAACAGCTGTGTTTACATGGCAACCCAGAACCCCAGCAAACTGACAGATTCTAGGCAGAAAGAAGAGAGGGCTGGGGAGAAAGAGAGAGACAGGGATAGAAGGGTGAGGGACAGATAGAAAGACGAGGCACACAGAGTCAGAGAGAACGGATAGAAGACAGAGAGAGAGAGAGAGAGAGAGAGAGAGAGAGAGAGAGAGAGGCCAATTTAGAGGAGGGGGGCAGTGCAGGTTAACTCTTTGGTAACCTTGGGTCAGATGTGATTGCGTTCAGGAGACAGACATTTAAATACCGCTGGTTATTCGGTTATTAGGTATCAACAATGTAACTGCCATTAAGGAATCTTTGGGGGAAAATTGCTATCAATTTAAAGCCTGGCCTGCTCCACACATCCCGAGGCTCCCCATCACTCTCCCCAGATAATTGAGATTACTTTATATTGAGACTGACAGGACGTATTAAGGTCATGGGGTTAGGTGGGCTCCATGTCATCAATTATTAGGAAGTGCATAGAGAGTGTTATGACCACACTCTGGCCCTAGAGCAAACCTCCAGCGAACACTGATTAACATCTGCTCTGCACCATTCCCACACAGTCTCCATAGCCTGCGGTGGGAAGGCCATGTGCAGCCTCTTACCTTCTTGTTCACAGTCAGTTTTGGGGTACCTGAAACTATGACTGTTGAATTGAGAAGAGAAACAGAAGAGCTGGATGCTAAATGCTCAGTATAAGAAAATATGTCCCTGATACTTTGAGACCCTGGCCTAGCTCGCTCAGCTGTGGTGATCACACACACCTTCCCAGCTATGGGAGGCAACAGACAGCAGGACAGGAGAAGTTTGAGGTCACAGAGTCCTAGACTGCCACTATCCCTGTTCCCTGGGCTTCCACCAAAAGACATCTTTCATTGACACTCCCCAGTAACATTCTCCTGTGATCAGATGGATGTCTTCAGCCAAGACCATAAGTCCCCACTCTTGAGTCAGTATAATAGAAATTTCTCATAAAATCTTGCTTTTAATATTTTCCCATTATTTGTCAGAATATTTGCTAATTTGTGTTCTTTGGGCCAACCATATTTATATATTATTGTAGAGATAATAAAACCCAAGAGGAAATTTTAGATTCTTAGAGTCATTCATTAGGGGCTGGGAGGTGGGCTCTCTTTGTATTTGTTGTAGAAATGATCACAGAAAGGTTTTAATTTTTATTTGGGTAGCTGCAGTGAAAATGCACATTTAAAGAAAAAAGTGATAAGGTTCTGACTTTTAAAGAACATATTCGCATATTCTTTTAGTGAATGTTGGTGTGAATGCGTTTCTGATGGTATTTAAATTCTATTGAATGCATCCAAAAAAGTAACATATCAGTTTTATTTTAAACATCCTATGTTTAAAATATCCCCCAAATCACGTTCTTTGTGATTATTTAACATTAGATGGAAATGCTTAGTTGTTCACTTTAAAGAGCTCAGAGAAGTACTAGGATTTCCAAAATTCTTCTAGGACGCTCCGGAGCTTGTGCAGGTTACATATATTGACATGGTTATGATCCTGATGGATCAAGAAGCTTGTGGGTCTTCCTAACAGTGCTCAGGAGGTCCCAGAGATACTCAGTCTGGCTGTAAGGGTCAGATCATCCTTCCATGTTCAGGAACCATCACAATAGTGCAGTGCCAGGGATCAAACTCGGGGCCTAATGTACTCCAGCATAAACGCCAGCCCTCTGAGCTGTCTCCCCCCATCTCAGAGATGTCACATTTATTAACATGCTAATGACCGATTAAGAGAGAGACAGCACTGAGTTATCAACTGAAATGTAAAGTTGGGATTTATTTTTTAACTAAACAGATATGTGAAAGGTCATAAAGCAGAGAAAACTGTCAATACTGTAAGACCTGGCTAATGAAATGAACGGACTGAATAAAGTCCTTCTGAGCTGTCTTCTGGCTTTAGCATCTTTAGATCTGAAACCTCTTTCGAGTTTACGTAAAAGCCCTGGGGAGGGGGTCCTTTGAGAAGTAGCCTCCTTCCCTGCTAAGTGGAGTTCTCTGCAACCAAGCAGTCCACCCAAATGCCAGGACTCTACATCAGCTTCGTGGTTCACATCGCTCTTGTCTATTACTGTCAACTGAAACGTATACTAATAATGCTATTATGTGGATCCCTCCCAATAAGTCACGTCATCATCATATGTGTTCAACTTGATCACAAGCGAAAACTTTCCAAACCCCAGTCAATGCTTTTGAGATCTGAACTTCCTATTACAATGTAGGCGTCAGAAAGTCATGGAGCCCTGTGGGCCTGGGCTAGACTCTGGATCTGGACTTAGTTGGGCCATTTACATGTTATATAGGTTTGATGCCTAATTTTCACTCCTGTTCATAGCACTGGAGAGAGCAATTCTTTCAGTATTGATGTTGAGAGACTTAGCATAGGGCCTGATACATCAACAGCATCCACATGAAAACATGTATGGACAATGTCGGGTGAGGATTATACTGGGAACATTAGGAAGAAAATGTTATTGAATCTTCAAAGTGGTTTTAAGAGGAAGGTACTAATATTGCTTCCTCTTTACAGATGTGGATCCCAAAGGAAAGGAATCATAAAAGCGTGCTTAAAGTCATATGACTACGGAGCAGTAAAGATGTCCTTGAACTTTGGTGGTCTGGCTTCAGGTCCTATGGATACTATTATATTTTTACTATTAACTTCCCATTGTTGAAAAATGTTTCCTTCTGAGCAACTGCCCTGGGAGAATTTTCTGCTTTTTTCTTTTTTTTAATTGACTATGGGGTTCAAGCTTTTCTTCCAGGGATTTCAATCATGATAAGAGAATTTAGCACAGCCAGGAAAAGGGGCTAGTGGAATAATTGGTCACTAAGTAGCAATTAACTTACAGGGTAGGGGGTGGGTGAGTGGGGGAATATGAAGGCTTTTCTGGTTGACTTTCTAAATAACGTCTGTCCACGTTGTCATGAAAACCTTAAACAATATGGTTGTTCATCCAATTATCAAACCAACCTAGGGGGCAGTCTGGCATCATGTGTATCCATTATTAAAGGGTAATTCAGTGTAACAAACCAAATCGAGTATGTACCAAGACTGTCAAATAAAATAAACCACTAACAAATTAAATTACTTTCCATTTTCAGTGGGAAGAATGCCAGTCATATTTCATTGTAAAAATATGCATCTTAATTTTATTTTTAAAAAATGCAAAAAAAACAGAGTTTGCAAATGCTGTAGTACTGTTTGCAGTGAGGTTTATTTCCCTAAAGCACATGCCACCTGTTTCTGGAGGCAGTTCTCTCTAAGAATTTAAACAGCATAAAGTCTCACCAGGTCTCACAACACACACACACACACACACACACACACACACACACACACAACTTGTTCCTCCAAGGATCAACGGTGGCTAGCATTCGAAAAGCAGAAGTGGTAGATTGGCTTTGGCTTATCGTGACATAGCAGAGCTGTTGTTTCAGAATGAAACTGCCACTCAACAGCACCCTGCCAAAAACCCCAGGGAATCCTATCCAAATAATACAATTTTTAGATTTCCCAGTGCACACCCTCAACAGCTCCAATATATCCCTGATTCTTGGCTTTGTCACACAGATTGGTATAAGCATGAGAAGAAAACCCCATTGTGCTCAGGTTCTTAAATATTTTTAAATCATTTTCTTTCATTTGACAAAAATTTATTAAGTGCCAATCACTGCTAGAGGTGGTATGTGTATAGAGTGAATGAACAGGTTAGCAGTGACATTCAAATCTCAAAGGCAAGAAAGATTTTAATGTCTTCATGCGGATATGTTGTTACAGTTTTTCACTGTGGAGTAATGTCTATGGTTTTAAGAGGGAGGAATAGCGTCTCCTTAAAAAAATAGGGGCCTAATTTAAATAGCAGAATTAGGTAAGTTGTTTTTGGAAATGTGCCACGTCACCTTCAATCTCCATGAACATCCTTTGCTCTGTGGTTCTGTGCTGGGGCAATTTTGACATCTGACAATACTTGTAGATGGAGACATTTGGGATGTTACAGCAGGGGCAATGCTCCTGGCATCCAGCAGGTAGGGGCCAGGATGCTGTTAAACATCCTTTGATGTAAAGAATAGCTGCCCCCAACAAAGAATTATCCTGTTCCTAACATCAATAGATGTGAGGTGGAAAACCCATAGCTTTAGGACAGTCTAATTCTAAGGAGTATGCAAGAAATCCAGCATTAACTTCCACAATAAGCAAGAAGTTCCAGTTTACAGAGATCTTCTGTATTTAAAATTTTACATAGGGGCTGGAGGGACAGCACAGTGGGTAGGGAGTTTGCCTTGCATGCAGCCGACAAGGGTTTGACCACCAGCATCCCATATGGTCCACAGAGTACTGCCAGGAGTAACCCCTGAGCATTGCGGGTGTGATTCAAAAAAGCAAAAAAAAAAATATTATACATAAATACTCATATACATCTGAAAGACTTGTTCCCTAGTATCAAACACAATATTAACATACAACCCATAAAAGCTGCCTGGAATATATATATATATATATATATATATATATTCGTATATATACATACACATATCACATATATATGCGATGCATTTATAATTATACATTTAAATAGGAATATATTATGTAAATGTATAAAATATAAAATATATATGTATCACATGTATTATATATATTTAAAACCCAATGCATCAAAAATACTTTTTATGCCAGATTAACAATTTCATACGCTTGTCTTTGACATCTTTTGGCCTCCTTATGATAAAGAGAGAAAAAAATATCTTTTTCTCAGAAGATAAATTCACTAATTAGTAGGTAGGCAGCAGCCTGTAATTCTGCCAGTTTTATCTTAGCTTTTCCTACGATACTTCTATTTTCTGCCAACAGCAACATTTCTCAAAGTGTGTTTCCCTGCCTTTCCTGTTATTTCCCTTGATATTTCACATGTTTAATTCCACAGGAAAGAAGGATACAGCTTAAAATATCCCATAGAATTAAATTTCGATTAATTCTGCTTAGGGGGAAAGAGGAGCAGTGAAAAGAGGTGGTCTTTTAATTTTTTGATGTTTGGTTACGATTAATTATAAAAATTGTTCAGTTTTTCTTAACTGTTACCACTAATAGTGTTTCTAAAATCTGTCAGCATTCTTTTCCCATGATACACCTCAGGTTATATCTGTCACTTATTAAATATGAAAAATATATAGCACCAAGAAGATAAACTTCAATTTGATACTAACTTCGAGAATCTTAGAATTGGAAGTTATTTGAAAAGTCATTTTCACCAAAAAGGGCGTGGCTCTACACTACAATTTTTGCTTTCACACTGCATTTTATTTTATTATTTTAAATATTTTATTATACCACCGTGAGTTACACAATTACAAAGCTGTTCATGTTTGGGTTTGAGAATTTTGAAACAGGGCCATTTTGCAGCTATGAACCAAGTGATGGTATCAGTTCTCCCTCCCGTCAACAGATGGCAGTAATGATTATTAGTGACACATACTTGGGAACAAATTGATTTATGAATGACCTTTCAGGATTGCATCTTCCATTTCCCATCTGTGGCTGCACTTAAAATCAAGTGAGGACTCTAATTAAAAATTGAAGTCTGGGCTCCACTGGTGGTCAATGAAATCTGACTGCATTTGTGGCTAGAGTATGGATATTTTGAAAGCTACTCAGATAACTAAGATGTAGAGCCTAAACTGAGACTCAATGAATGTGAGGGACTAAATGAAAGAAATTCTACACAACAAACTCTTAATAGAGGTTATCTTTGTGTATATGAGGTTATGTAGGTACACATTAATCTTACGATTCCGTATTGATATGTGGTTCTTCAATGCTAACTTATTAAAATACTCCTGTTCAGATGGTGGCTCAGTGGTAGAGCACTTGCCTTGCAAGCATACGGCTGGTGCAGCGACCAGCTCCATGCCAATGTTGCATCACACACTCAAGGGTGTTGCCAGCTATGCTGTTGGGCTCTGTGGCACCACAGCAAAGTGTATTACCTCTGGGGTGCCACGACCAAGAACATGGGAGCACCACAGCCAAGTATGAGATTCCCATCATCTCAGAAACAACAACAAAGGGAAGAAAAGGAGAAAATGAAAAAATTTTCTTCAGATTTAATGCAATGAACAGTTGAAAAACAAAACACTTTATGAAAGATAAAAGTGACAGGAGGGCTGGAGAAAGAGTATGGAGTTTAGGGCTAAGACATGCACCCAAATGCATGGTCCTCAGAGTATCACTGGGTGCTATCCTAGAAGCCCCCAAAGCACTTCTGTGGTGGCCTTGATGGCCCCTGTCCCTGCATCCTTGGGCCCTAGCACCACCTAATGGACAAGTTGGCCAGGCGTGGCTGAGAGAGACCCCCAGTGGTCCTTACTCCCCAGCACCACTAGGGAGGTCCTCTCTGGCCAAAGAGGTGACAGGGAAGGGTTAATATTCCTCACATATAGCTTCAAAATTTTTATAAAGTCAACAACTCAATAAAAGTACAGGCAAAGAATGAGTAAACGATTTAGAGGAAAAGAAAAACAAATGACTAGGAAATATATAGACATATGCCAATCTTTTTGAAGTCAAGTAGATGTATGCTAATATTTTTATCTTATAGATTAATTTTATTTATCTTCTAATCTTTACTTGGTTTTACTCATTAAAATAAATGTGACTTTGTTTCAAGTTTCTTATAAAGTAACTATTAATGAACTTAATACTCAAAAATGTTATGAAGTAGGTATTCATGTCATTTCTCCTTCTACAAATGAGGGTATGAGACTCAAAGTAGTATGTGTCTTACTTAAAGTTACACAGTTAGTCCTTATAGGAACTGGGACAGGTATTTGGATATTTTAGCAGAAAGCAGCCTTATCCTTTAAAAATAAAAATAATCAGCAATGGAGATTTATAATTTTATAATACTATTAATTTTATTAATTTTATAATAACTATTAATAATATGGTTTCATAAATACCACAGTCCAATACCACATCTCCTCCCAGACTGTTCCTCCACCATTGTCTTAGGGCCCCCCATTTCCCATAGCTTTGACACCCTTTCCATTTCCTACCTGAGAGGTAGCAGGCCACCCTCTCACGGCTAGGTTAAGTGTAAGCTCAGCCCTATATGTCAGTTCTTAGATACTATTGCTTCTGGCCTTTTGTCAATCTCTTCCCCCAAATTTCTTTATACCCCATATATGAAGGAGATCATTTTGTATCTGTTCTTCTTTAGCATGATAACCCTCCAGTGCCATCTATGGTAGTAGGAATTTGTATACTTTCATTTTTTCTCATAGGTAAGTAGTATTTTTATTGTGTACCATAGTTTTTTTTTTAATATAGTCTTCTGTTCTTGAACACTAGGGTTATTTCCAGAGTCTTTGCTATTGTGAATAGTGAGTATCCTCCTTAATTACGACACCCTGGTTTCTTTCCAGAAGTATCTCTACTCAGATAACAGACTTAAAACAGTGACTTGTCTAGAGTTAGAAGATAACATCATGTCCTGGAGCTAGCATGAGGTAATGGACACTTGCTGTCAGATAAGGGTATAAACAAGATTTTTTAGTAGGCGATCTGGAAATATTAAAATGAAATAAAGTACATGTCTTGGAACTTACCAAATACTACTTTAGTGGACACTATCCAACTAAATAAAATGTCAGTATGCAGTGTTTTGTTTGAGAAAATCTATTGCAGCATTGCTAATTACAATTATATTATTATAAAATCTGAACACAACCTAAATGTATATATTACTAGAGGAATACATTTAATAAGCTTTAGAATAGCTTTAGAATATTTGCAGCTATTTCACTGAAGAAGAGTAGACCCCTAGATGTGTTTGCACTATGGTGTGTGGTGTTATATAGAGTAGGATCTGTATTTTGAAAACTAACACACAAAAATCCATCCTTTAATGCTATTGTATGTTTCTGCTGAGAAAGAGAAGAAACAGTGTGTTCCTTAGACACAAAACCAGTGAATTAATAATTTCCATGAGAGGGATGGAGTGATAGTCCAGCAGGGAGGGCATTTGCCTTGCACATGGCCCACCTGGGTTTGATCCCGCGGCATCTCATATGGTCCCGAGCACTTCCAGGAATAATTCCTGAGTGCAGAGCCAGGAGTAACCCCTGAGCATCACCAGGTGTGACCCAAAAAGCAAACAAACAAACAAACAAACAAATTTCATGAGATATAGGGGTCAAAAAGTATCATTTGACTTGATGCTATAACTATGTGCTCCTTAAAAAAAATTTTTTTTTTGGCTTTTGGGGGTAACACCCAGAAATGCTCAGGGGTTACTCCTGGTTCTTCACTCAGGAATTATTCCTGGTGGTGCTCAGGGGAACCATGCGGAATGTTGGGGGGATCAAACCTTGGTTGGACACAGGCAAGGCAAAATGCCCTCCCCAAAGTATTATTACTTTGGCTCCTGTCCTCTTTTAAATCAGAAGAAAGAATACAGGAAGCAGGGGAGGGAAGGACAACTCTGGAGGGGCAGCTCCTTGAGCTCCTGGGAGAGAGCAGGAACAGGCAAAGAACAGAGGTGAAGGATCAGGAGGGAAGCAGCTGCACAGAGGATAATGCAGAGGAAAGGACGAAAGTCCTCAGTGTAGGAGTCCAGAGAGAGAAGAATGTGTATATCTGGGATGTGGAAGAGGGAAGACTATAATCTCATTAGATGTCAAGAGACAGAAACCTTCTGAAACTTACTTTAAAACCCCTTCACCATACTCCCTGTGTCAAATGATTACTGAAGGACAGAAACATCTTGCAGATTCTCAGGAATGGAAATGGAACAGCTGTTGGACTAGCTGTGGGGACCTGGGGCATTTTATCCTCCCTTTCTCTCTCTCTCTCTCTCTCTCTCTCTCTCTCTCTCTCATTGTGGGACCACCTAGTTTCTTACACTGCTTTTCTCTGCAGATCTTGCCCTTTGGTTCACTGTCAACAAAATCGGTTTATCAGTCTAAACATGGGCTGCAAAATGTCACTCTAGACTGGCTAAAGAAACTGTGGTTCATCTACACTAGGGAATACTATGCAGCTGTCAGAGAAGACCGAAATTATGAAATTTACCTGCAAATGGATGGACATGGAGACTATCATGCTGAGTGAAATTAGTCAGAAGGAAAAGGACAGATATAGAATGACTGCATTCATTAATAGGATATAAATAGATACCAGTGTTTTACCAAGTGTGGGAAATGGTAATGGCAGATTAAAACTCACCATTGAATATACACAAAGAGACTTAAGTGATAAATTCTAAATATCTGCAGGGCTAGCCACAATGTGTAAAAGAAGAGGGAGAGAGATGCAGAGACAGAGAGAAAGAGAGGAAATGGGGTTACCTGCTATTGAGGCAGCCTGGGGGTGGGCGGGAGGGGGTGGGATACATTGGTAGTGGAAATGGGGCACTGGTGGAGGGATGGGTGCTGGAACACTATTACTGAGAACCAATTATGAACACCTTTGTAATTGTATGTCTCATGGTGGTATAATAAAAAACTAAAAAAAAACAATATGTCGCTCTAGCCTTGTTTCCAGAGCACTTGCAAATCAAATTCTCAGCATGGTCAGAGAGAGAAGGGAGCAAGCAGGGAGGGAAACAGGATAAGTGAAACAGTTAGGCCATTCTCAAGAAGCCTTGCCCATGACCCAGGATACCTTAATGTCTAATCCACACACACACACACACACACACACACACACACACACCATTCACTACAATGCTATCATTACTATTGCCTGCTTTGCTCAGTTCCCTTCCCTGTCTTCCTATACTCAATTATCTGTTGAAGATAATTCCCTTTATTCCTCAAGCCATTCATGTACCCAATCCAAGGAGAATACTGCAGTATTCTTGAAAGATTTTGAAAAGTCCTAAAAAAATGATGATTTCTCGAGTATCTTTTCCTTTTTTCTTTTTCAAATTGGAACTATTATGACCACTGCTCAGAAAATCATTTTATTTTTTTCCCCAGAGTTATAATTTAGGCTTCTAACAGTCTCTGATTTGAGAAAAGTGAAGTACAGCTGGTCACTTTTCCCTGGATAAAAGTTTTGTTTAGAATTGTCTTTCAATCTTCTGTAAGCAAAAACACCTTTTTTTACTTTGTTCTGATTTTTTTTTACTTGCCTGTCAATCTTTCAAAGTTTCTGAAAGCTTTCCAAGTCTTCACTGCATTAAAATAAGAGTTTCTTCTCAGTCAAATAAAGTTAGTTAATTGAAAAAAATTTATTACTACTTCTATTCTGGTAGAAGTGATCCAGAATATCATACAACATAATATTCTGGATCACTTCTACCTGGTCTGGTATGAACTAGCTCATGTTATTATTTGCCAAGACTCCAGGATCCTTTTTTGCACACTCACCCCTTCCCCTTCACATGAAAGGTTGAAATTTCTCCCTACATGCCAGTAAGATGATTTACTCTTTTTAGAACTCTATATTCCCTCTCTTCCCTTCAACTTTCAACTTGCTGTGCATTTCCATACTCATTCCTGACCTTTTCTTGGGTCCTAGGTTTGTGAAATGGAGGCCCTACGATGGTGGGAAGCAAGGGGACAGCTGGAAGGGGTGGAGCTTATGTAACCTCTGATGCTGACACTAGCCTCCATTGTTTTTTTTTAACAAAAGAAAAATATGAATACATTCTCTAATTGACAACAAAACTCTGAGGTGGTTAAAAAAAGCAAACTGATGCTATAGAAGGAAAACAGGCTACATATGCAATTAATTTAAAATCACTATAGTTGAATATCAAATCGCTATACTGACTTCTGCTTATTTCACATTCTACTGAGATGCTATATTGCCTCTAATCTAGGAATGACAGAGATATAGTGAATTTTATCGCATACACATTAACACTCAACTGTATAAATCATAAAACAGAGAAAGAAGTAAGACAACAAAGAACTGAGAATGTGAGGTTAGGTGACATGATTAGGCAGGAGAATAGTGGGATAAGGATTCAAATACAATTTGAACTAAGAACCATACTTTTTCTGCTTACATCAGAGAATATAAATTCATTGAGAATTTTCTATCTCCCGTTGTTAACACTTACCTACAATTTTTTTTCCTTAAATTTATTTATTTTTTTTCTTTTCCCAAATTTTATTACACCACTTTTAGACATACAATTGCAAGATGCTTATGTAGAGTTTTGGTTCTACAGTGTTCCAACACCCATCCCTCCACCCAAACCCATATCCCATCACCAATGTCCCCACCTCCCTCCCCCTCCCACACCTCAACTACTTGGCGGGTTCTGTATGTCTTTTCTCTCCTCTCTATCTCTCCCTCCCGTCTAACTTTCCTACACATGGTAGAATGCAGTACATTAAAGGACATAACTGTTTCCACTAGTTTGATGGACCGCTTCATGGTCAGCGTCCGGACAGTGAAGGTGGCGGCTAGTGTGGTGGGCGAAGTCTCATCCGGCTGCTTCCGGGACCCCCAGAAGTGATGGGCCCACTCCCAAAACCCATCTGTCCTCCTGGGAGCCCCATGGTCAGCTGAGTCTGGGGAAAGCAGAGTTCCAGCTTCCCCAGCCGCGCTTTATTAAAAAATTTTTTTAAATTTTTATTATACCACCGTGAGACATACAATTACAAAGGTGTTCATAATTGATTCTTGGTAATACAGGATTCCAGCACCCCTCCCTCCACCAGTGCCCCATTTCCACCACCAATGTACCCACCCCCTCCCGCCCCCCCCCCAGGCTGCCTCAATAGCAGGTAACCCCATTTCCTCTCTTTCTCTCTGTCTTTCTCTCTCTGTCTCTGCATCTCTCTCCCTCTTATTTTACACATTGTGGCTAGCCCTGCAGATATTTAGAGTTTATCACTTAAGTCTCTTTGTGTATATTCAATGGTGAGTTTTAATCTGCCATTACCATTTCCCACACTTAGTAAAACACTGGTATCTATTTATATCCTATTAATGAATGCAGTCATTCTATATCTGTCCTTTTCCTTCTGACTAATTTCACTCAGCATGGTAGTCTCCATGTCCATCCATTTGCAGGTAAATTTCACAATTTCGTCTTTTCTGACAGCTGTATAGTATTCCCTAGTGTAGATGAACCACAGTTTCATTAGCTAGTCCTCTGTTCTCGGGCATTTTGGTTGTCTCCAGATTCTAGCTATAGTGAATAGCGCAGAGATGAATAAAGAAGCAAAGACAGGCTCAAAATAAAAGGCTGGAAAACAATCCTTCACTCAAACAACCCATCCAAAAAGGCTGGGGTAGCCATACTGGTATCCGACAACATAGACTTCAGGCTAAAGAAGGTCAGAAGGGACAATGAAGGTCACTTCTTAATAGTCAAGGGATGCATATATCAGGAAGAAATCACGCTATTAAACATATATGCACCCAACGAGGGGCCAGCAAAATACCTAAAACAACTACTAATAGACTTCAAAGAAGACATTGACAGCAACACAGTTGTAGTTGGAGACTTCAACACTACTCTATCAACCCTGGATAGATCAACAAGATTGAAACTTACCAAAGAAATACTGGCCCTAAAAAGAAGAGATGGAAGAAAGAGGGCTGGTAGACATATACAGGGCATTTCATCCCCCAAAAGCTGAATACACTTTCTTCTCCAGAGCACATGGAACATACTCCAAAATAGAATACATGTTGAGCCATAAATCATACCTCCATAAAATAAAGAAGATAGAAATTGTGCTAACTATTTTTTCAGACCATGATGCACTGAAAATAGAAGTTAATTGTACACAAAAATGGAGACCAACACCAAGTACCTGGAAACTAAACAGCTCACTGCTGAACATCCAGCAAGTCATAAAAGAAATCAAAGAGGAAATCCAAAGATTCCTTGAAACAAATGAGACTGAAGACACGAATCACCATAATTTGTGGGATACAGCAAAAGCAGTGTTAAGAGGCAAGTTCATAACTCTTTAAGCATTCATCAGAAAAGAAGAAAAGGCCATCACAAACAGTCTGACTTCACAACTTAAGATCTTAGAGAGTGATCAACAAAAGGAGCCCAACCCAAGCAGAAAGAAAGAAATAATAAAACTTAGAGCAGAAATCAATGAGATGGAATGTCATAAAACAATCTACAAGATCAATGAAACCAAAACCCAGCCGTGTTTGAGACTGCATGCTATGGCTGGTCGCCCCAGGGCAGCTCCTGGGCGGGGCCACCAGGCTCGACAAAATGGAGGGGGGAAGGGTCGACCCCTGACTCCATCGGATGAATTCCCAGTGATTCCCACTTCTGGGAGCTGCCTACCTGGGCTCTAACTGGTTTTGCTCTGTTAATCTGGTCTTGAGGTAGCATCCCAGCATAATTACCTACAATTTGATATCCTATTACTTAAAAGAACTAATAAAGCTATTTTAAAACAATATTTGTTGAACATTTACCATATGTGAGTATTATTATGATGCCATAGTTAGAAAATAGTATTTTCCTAAAAGAAATTCACAAATTGAGAAAATTGAAAACTCAAATGATCAAATTATATAAGAAATTCATCCCATTGCTGAGCAAGCAGTTAATACTAGGGTTTTATAAACATAAGGACTTTAGAATTTATTCAAGGTGCCAAGAGAAATCATTTGAGACTCTTAATAGAAAGTTGGATGCCTTATTTATGCTTTTAGTGACATGATGTTTTAAAAAATTATGATAACTGGGCAGAGCCATAGCACAGCAGGTAGGGGGTTTGTCTTGCACATGCCTACCCGGGTTCAATCCTCAGCATCCCACACAGTCCCTTGAGCAAAACCAGGAGTAATTCCTGAGTGCAGAGCCAGGAGTAAGCCCTGAGCATTGCCAGGTGTGACACCAAAAGCAAAAAAAAAACAAATTAAAATAAAAAATTATGATAATATTGGTAGAAAATATTGTGTGTGTTTCAGGAGCAGAGTTTCATAATTCAACAATTGTGTCTACTACACCACATCACCAAAGGTCTAGTCACCAGCCACCACCATTCATTTCATATGCCCAATCCTATATTTTTAGCTCTTCACCCTATTCTTTATCTTTGGCAACTATCACTACAATGTAAGACTCTCAGGGTTTGATTTGTTCATTTTCTTTGTTTCATTATGGTTATAAGGAATCAATCTCCCCCATTTCATGTAGCATAATTCTTTTAAGGTGTCATAAACGGCAAAATTTGTAGTATTGCCCACTGTGGTGTGTGTATGTGTGTGTGTGTGTGTGTGTGTGTGTGTGTATCTTCCTTATTCATCCATCAGGGGGCTCATTGTTTTGTTGAAGAATTAACATTGCTAAAAATGGTCATTTTACCTAAAACACTATATTCAATGTCACTTGTCTTGTATCACTTGTCTTCCCGTTGTTCATCAATTTGCTCGAACAGGTGCCAGTAACATCTCTATTTGTCCCTGTTGTGTGTTAGTATAGCCCAAGGGCTCTGCTCACTCCAGGAACATGAAGAGCCTCAACCATTTGTTCAGGTCATGGGAATGAAGTCGATTTTTGTTTCTGGCATATCAAATCTGACATGGGTAGCTTTGCCAGGCTCTGCCATGCAGATACTCTTGGTAGATCTGAAAATCTATCAGGCAAAACTATAGACTCAAGGAATTTGCCACACATGGTTGGATCTAGAGAGTATCATGCTGAGTGAAGTTAGTCAGAAGGAGAGAGACAAACCCAGAATAACATCTGTCATATGTGGGATATAAAGAAACAGAGTATGGAAACAACTAAGATCCAAAGGGAAAAGAAACCAAGAACTGGTGCTTAGTACGCTGCATATCACTGTAGAGGGGGATGGAACAGCAGATGGAGGGGGAACACCAGGACAATGGAGGAGAGAAACTGACATAACTTTTAAAATTTTTAATGGAATCACCATGAGATACAGTTACAAAGCTGTTCATGATTGTGATTTAGTCATACAATGTTACAACACTCAACCCTTCACCAGTGTACTCAATGTGATTTTTATAAAAATTCTAATGGAATTTATAAAAGAAATAGAAACAACATCTAAATGAATGATTTTAACTACAGACACAAAATAACAAAAACAATCCTAAAAAATACCCCCTGAAAAAGAGGTTGCTCATTCTCTGATTTCAACTTATCCTATAAAGCTAGAGTAATCAAAACAGTACAGTATTAAAATAAAAAACAAAAAATATTAGCGAATAGAATTAAAATATTTAAATAAATCCACACATGTAGACTGCTAATTTATGATAAAGGAGCTAAGAGCATATGATGGAGGCAAAGAGAATCTTTTCAATAAATGGTGTTAGGAAAACTGCATAAACATAAGCAAAAGAATGAAAATAGATCACGATCTTATGACACACATAAATATCTGGGTTTGAGTTCCAGTATTTCAATGTCTTTTGCATAGCACTTGGAGTAATCCCCCTAAAAACAAGGCTGGCAGTAGCTCCTTGCACCGTACCCAGATACAGACAACAGCAACAACAAAAAAGAAGAAAAGTAACATAAGCAGCAAACTTATTGACATTGTACTTAGAAATGTCTTTGGGAGAACTTAAGTCAACAGCAAAGGGAAGTAAAAATAAATAAATTCATTGATGGGGGTCATAGCAAACTAAAAAGTTGGACAGCTAAGCAACTTCTCACAAAAAGGTGACCCATTGTCTAGGAGAAGGTATTTTTAAGCATCAATTTTCCAACAAGGGATTAGTATCCAAATTTTACAAAGAACTCAAATGGCAACAATAATAACAGAATAAATACTGCATCACTGTATCACTGTCTTCCCATTGTTCACCGATTTGCTCAAGCGGACACCAGTAACATCTTCATATGTCCTGTTGCAAGCAAGTGTAGTCAAGGGCATCTCCTTGCTCCAGGACAGGAAGAGCCTCAAACTATTCTTCAGGTCATGGAATTGAGGTCCATAATTGCTACTAGTTTTTGTCATATCAAATAAAACATGGGCAGCTTGCCAGACTTTGCCTTGTAGGTGGTATACTCTCAGTAGATGGCTCTCATCTTGAGCATTTACTGATGAAACTTAAAGGGAAAGATCAGGTTTTCTCTTGGGTGGAGCTCTGATGAACTATGTAGTCAAGATGTTGAGAATAACTGATCTCATGATGTGTGGGTTGCTCTGCCTTCTTGCTAGGCTTACTGGGATGACAGGTATCAGTTAGAACCTGCCTAAAACTGTATACAGTGTATAAATGGGAAAGATCCTGGGAAGAACCTGATCGTAAAATCAGTACTATTTAAGAATGTTGCACGGCCGCTCCGACAGTGCTGTGGGTCTGGAGTGGGTCTCGTTTCTGGGGTAGCTGGCATGGAGGTGGAGGAAAAGGTGGAGGAGCCCAAATCTCCACTCCAAGTCCCGCCAGCGTGGCCCCTCCCCCTTCCGTGTGAGGGAACCCTTGGAGCAATGTTGGACTCGGCCAGCGGCTGGTCTAGCCCTTTACCTTGGAGGTCAGCTCCATGGGTTGTTTCCACGTGGGGCCAAGTGGCACAGAAATGTGAAAACAAAATGTAAAAAAAAAAACAGAATAAACAACCCAATTTAAAAAATGATCTGAACAGAGAGTTAAAAGGCACATGAAAAAATCATTGCCCAACATCATTTATCATTAGGAAAATATAACACAAGTCAACAATGAAATATAATATATTTAGAGAATGGCCAATATAAACGTGTCCAGAAACATGGGTTTCATAGATAGAACAGGAGCTCAGTCGCTTGCATTGCCTGAGGTGCACCAGGTTTGATTGATAGATCTTTGGCACCATATTGGGTACCCTGAGTACTGTCAAGAATGATCTTAGAGCATAAGACCAGAAGCAAGCCCTGAGCACCACTGAGTATGACCCAACATTGCATCTTTTCCTGAAGAGCTAAAAAAAAAGTACAAGAAACAAGTAAGTTGATGAAGTTATAAAGAAAATGGAATTTTATGCTGTTGATGGAATTTCTAAGGAAAGCAGAAAGGAGTTTCCTTAAAAAACAAAAGAAACACTCCATGTTCCAAAAATTTCATTACAAGGCATTTATCCATGAGCATGAAAACATAAATTTAAAAAATATATGCACCCCTATGATCACAGCAGCATTATTTTAATATTTATGTTACAGAAACAACCTAAATGCCCACTGGTGAGTGACTGGATAAAGGAGCTGTGGTATATATACTCAATTAACTACTACTCAAATATCAAAAAGGTGAAACCTTATGACAACATGAATGGACCATGAAATGGTTGTGCTAAGAAAAATAAGTCAGAAAATGAAAAACAAATACCAGATGATTTTACTCATTTGTGGAATATTAAATCATACTAACCAAACAAAATAAAAATAGATATTTGACTCTAAGAAAAATATGGTAGCAACCAGGGAGGAGAAGGCAGGAATGGGTAGAGGGTGTCAATTTGATAGTTCAGATTTGAAACTTTTGGTTGGGCATGGTATGTGGATATTCCAAGATATGAAGCTGAGTTCCTGAGCTAATACAGCACTATATGCAATAGTAAACTGATCCAAATTTATTTCATATCTATCTATCTATCTATCTATCTATCTATCTATCTATCTATCTATCTATCTATCTATCTATCTATCTATCTATCTATCTATCTATCTATCTATCTATCTATCTATCTATCTACTACCCACCACCCCACCTACCCCACCTACCTACCACCACCTACCTACCTACCTACCTACCTACCTACCTACCTACCTACCTACCTACCTACCCATCTATCTATCTATCTATCTATCTCTCTCTCTCTCTCTCTCTCTCTCTCTCTCTCTCTCTCCCCCTCTCCCTCCCTCCTCCCCCTCCCTCCATTCATCCATCCATCATTTATTTTTGGCATATGGCAGAGCCTGGCAAGCTGCCTGCGTTGTATTAGATATGCCAAAAACCAGTAACAATTATACACCTCATTCCCATGACCTGAATGAATGGTTTGAGGCTCTTCATATTCCTGGTGTGAGCAGATGTCCTTGGACCACACTAGCACGTGACAGGACATATGGAGATGTTACTGGTGCCCGCTCCAGCAAATGGATGAACAACGGGAAGACAAGTGATACAAGTGATTTATTTATTTTTTAGCCACACCCAGCTGTTCTCAAGTTTCATTCCTGTCTGCACTCAGGGATCACTCCCAGAAGGGCATAAGTGAACACATGGGGTGCCGAGGATTGAGGCTGGGGTCAGCTGTGTGCAAGGGAAAGTGCTTTCAGTGCTATTGTTCTGGCACTCCCAAACTTATTTTAAGATTATATAAGTGCTATTAGGGGGACTTAAAATATTAATATTAAAATAATACTTTGGACTTGATAATTTTAAAGAGGTGAAAATGAAATAAATTCTTTAGTAGATGGTTCAGTATTAAGGCTTCTTTTTGTAGCAACAGAAACACAAAGCCCAGTTTGAGGAATATTATAACATTGATATGTTGGTGATTAAAATATGTTGGTTTCAAATATTTATAGAAAATCTACTTTAAATCGGGAACAATATTAGGTCTTGGGTATAGAAAAACAAATCAGGTAGTTATTTAGTTGCTCAATGATGTTTCCCTGTATCTTTTTCACAGCTGGGAATTGCTAAGTGGTTTGATGAGGAGTTATTTACATAAACAAACAGACTCCTATCTAGCCACAGACACTCTCCCCTCCTATCTAGCCACAGACACTCTCCTCCACCCTCATATTCTCTTTCACATGTTTAGCTGGCTCCTAAACCCAGCCAAGTGGTGTAGGATTGAGCCTTACACTTACTTTAATTGTAAGAGCAGATCAGACTTACAGAGAGCTTGCTACATGCTACTGATCAGACACATTCGATACTATTATTCACCCAATCATCACAATCACCATCTGAGCCAGTGACAATATGTGATGCTTAAATACATTTCTCAGGTGAGGGAAATCAAGGCACAGGAAACCCTGCCTATATCAGCAGGCACAAAATCTACCTCTTTAGTTTACCTGACTGGCAGAGACCTCCACTTTGGTTGCTTATCTATTGTGTCACCTGCTACTGCTCTTTAAATCCCACACCCTCATCCTGGTGTGATCAGAACAGAAACATGTCACTCCAGTGGTAGTCTCATTAACTCATGATTATTACAGCAGAAGATGCAGAGAATCGAGGCAGATGTAGATGTGAATGTTGGACTCTTGAAGTTAAATTATAAACCAAACAAAGGGATTGAATAAAGAGATGATGTCACTGTGGGTTAAGAGAAAAATAATGAGCTCTTTTTTGAAACACAAAAAGGAAATATAAGTGGTGAAGAAGGAATTCAGGCTGCTGAAGCTTGGCAGGGGGTAATTTATTGATCGACAAGTAAGAATGTGCCAAATGGGAAGACGTAGGGAAGGAAAATTATTTGCTGCAGTTTTCACAATGGGAGACATCCAGGAAGGCAAGAGATGGTAAGAATGTTATGAAGCAAGATTTCTTGCCTTCAAATGCTCAAAAGGCTTAACACTGGTTATTTGTTGTTGCTTATATTTTCTTAAAGCATAAATTTTGATGCAGAACAAGGATCAAACCACACATTTGGCTCCGATATTGAGCCATTTCTAAAGCTGTCTGGAATATTGAAAACTGGGACTAAAGACTGAGTCAGAGAAGATCTAGCTTTGACGAAGGAAGAGGGTTAATGGATGTCCAAAAGAAAGGACAGTCTGCAGATAGAGATAAAGAACTGGGGTGGGCGGTGCCTCGAAACACATAGAAAGGAGAGTTTGAACACTGAAGGTATAAGCTACATGATCTGTCTCATGTAGCTTATACCATGTAGCTTTCCTTTGTGAATAAAGACCACAAAGGAAAATGAAAACCATTCTGAGATGCAGCATATAAGTAAAAAAAGGCAGTAAACTTCCCTTCCTCCACAAGAGACATATACACTTGTGCAGTTGGCTAAAAGTGCAGTCACATTTAACACTTTGTAGATGATCGAGTTTCTGAAAACAGTGTGACTCAAGATTCTCCCCAGGGATTTTTTTTGCCTTCATGAGAATTCTTTTAAATGCTATTCTAGACTAGACATATTTATGGTATGTACATTTTTTGACTTGTTTTATAGAAAATGAATAAATGTCAGCTCTTGAGTTTATGATACCAAGGACAGGGAGGCTCATTATTTAAGTTGCAGATTTAGCAAGTTAACATATTGTAATTTCAATCTTTCAATATCCACAATACTAGCAAATGCTGCTGCTGATGCAATTTTTCCTTCCCCAGAAGGAACCAATGCCAATAAAGCTCATCTGCCTGAGTGATGCTTTTCCCCTTCTGATAATCAGCAAGAATTATGCAAAGGCACAACACTATTAGCAAACAGAAATAGGGAGCAATCTATTTCTACCTGGTCATTTGGACCAGAGCATTGTTTTTCTAGACTCTATCTCACCATAGACACTAGCTGAATAAACTCTACAGAAAAGCAGCGCAATTAAAGGGAACTTTTTTGGAAAGTAAATTTTAGTGTTTAACCTTGCATTTGAATTTACAAATGATAAAGAACTTGTGGCAGGATAAAAAATAATAGATTACCTAGTTGTCAGATCAAAGATAAACATACCAATGAAACTTTTTTAATGTAAGAAAATGTGCTAGGAAGGTCACCATGCATTGTTGATAGAAATTAAAGACAGTCTTATTTAACAGTATGTCTTTTGACCTAGGCAGAGAGTTTTATATTTAAAAAATTCAATTCACAGTTTAAATTTGCAAGTGTATCTCCTTTCTATTTACTGTTTTTACAAAATAATTCATAGTTAGGTTTTAGATATACCATGTTCCATCACTGATCCCAACACCAACACCAACTTCTGTCCACCAGCCTTCCTAGATTCCCTGTCTTACCCCTTCCCTCCACCCTCCCTGCCTGCCATCTCCACCAGCATCTTTTTAAAGGTTGCATCTCCACCGCATTATTAAAGTTTGGGTCTCATGATCTTAGTGTTGTTGACTTTGTGCTTTGGATATTTAGCTCTATTATTCCTTAATGCCAGTCATGTAACCTTGACTCTTGCAATCTCTCTTTCTCTCTCCCTCCCTTCTTTTTTCTTTTCTCTCCCTCCCTATATATACATATATACATATATACATATATACACATATACATATATACATACATATATACACATACATACACACATATACACACATATATACGTATATATACACGTATATACACACGTATATATACGTATATATACACGTATATATCACTGTATCACTGTCTTTCTGTTCATCATCGATTTGCTCGAGCAGGCACCAGTAATATCTCCATATGTCCTGTCTCATGCTAGTAGAGCCCAAGGGCATCTGCTTGCTCCAGGAACATAAAGAATCTCAAACCACTCCATCAGTTCATGGGAATGAGGTATATAATTGTTACTGGTATTTGGCATATCAAATACGACACGGGTAGCTTGCCAGGCTATACACACACACACACACACACATATTCCTTTACCTTATTCAATTTCATTTTAAAGTATCCAAGTGACTTCTTCCTTAAGGTCCCAAAGCTCTCTGGGCACTATTTTGACTTATAATTTAAGTTTGTTTATATAGCATTTATGGCATTTTCTTCAAGGTCCTAGGGAATTTTAACTGGTTCCCAACACATTTTGGATTCAATGGTAATCTTCAAGATAATTTTCTCTTTATTTTATTAACTTTTTGGGGGCATAACCCATAGTATTCAGAGCTGGCTCCTGGCTCTGTACTCAGGGACCACTCCTGGTGGTGCTCAGGGATCAAATAGAGTTCAGGTTGGTCACATATAAGGCAGATGGTTACCAGCTGTACTATCTCTCTATCCCAAGATATATTTCTCTTTGAAATAAAAAAGGGTACAGAGGAGAGTCTTATTAATCAATGGCAGCAGGAAAGTCTGGATAAACACGTAGATTCCTTTTAATGCAGATGCCACAGACCAAAGTACTTTTCCAAAGTTCTGGGACATGCAGGGCATGTCCCTTTGTACTGCACTTGTCCCTTTCTGGGAGTGAAAGTTCCTCCCTCCCTGTGCCATTGGACTTTCCAGAGAAGATCAGAAGGGGCATGAGTTGGTGTTTGGAGAGATTTGCTGTATAAGTTTGTGCTGGGGTTTACTCTGTGCTTGGGCTTCTCCAACTGAAACCATTCAGGCAGATTACTTTCTGCTAGTTATGGGATATTTTATGGAACTTTAAATGCTGTGATAATCTTGGCAATGCCCAATAAACTTAAGCTTTTCAATCTTTATTGAACATCTGTGGGCTTCCTGTCGTCCTCAGTTTCACGTTCCTTTTTTACCACTAGAAATACCCTAATATCCTGGACTGGGGTAGGACAGGGTGTGCATCTAGAGTAGCCACAGTGGCCTGTCCTCTGTCAGACCGGTGCCCAGTGAATGAGGGGGAGGAAAATGGCAACGTTCACAAGGGCTTCAATGGTGATCACACAACAGGGAAATCTAAGATCACAGGAAGATGGAACACAATACTAAATGTGCTCCCGTTTGGATTCTGGGAAGCTCTGGTGGCTGCTTTTTAAGATTAGTGATAAAAGCTGTTCGTGAATGCCAGAGAAACAAATTGCCCTTTGCAGGAGCCAGTGGACATTTGTCTCTGTCTTTCCTCCGGGCAGGGGGCTCTGTTCTCTCTGCATGGACAGCGGAGCAAATCCTGCACTGGAGCCAAATGAGTGCTCCTTTGATACAGTCGTGCACTGCTAACCAAGCGCACTCACTTGTTTCTCTTTCTCTCTCTCCTCTCTCTCCCCCTCTCTCTAACCCTATTCTTGCATGGAAAATTGAGGTAATGATTTATATGTCGTAAGCATTTCTGACAGGGCCACTCTATCTTGGCTTCCTCCAGCCCCAGGACTAATCAGAAGCTTATCTTTTCCTTTGTGTAATAGGGAGCTGTCAGGTTCTATGACCCTCCCAACAATTCAATCAGTCTTGGGAGGATTCACCTTGAAGGGAGGATGCCTTGATATTGGAGCAGTTCTGCGGAGGTCATGGCCTGACGTAGATCAAAATAGTGGCACCAAGGGGCTAGAGAGCAGCACAGTCACACTGACAAAATGCCATTTGCTCTTACATTCAAACTCTTCTCATCTTCCAGGAACTTTCCAGATGGTGCCAGCTGCCTAGTGGGTGCTCTGTCCTGAGTACTGAGGCTAAGTAAAGGAGGACTAATTTGAAAAATAGACCAGTGCAGGAGCAGCTCTTGCTGAAAGCAAATTTCTTAGCAAGCTCTGTGCTACCTGGCACAACCTGGTCCTAATATGCTTCATCATCTGCATTTTGCTGGGAGCACACAAATTTTGGGTACAGTATTCGTGTTGTTTTGATACACCTTATTTACCCTTATGTCCACATTACTTCCTGTCATTGTCCATGACACTACTTATGCTCTTCCTATTATTTTCCTTTTCTACCTCCAAATATTCAATTGCTCAGGAAATTGTTCTCTCTATAAATTTCTCATCTGCTTACCAAGACAATGTATACCCCTTGTTTATACAATGACTATCCCGAGATCAGCTTTTTGTTGCAGGTATTTGATCCACACCTTTTCCAACTAAAAGAGATGGTAAACTCCAAGAAGGTAGGAACCAAGTCATTCACACTCACTATCTGGTGGATATGCAAGGTCTCTGCTTACCTCACTGTGCCTGGCTTATAGAAGGTCCTCAATTCATAATTATGGAATGAGTGAAGCAATAAATAAGCAAGAAAACTAGCTGATGCCTGTGTTCTTCCCTGATTTGACCATCAAGTAGGGCAAAGCACATTTCATCGAGGCAAGTGTGACAACTACATGGATGACTTTACTATGCAAAGGAGTAGTTATATTCAAGGGTGGCTTCATTTTGTCCCTTCTATCTCAATTTCTAAACTACAACTCCTGAACTCTTTATCTTATCTGCAGAATTTTGCTGTCTCCCACAAGATGCCTTTCTCAGATGTACTTTGTATTTGAAGAGCAAATGATTTTTTAGATAATAAGTTTTTCAGGTTTCTTAATATCTGCATATTTGGTATTGAGAGAGCAGGATAATTGGATGAAGTTTTCACCTCCTGTCTGGGTGTTTTGGCATTAAACAGACAACATCCATATTTAATTGAAAGTTGCAGAATTTGCATCCTTGAAAATAATTAGAGGTAGAGGGATCACAGAACAGAAAAGAAAAAGTTGAGGAGGTGTGTAAGCAGTGTTTAATACACATCAGGAAAAGATCTATGTCAGGCATGCGTGCAAGGAGGAGGCAATGTGATTGCTTTCAAAGGAATCTCAGTTACTCCAAGATTTGTAGCTTTTTCATGAGAGTAGGGAACCAGACATAGCTATCTGTGACTTTTATACCAGGAATCGTCTTTATATAGATGCAGATCACATAGACAGGAACCTACACAGAAGGAACAATTTGTGAATTGTTTTCAACTGTGATGGGTTTTGATGGGCTGATGGGAAGTTTCAGAATTTTCAGGAGTCAATTATAGTAGCAGAAAATGACATGCATTCAACTGACTTTGAGGGTTGATAACCACTATTGCTGAGAGGGAAGACAGTTTGGTGGCTCAGGATGAGGGTGGTGGTTAGTCACCTCCACTCATGAAGACAAAGTCAGGCAAAGTCAGATTCTTTTTTTAAAATTAAATTTAATTTTTTTATTATATCACCGTGAGATTACAATTACAAAGTAGTCCATGTTTGGGTTTCGGTCTTACAGTGTTCTAGCACCCATCCCTCCACCAGTGCCCATTTCTCACCACCAATGTCCCCAATTCTCTCCCCCCCCCACTCCCCTAGCCTGCCTCTATGGCAGGTTCTTTATCTCTTCTCTCTCTCTTTCTCCCTTATTTTACACACTGTGGATTACAATACATTTATTTAGAGGTTGTCATGTGTATCTTTTTTGCATATATTCAATGCTCAGTTCTAGGCTGGTATTATCACTTTCGACAGTTATTAGCACACTGTTCCCTTCTCTGTCTTATCTAACCTCTGACTCCCACACGTTTGTGGTAGATTCCACCTTTGACAAGACCTCCTGATTCATGTTAGGCAAAGTCAGATTCTGCCACATGTTAATGAGAGACTTTACCACTGCTCACTGCATGTTGAGCCCACTTTTTCATCTGCGACATGGTAATAAGAGATTGCAGTTCAGAGGTTAAGGCTAAGATTAAATGAAGAAGTATGTAAAGTGCCTGACACAGGGCCAGGCCCTAAGAAATTTTCAGTGAAGGTTAATGAACTTGAAGGTCAAGAGGGGTGTTTCATTAAGGATAGCCATCATCCCAGGGGTTTGTGTGTGAAGGCAGTAAGAACAAGAGAGAGCTATATGAGGCTGAGCCCTGCTCCTCCACTTAATTCCTTTAGCCAGCATTTCCCAAAGTGAGGTCTAGAGCTATGCTTCTCCCAACCACAGAACCAAGAACAGTTTGTTCATGGCCCAAGACAAGATGAGGAGCATCACTGAGAACATTTTGCTCTGGGAAAGGAGCATGAGAGAGGGCTGCACTGTGGCTTAGTGACTTGGGAGGTGTGTTTTGTTTGTGGTAGGGGCTCTCTTCCTCCTCAAGCCAAGGAGCATGAATTAAGTAAATCTAACCTAAGAGCAGTGAGTGCATGAAACTGAGAAAAGGCTTTAGTGGTCAGACAGGTTTTGTGGCAAACTACCCTCTATGTTTTTAAAAATAATCTATCTATCTATCTATCTATCTATCTATCTATCTATCTATCTATCTATCTATCTATCTATCTATCTATCTATCTATCTATCTATCTATCTATCTATCTATCTATCTATCTATCTATCTATCTATCTATCTATCATCTATCTATCTATATCTCTCATCTATATCACTCTCTGTCTATCATTCATTCATTTGTTCATTCATTCATTCATTCATTATCTATGCATCCATCTGTCTGTCCATCTATCTACTTATTTATTTATTTATTTATTCATTTACTTATTTATTTATTTATTTTTGGGTCACACCTGGCAATGCTTAGGAGTTACTTCTGGCTCTGCACTCAGGAATTACTCCTGGCAGTGCTTAGGGGACCACATGGAATGCTGGGGATTGAACACAGGTCAGCTGTGTGCAAGGCAAATGTCCTACTGGCTGTGCTATTGCTCTGACCCCGAACCCCCATCCCACTATCTTTCTTAACATTTCTTTTAGTATATTAAAAAGGCATGGAACAACCATGAAGTCAATATATTTGTTTAAATGGTTTAAGCTAGACTTTCTCATACTTAGTGAAGAAGAAACATCCTTGCAAGTATATATGCTGGATTTTTGCACTGTTTTTAATGTTTATCTGGTAAAGAATATAAACCCAACTTATCATAATCACAATAGCACATTACTAGAGTGTGACTTGGTTTCCATCAAAATGAAAGTAAATCTAATGCTTTTCAGGCATCACATTTCTTTCCTTCTGGCTCAATCACCATAAGGAAACCAGAATATTATTTTCCTATGACTACAATGTTCCTTAACATAAAACCACTTATATAAAATATTTTTTCCAATCAGTATCTTATGCTTATAAACCCAAGTACAAGAAGTATCGTCCTATCTACTAACCTCAAGGGAAATATTTAAAATCTCTTTCTCTGGTCAGGATGCTTACATCAATGCAACACTTGAAGCAACACATGAAGATCAAAGTGTGCAACTTTTGCAACACACTAGGATCAAAGTGACTGCATCCCTTACTGAACTAGTGTTCAAATCCTTTTGGGTTAATTATTTTCTACAAAAAACCATATGTATAATGAGCAGAGACCCTACAAGTCCTCTAGTGATTTCAAATTAGTTCTTGGAATAACCTGTGAGCAAAAGGATCTAGACACATATTTTTTTAAAGCTCTGGTTTAAGTAATTCTAATTAAAAAACAAATACAAAATGAACTGAGAAGAGTAAGCAAGTATCGATACTTGCTTACTCTTCTCAGTTTGAGTGACACAGAAGCTTGAGCACTGTATATGTACCTTATACACAAACATTCACATACACAGGTATAACACAGGGCACATACAAGCGAGTGAATGCATGGCTTCAGCAGATACAGGCATACCAGGCATACATGTACAGACTGCACACACACATATAGCAGTAGGACACACATGTAGGACTGCACATGTCATACCAGGGCACACATAGATGTGCATGTGCAGCAATAGGTACACACATGCACAGGAAATTACAGTTTCAGGGACTGGAACTCTTTCCTCTCACTCCAGTAATAGTTCACCCCCATTTGAGAGTCAGGATCTCAGGTGGGGACAATATCTTTCTCACTGCATTCATAATTCAGAGAATTCCACCAGAAAGCTTCAGAAAAATGGAGATACTTTTCTGCCTTGAATCACCCTATTATGCCTGGATTTCTTACTTCTCTTTGAAGGAAAAGCAAAGAGCAGGAGTCCTTTCAAGGAAAAGATAGAGCAAGCCATCCTAACAGCCTTCCTTTAGAGAAAAATCCATTTAGGTCAGGGTGAGTTACGTTTGACACAGTGATAATGCCAGTAGCCTGCCCTGGTGTGGCCTGGTCCCATCTCTGAAATCTAGACCATTCAAGGACACAGGTTCAGGAAAAAAAAGATGGGATCATATTCTGGAATAGTGTTCTGCCTCATGCCAGGATTCTCAAGAGAAATTGTATGAAAGGCTGTGGAAACATCCAGAATTTCTTGATTACTTTTTTTTCTGTAAGAGTTGACTTTTAGTTGTCTATTGTTACTGAAAGTACATAAGGAAGTGCTAGTTACTAGTTTCAGAAGCCATTATACATTCCTGAAGCCCAGGATACTCCCACAGTTGGCAGCAAGAGACAATAAGAAATTGATCTTAAAACCAGATACAAGATTCTGCTTGTATTTATAATGGATGTTGGCACTAATGACTATGTGATAAATATAGCAAAACAAAGGTTGTTTTGAGATGAAAAGAAAATTTTTATTGTCAGTGAATACACCATAAATCCAAACCAGCTTAGGAGAGAGCCAATTCAAACACACATTCAAAACAAAGCATAATGGATTGCCAATTTCCAAAGGTAATAGTGTTTTGACCTTTTTAATGTTTCAACCAGGGTTTCCTTAAACTCCCAATGTCTAAGACTAGGGAAAAGAAGAGATAGGTAACTGGTAGCAACCAATACTGAAGCCCACTGCTCACAACGCTAGACGTGGTCAGTGAGTCACACTGACTTATGTGGGAGACTGTACTGCAACTCCCACTCTACAGAAGATGGTTCAAGTGTGAGCAGAGCTCTTGCCCTTTTCTGAAGACTGCAACAGGTGCTAAGATCACAGACTCTGAGAGAGTACAAATCAGTTAAAATCATGCTGCTGCTTGAGAGCTGCAATCCTGGGACAAGTTGTTTCTGCTGTCTCATAAAAATGCTCTCATCTGTAAAATGGGAAGAAACAATAGTACCCATCTCACAGCAGATGAGACTTACGATGTGGCTGAGTGGCAGGCAATGAATGTCTGTACTCATGGCAACACACTGGTCACTAGGATTGTCTGCTTGTCTCCTACCCCAAACCCCACCTGACCTGGAATAAGAGGGGCAACTTTTCCTGCTCAGCCTACACCATTCTGGTTTGTCGAAGCTTCCTTCCAATAAATTAGCGTAAAAGCCAATTACATGTTACTACTATTGCCCTCAGATAAATCTCTGAGGCAGAGGAAGGAACAGAACAGAGAAAGAACTTAAATCAATCAAAGAAGACCACCTCCCCTTCAGAGTGGACCCTTGCTACCTTATGAAAACTTCCCTCAAACCCATCTAAACTTCAGCCTGGCTAGGACAGAGCCAAGACTTTAGGATTCATCCCTTGCTGTGTCATACTCAGGAATGTATTCCTTCAACTTAGAGTGTTACAACGTGTGGCGCCAGGGACCACCTGCATCTGAATCACCCAGGAGAATTTTATAAAGGATGAAACACAGACCTTTCTAGACGAGAAACCGCAGTGATTATGTTCACACCAGGTGACCATGCAGTGCACTCAGAGATGCAGAGTCCACTTTAGTAGAGTCAGTTAACTTCAGAGTTTTAGAGTCAATCAGATGGTAATTGACTTAAAAAAGATTCCAAAGTTGGATGATGATCTAGTTTTTGATAAACCAGGCACCTGAACCCCACACTGCTCTCTCCAAACTAAATGGAAAACCCACTAGTGCCCAGATTCTAAGGTGTTCATGGGGGACCTAGTCCCCACTTAAGACCTAGTCCCTACTTAATCATACTTGATGGAATATTATGGGATATTTAGTTGAAAATAATAAGCTACCATATGCTATGCTAATACCAGTGATAAGTGGTAGTGTAGATCTTAGAATGATACTCAATCTTTTTTTAAATTTTTAAAAATATTTTATTATACTACCGTGAGATATACAGTTACAAATATGTTCATGTTTGGGTTTCGGTCATACAGTGTTCCAGCACCCATCCCACCACCAGTGCCCATTTCCCACCACCAGTGTCCCTGATTCCCTCCCCTCTCCCTTAGCCTGCCTCTATGGCAGGTTCTTTATCTCTTCTCTCTCTCTCTCTCTCTCTCTCTCTCTCTCTCTCTCCCTATCTCTTTTTCTCTTACACATTGTGGATTGCAATACATACATTTAGAGGTTATCATGTATATCTTTTTACATGTATTCAATGCTCAGTTCTAGGCTGGTATAATCCCTTTCAACATAATAGCACACTGTTCCCTTCTCTGTTTTAGATAAATACTCAATCATACTCACTATCACTTACTAACCACCTGATCTTAGATGTGGGGCATGATTTAGGTCCTATATTTCAGAAAGAAGGATACTCTCAAAACTTACCTGATAGGTTAATTTTAAAGATTAAAGTAACCAATTTATGCCTAGAACACAGCAAATGCTCAATAAATGTCTGCTGCTTTTCACATGAGTCCAACTGAATTTGTTCTGTTGCCTGACACTGAGCACAACAAACATCATCTCACTGAGCATTAGTTGAAGAATGGCACAGTAACATCCACAAACAACCCTCACCCCAACAGGCAGACATGCTGAAGCAGAGCTTATGGGTGAGAGGAGAGCCAAACTCCTGCAGAATACTTCCTCATCCCATAACTGAAGCCCCATGACACTGACAGACACATTCAGATAATGATGGCAATCAATAACGATAACAGAAATGATTATTTATTTTCATAAACACAGAGTCTGTGCGTCCTGCTGAGCTACACACATCACATGCCAGTATCCGCTCTCGGGACAGTCAGTCAATGGGAGCCCTCAATATCCACCCGCCGAGGCAGGCGGGGCGGGCAGGAGCGAAGGTTGAGAAATTACCTACACCAGAGTGACACATTCACCAAGTTAATCTAATCCAGGGGGCCATCCGGGGCGATTGCAAGCCTGTGAATATGGAACAGCTTGATTGATTTTTCTCCTGCAGTAGCTAAACACTTCATTGTTATTTGCAACAAATATAAGGGAAGGAAAGATGAAACAGTACAAAGATTGGATATTAAGCCCCCAGAGCAACAATAAATCACAAAATGAAATCTAGAAAAAATTAAAAATGGGTAGAGGGAGGCTAGCTCTCTGTCTTAAGAGGTGGCAGTTTATCAAAGCATGAACCCAAATTAAAACCAGGGGCCAAGATGGCTGATCTTGACTTAACTAGTAATTTACCTGGAAACTGGCTTGAGTTTCCCCTTCCTCCCAGAGTGACCATCACAAGCTGGTCATCTCTGAGGCAGCAGGGAAGCAGGAAAGCTGTGCAGAGAGAGAAAGGGTTGACTCTGAGGCCTGCTTTGTTTGTAAAGTCTCTGCATTTGCCATTGTCATCAGGGGAATCTCATCTACTCCTCTAAGAATATAGACATTGTGTTCATGTTGTCCTTGTTTCTCAGGATCTGGGGGAACATCCAATAGGCAATCAATCTTCCATGCCATTCTTAGGAACGTGTCTCCTAACCCAGAGTGTCTCAAAGTGTGGCCCAAGACCACCTGCATCATAATCATACAGCGGCACTCCATGAGAAGTCCTGTCACAGAGGCCAATTCTTGGGGGTACAACTCAGACCAGAAGCCTCAATGATTGTTTCAGGAAGCTGTCCAGGTGCCCATGTAATGCAGGAGGTGAAAGACTACTCAATTTAATTCTCGGTTAGAGTTATATGGAAAGGATCTTCTCCCATCCCCACTAGGGGCCAGGAATGTCCTTCTCTTTTTTTTTTTTTTTTTCTCTTTGTAACACTAACTCTGTAGTACTGACTTAAGCACAGTGCTTGGAACCGAGCTAGCACTCAGTAAACAGGATCACAATCCAGTGAAAAGTGCCATGTTGCTATGGCTAGTCCAGCTGTAGCTTCTTGCAATAAAAGGTAACATGCAGTGGTGAAGTGCAGGAGTTTAGGACTCCCACATTTCCAAGCTTCATTCTCAGTTTTGTTCCTTGTCTCCTGTGAGGCCTGAGCCAGTACTGATCTTCCCTGCACCTCTTTCCCTTGTGCTTCTGTGAAGTGGGCATGATGCCTAAGTTAGAGAATTACAATGAGAGAAGAAAACTTGTACATACAGCACCCAGTCCAGTACTTCCAAGTAAGAGACCAAGTGAATGCATGTATCTGCTGCTGTCATAAACTTATGCCAGTGGTCTGTGTAATCCACTCTCTATGAAACTAAATGAGCTATTTCAGAAAACAGTGTGTTTAATCAACTTGTTAATCCTATGACCTACTGACAATGTTCCTCAGTCAATTCCCTTTAGAATTTGGAGTTGGAGTGCTAATGCCACTCTGCCATGGCACCTTGGACTGGCTAGACATGAGGGGCTTCAATGCAGGATTCTAAATGGAGAAATGTGAATTGGGGAGATGGAGGAGTGGATGTGTTTCCTGAGCAGAGACAGGAGACACAGCCATCTGCAGAAGGCATGTGTGTGAAATAGGAAGGATTAACTGTTTCTAAGAAATCCATTGTGGCATTCTTCTGGCAGAAAAATCTTTGCAGAGATCACCCATTTCCTGCCCCTACATCAAGCCCATATGATAAGGAGACAAATAATAAAATCTCCTTGTTCTGAGATGGTGACTAGCACCTTAGGAAGAAGAAGCAGCAGGGCATCGTCATGAAAGCACTGGATCTAGACTGGCACAGACCAGGTTGGAAGCCCAGCTCTGCCAATACTTGGCCATTACACTTGGGCAAAGCATAAAATGCATATGTGAAGCCAACTCATTGGACAGCCAGGCACTGGGCACCTGCCATGTGCCATGTGTCCTTCTAGGCTGCCTGATGGGAGAGAGCACCTATGGTGACTACAGAGCTTCTGTTGAAGTGAAGGGGTGGGAGAGGAGGAGGAACAGATGAAAGTCTATCACTTCACTTCACTTGTATCACTTGTCTTCCCGTTGTTCATCAATTTGCTCGAGCCGGTGCCCGTAACATCTCCATTTGACCTGTCTGTTAGTATAGCCCAAGGGCCTCTGCTCACTCCAGGAACATGAAGAGCCTCAACCATTTGTTCAGGTCATGGGAATGAAGTCTATTACTGTTTTTGGCATATCACATCTGACACGGGTAGCTTTGCCAGGCTCTGCCGTGCAGATACTCTTGGTAGATCTGAAAATCTATCAGGCAAAAATATAGACTGAAGGAATTTGCCACTACATGGTTGGATCTAGAGAGTATCATGCTGAGTGAAGTTAGTCAGAAGGAGAGAGACAGACCCAGAATGACGTCTGTCATATGTGGGATATAAAGAAAGAGAGTACAGAAACAACTAAGATCCAAAGGAAAAAGAAACCAAGAACCGGTGCTTAGCAGGCTGCATATCATTGTAGGGGGATGGAATAGCAGATGGAGGGGAACACCAGGACAATGGACGAGAGAAGCTGACCTTGGTGGAGGGTGTGGTGAGAGAATGCTTTATTCAGGAGGTGGAGCAATAGTATAACAGGTAAAGCATTTCCTTTGTGCGGCTAACCCGGGTTCAACTTCCAGTATCCCATATAGACCCAGAGTCCTGCCAGGGAGAGATGCCTTAGTGCAGAGAGCCAGGAGTAAGCCCTGAGCAAAAAAAACCCTGTAAAACCCCTGAGCACGAAACCCTGTTATTATAGTATCAATACTATAAATCACTATCCCTAAAATAAAAAAAAATAAAGGAGGGGTAGGGGCATGACCCCTAAGGGAACAGGAACAAGATGTGTTATTTTTTCATACCTGGAAAGCTTCCTGTAGGAGGTGGCACTTAGCAGACTTATATGAAATGAGGAAGGAAAGTTTGGGATGTTACAGTGAGAGTGAGCAAACCTACTTGGAAGTGGTATTGTGAGGACTCAGTGAAAAAAAGGGGAAAAAATCTAAGAAGAGCACAGAGAATCTGGCCATGGAAATGCACAGACCTCTTAGACTTTGCTTCTCCAGCTTGAAGTCAAGGATCTGGTACCCCCAGTTGAGTAAAGTAGAAGAAAGAGGGTGGAGAGGAAAGAAGACAGGAGGGAAGCACCATTCTGTAACAATAACGCATGGATGGGTAAGAAAACAGTATCAAACACTCAAAGAAGTGTGCTCAAGTTTAAGTCTTCTTTGATTTTCAGTTCCAGTCCTAAGAGAATCAGTTATAAGTTACAGGGAAGTAGTTCTCCCTCTCTGAGTCAGCATAAGGTAAGCAGGGCTCTGGGAGTATAGCCAAGAAGATCAGAGTTGGGTTCTTTTCTCAGCACGCTTTGGGGCACACTTATGAACTCCTTTGAGCCCCATCTGTTCAGAAAGCATTTTAAAGGGGCCGGGCGATAGCCCAGTGGGTAGGGCTTTTGCCTTGCACACGGCTGGCCTATGTCGGCCCGGGTTCGATCCCGGCATCCCATATGGTCCCCTGAGCACTGCCAGGAGTATTCCTGAGTGCAGAGCCAGGAAGTAACTCCTGAGCATCGCCAGGTGTGACCAAAAAAGCAAAAAGCAAAAAAAAAAAAAGCATTTTAAAGGTGATCTATCCTCCCAAGACCACCCCTGCAGAGTAGACAGTATAGCAAAGGGTAGAGTGAAAGTTCAGCACAGAGGAGAAATCAGCATTTTCCACCTGCCAGATACATGTCCTACTCACCTCATTGGCTAGTCTGAAGATTATTCAGAATATAAGAAAATATTTTGTAGCATAGAATGAGAATAACACACAAAGACAATAGAAGTGAGGGCCAGGAGGACTGGCCATGGCAGAAAGCTTGCCACAAAGGGGAGGGAGTGCAGTTAGGACAGAGAAGGGACCACTGTGACAACAGTAATTGGAAATAATCACTCTGGACAAGAGCTGCATGCTGAAAGAAGGTAAAGTGATACACACGATGACTTCTCAGTAACAGTATTGAAAACCACAGAGCCTAAAAGGAAAATAAGAACAAAAGTGCTCCTACAGAGGCAGGCTTGTGGGAGATAGGTGGGGTAGCGGCAGTGAAACTGGGGATACTGGTGGTGGGAAATGTGCACTGGTGAAGGGACGAATTTTGGAACATTTATGATTGCAATTCAATCATGAAGAAATTTGCAACTATGTATCTCATGGTTATTCAATTTTAAAAACGAATACCTTTTATGTATATTAAATGTACTCTATATCTATAAAGTGCGATTACTAAATGATCACGATTATTGCTCCAAATGTTCTGATATTGAGCAGGAGATGCAGTTGACATAGAATACTTTTTAGTCTCTCTAGCTAGTGAGTGATTGGATTTGCAAGGCTCTTGTCCATGAAGAATGAATTGAAAAAATATTTAACCACACTCCTGCCTTCAAAAGCCCAACCTCTCAGCACTGAAACCGAGGAGATTCATTACTCAGTGAGGATTAATTAGCTGTCGGGTATTATTAAACATTCTCTCTCAAGACCCACATAAAACCAGAAACTAGGAAAGTGAGGGAGAGGTAATCATAGTACGGGGGTGGGGGAGCCATCATTGCTGGCAGTGCACATTTCAGGAGCAGAGCATGTTAGTAAATGATAGGCTGATTAATATCACACCAGCTCATGCTCTGCTTGGAGTCATTGCTCTGAATCTGTTGTCTTCTGGTTTTGCCTGTCTTTTTTTTTTCTTCTTTACTATTGGGCATCCAAAGAGAGAGAAAACTGGCCTTTTCAGTGTTTGCATTGAAAGAGTGCTGGAGAGTGGCGCTTTACATGGAAAGGCTACGTGAAAGCTTACAAAAGTCAAGCGATGAAATTCAGTAGGACTATTCAGAACATGAGAGCAAATGTGCTTCCCAAGTTGGTGCAGTAACTGTTGAAATGACCAAAAAGAGCCTCATAAAACAGTAGCTGGGAGGAGCCTTACAAATGACAAGCTCAGTGACTGACAGCAGGTTCCCCAGACTCAGTCAGTGGGACTCGGGCTGAATATAGACATCGAGGGCCCTCCCAGCTTGCTGAAGTGAATCCCAGAGGATGGTTCTGGAATCTGTATCTCTAACTAACACACACTATTGCAGGACCATTAGTTTGGTGTGGAAAAGATGCAATTCATGGGCCCTAGGCCATACAGCTTGTTATTAAGAAAGCAAGAACCAGAACTGGGATTTTCTAATTCCCCAGGTCCTGCCTTTTATTGATTCATACAAGCCACATCTTTTCTTTGTTTAGCCTGAGGTAGTCAGGGCCTGCTCCAACAGTGGTTGGGGGATCATGCAGTGTCAAGATACCGACCCTGAGCCTCTAGCATGCATTGCATGAATTCCAGAGCTTTAAACTAACTCTATGATCCTATAGGTCCTCTTCTTATCATCACCAGCTGACTTTGGGGAGAATCTGCTCATGTGGAAACGTCTTCTCCTTTTCATAAAGGGAGAGCATCTCTAAGGAGTTTTAAACACAGATACATAAAATATTACAAGAGACCATTGATAACATGAATTTGTGGAGGGCACCACAGGGTGTCTGACTAATCCCATCTACATAGCAAACAAAGATGGAAAATCACTTAGTATTGGCAATACATGGCTTGCCATTTGGCAGATATTAGAGGATAGTTTGTAGAGTAAATATAACAGTAGAGCAATATAAGAAGGATATGATAAGAAAACATGAATTTTTTTCATACACAAAAGCATACTATCAGCAGGGGGGTAGTAACAGCTACATACATGATGATGATAGTAAAACTAAGACAGCAGGAACAAACATTATGGAGGGCTTCCCGGGAGAGAGCAACTACACAGGGTAAACTCCTCATCACTCTCAGTCATACGGACTCCTCCCTGCAAGCAGTAACACATGTTTTAGATACCACATTGTACTCAAAGGGGTTTGAATGATGTCCAAAGTCATAGCCAGAAAGTACAGTGCCAGAATTCTAATCCAGGACAGACATGCTCCATGTTTATATTCCTGACTGCTCCACACGCCTGTCTTCCAAACCCCTGAATGTTGAAAACTGGTTCCAGAGTGGGAAATACCACCCCCTAGGGAGAGCACTGGTCTGATTCAGGGGGTCATAGTAGCTTCAGGTACAATTGGGGCACTTTCTTTTGGTTGCTTAAAGAAGGTAGAATTCCAGAGGCCACTGGTGGTTCTGTTTCTGAAAAGGACAGAGAAGTAAACCGCATAAACTCGAATATCTGGTCTACAACATCAACACAGATTATTGGGCTGATTTTCATAGCACTTTCCCGGACAGAAGGCAGTGGAGCAGTGTGTTTGCTGGCTCAGAAGGGGCTAAGAGAAGACGACGAACCCATTGATACCAGGAAAATGTGAGACAACCCTGAACCAGGGTCAGATAAGAGTTAGTGCTAGAATACATCTACTAATAAACACAAATAAATGAGCTCATACTCAAAGAAAAAAAAGTGTGCTACTTGTTCCTGCAAGAACCCAGTCAAGTCCACCAGCTTCTTTAAACCTAGGTGACAATAGAGTTTCCCCACATGCACATCCCTGTCACTTGTATCACTTGTCTTCCCGTTTTCACTGATTTGCTTGAGCGGGCACATCCATCACCTCTCCCAATTCTTGGTCTTTAGTAGAGCAGTTTGTGTTTTTTTTCTTTTGGCATTTGGGTCACACCTGGTGGTGCTTAGGGGTTACTTCTGGCTCTGCACTTAGGAATCACTCCTGGCATATGGGATGCCATATGGGATGCTGGGAATTGAACCTAGGTCAGCTGTGTGCAAAGCAAGTGCCCTACCTGCTGCAATATTGCTTTACTCCCTGGACATTAAGCTTTAGCACCACTTCCTAGGAGACCTTCCCTGAGCAACCAGAACCAAGTGTAATTTCTCCTGCCTCTGATCAAACTTCAAAGGAGTTTGGCTCCTAATGCATTAATTTTACTCACTTAGTGTCAAGATTATTTGCATATTTGTCCTACAATCCTCTTTTCCTCCCAGACCATGTATTTCTGGAGAACAGACAGGACTCCGACTAGTAGTGTGATCTTTATTGAGTCTGTCGCTTTATATTCTTAAGCGTTTTATCCTCATCAGGCCACAGACAATAGGCATTATTCACACTGTTTTGCAGATGGAGAAAATGAAAATAACCTGTGCAACTAAAGCTCACACAAAAGTGAAATGAATATGGGAGATTGTCACTTAGCAGTGGCAGAATTCATAGTTCATCCTATTTATTTTTCTTTTTGGATCACACCCAGCAATGCTCAGGGGTTACTCCTGGCTCTGCACTCAGCAATTACTCCTGGCGGTGCTCGGGGACCATACAGGATGCCATGGATTGAACCCAGGTCAGCTGCGTGCAAGGCAAATGCCCTACCTGTTGTGCTATCACTCTGGCCCCATAGTACATCCTATTATTTCAAAAGCTCATTCTCAATCCCAGTCCTCCAAATTTACATCCTGGTAGGCTTAGTCCCTAAGGACAGAGTTGTGAAAGTATTTTAGATAATGTAACTAGAGGTTAAAAATGTAGGGCCAAATTCCTAGGATGGTGGCTAGGGTGTTTGCCTTGTACTCAGTCATGTGGATTCAATACCTGGAACCTATACAGTCCCTGGAACCCTAACAGCAGTGACCCCTGAATACAGCCAAGTGTGTCCCCCAACTAAAATAACAAAAATAATATAGTAACGAATGATGACAGTTGCCATTTGGGCCACTATTTGGGGGATACAATCTGTCATTTTACACCCGACAGATTTAGGAGTGACTCTCTATCATCAGGGTATGCACCCCACTCCTTGCTCCTCCAGCAAACAGTGTCCATGGCAAGTTGCTTACCAAATCCTCAGAGTATTCATTCATTTGGTTCATTGATGGGATGTTCACATTGAACATAGAAGAACAGAACTGAAGGCCACTGACACACACTTTGGGTATCTCTCTCCTGACTTCCCTCCCAGCAGCAGTTACAGCCCAGGAAACCTGACCTTGCCCCTCCCAGGGGGCCCAGGGTGCTAAAACACACACACATACACACACACACACACACGAGTATCCATGGGGCTCACCCGCAGGGTGGTGATGGTGGCAGGATCCCCGGGGCCGGCCCTCCTCATCTTTCAGATTGTAGCCTTCTGGCCTCTTGTCACGCTCACTCACTTTCCACAGCTTCACAGTTTTGTCTGCAGAGAGTGACCAGAAGAAATTAGAATGACAGTGCAAAGCTATCTGATATATTGAGTGACTGGGTGGGGTGGTGGGAGAAGCAGGAGAGACCCAGGGGCAGGGAGCTGCCGCGTGTAGCTGAGTTCAGGGGTACCCGGGCAAGCCTGCAGGTGGTTGGAAGGTAACAAGCTTATTTCCAAACAAAACATACATTTGTGCTGATGCAGTTTCCTGGCAAGTTGCTTAATAAACCCACAGATTATACATTCATTTGGTTCATTCATTGAACACAGGCTAAGAATAGAAATGGAGGCACATATCTTATACATCATTATATACATCATGTAGAATTACACGCAGGAATATAGAAACATGCCACTGTTATTAGCCCTTTATATGGAGAATTTCTCTAACATTCACAATAACCCGGAGTGAGCTTTTGGTGCTATTATTACTTATATGTTAGTGTTTCATCTTAAATACCTACAACACTCTTTTACCTTTGGGACCTGCACCCCTGACACCTTCCCATTCTCGAATGCCACCTTCCACCTCACTCCCTCCAGCTTATGCCACACAGGCCTGTGCCTCCCCTGCTCCATAGCTTGGGCATATGGAGCCCCCATAGGCTAATGCCTTCTGCCAGGAAAGCCTTTTCTCCTCTTTCACCGGGCTTGTTCCATCACTTTACTTCTGTTGATGCCAACCTCATAAGACCAACCTCCATCAAACACGTGCTCCTCATCTTTACCACAGGGAGGCAGGGAGTTTGTCTATGTGTCACTATTCCTCCAAGAATTTCCACCGCTCTTGGCAAGAGTCTATTTGGAGGAACATGAGTTGTGTGAATAGTTCAATATCACCTACCCATCAACTATTCACTGCCTGCAATATATAAGGAAAAGGAAATGCAACGAGGTTTTTTCTTCCAGCAGGATTCTCTGGTGGGGACCAGCAGCTCCTGCCTGGGCCCCACCCACTGGAGGGTTTCCTACTAGATGCCACAATAATCACTTGGACATGCTCTTCCTTCTCTTCTGGAAGCCAAGGCTCAGATGCCTTCTCTGTTTCTTCTCTCTGCACAATGTAGGTTCTGGCGGCAGAAGAAATGGGGCCCTGTATCCCCACTCCAGTTCCAGAAGCTACATGGCCAGAGCTGCCATTCCACAACAGCTGGTTTCTAGCTAGTATTTCTTGAATGTGGAGCAAATGGCACAATGAGTAAACAGTATTCTCCAAGGTGGCACTGGAGCAATTCAGAGAGGCTAAGTAGCAATAGCCCCAGGTGCAGTTGAGGGGTGCATTCTCTCTGCTTGCGCAAAGTAAACTTCTAGAGGCACTGAGTAATGTTTTTCCTGAAAAGGGGATGGCAGGCCAAATAAGTTTGGGTAATTCTTTAATAAAGATACTTATCTATCTTTATGCCTCACTTTTTGCTTGCACATTGAGGGTCATAGGGTATCTTCCTAATGGCGCTTGTTTAAGGATTAAAGGAAATATGACATGAGTGAAGAGTGTTAAAATAGGTGTGGACAATCACAAGTGGTAAATCATTAGAATTAGAGAATTAAGCATCTTTTCTGATAAAACTATTGAAGCAGACAGTGCATGGGGGGACATGGGGGAGCACTGGAATGAGTTCTGAGGGAGCAAGTAAACCAAGACATGATTCAAAGAAGTTGCTTTATCATTAGCCCAAAAGTAGCCTAAAAAGCATGAAGATGGACCCACTTTGTGGGCAAGAAACTGAGGCAAATAAGACTTTAACTGATGTCAATAAAGAGCCTAGAGAAGGCTGGGCCTACTCCAGAGAGAAGTTCCACCAAGAACAGAAAGCTGTGATGTGGGCATGAAGCCAAAGTTAAAAGCTTTTTACCTGACAGCATCATAGTAATGAACTTTCAGCTACATACATTCTCAAGCGGGGGCAGTTTGGGAGGAACCTATAAGACTAACACTTCACCAAGGCAAATGCTATGCGTCATCATTCTGGGAGGCTGAGATGAAGCATCTCAATTAAGCATCTCAATTGGAGATGCTTAATTCCTTTATTTTAGTTTATTTTATGGGGCATCCTCAGCTTTCTCCCCTCTGGAGAAGCCCATGGGGAGAGATTTAAGTTCTGTCTTGAATTTCTCAACCTATCTCCTCGGTCTGTCTGTCTGTCTATCTGTCTGTCTGTCTGTCTGTCTGTCTGTCTGTCTGTATCTTTCTCCATAAACTCAAAATAAAACTGTTTGATTTAACAATTCATCTGAAATTCTTATCTAAGCGGGGAAAGCAATGAACCTGTAACCTGTAACGAACTTGGGTCTCTACCCAAGTTAGGGCTGATTTTTCTTTCCCAGCTAAGAGCAATTCCTTGCTCCAGGTGAGTTCCACAGTTCCAGGAAAAACTGGGTGGTGGGGATTAATTCCTGTGCTGTGTAGATCAAGTGGGACTCAGTGCAGTTTGATGATTGTAGAGTGGAGCTGGTGGGAGGCAAGTGTCCACTCTGCGTAGGTGCTTATGGCAGACTCTTCTCAGTCCTGACCTTCCAGGCACTTCCCCAGATGACCCAGGTATTTTTTTTTTTAATTTTGGGTCACACCTGGCAATGCTCAGGGTTACTCCTAGCGGTGCTCGGGGAACAATATGGGATGCCGAGGATCTAACCCAGGACAGCTGCGTGCAAGGCAAATGCCCTACCAGCTCTACTATCACTCCCGCCAGAATCAGGTGGGTTTGGAGGAAGCCAGTAGCCTCATTGAGGCTACCTCTCATTCCCCTCTCTTCACATAAGCCACCTCCAAAAATACTCTGGGTGCTCTGAGGGCCTTAAGCCATGTGGTTTCCTCTCTGGCAGAGGCCTGTGAATAAAGCCATGATTGGGATTTCCTTTCTCTTTTCCCCCTCATCTCCCCCAATCTCCCCCAGGTCTGTCCTAGAAGCCTAATATACATCATAATATACATCATATTGGGAAGTGGGCCTCCAGCCACAGTGGGCTCCCTTCCTCTTTTCCTGCTCTCTGGGAAAACGGGCTGTGTGTGCGCACACATGCCTGCAGAAGCTGCCAAGTGTAAGGGGTTGTGCGTGCTCCACTGAGCAGCTCCGCCTGGTACAGGGACAGAAGGCGAGGAAGCCTTTCCCAGATGCGGGCTGAATTTAGAAGCTTCCACCTACGCCCACAGCCTCTGCTACCCCTTTCTGGAGAGCCTGTGGCACAGACTTGCTTTGTGGGGTGAGAAAGGGAAACATGGGCCTATTTATACAGCCACTCAGGGAGCTACCAATGAGCTTAGCTTTTAAGAACCCAAAGCAGTGAATTTTAGCATTGAATACTTTCTCTTTTTTAAAAACTGTTTATCAAGTGACAATGGTTTATTGCATTAGACAGGCTTCAAGAGTGCCTCGTTATAAATCCCTTCTCTTTGGAGTGCAGTTGTGCACCACTGAAAGGCTTCAGGAAGTGTCTCATGCCACCTGCAAAGCAATTCTTGTGTTGTTCTTCTTTTTCTTCTTTATTCTTTTTCTCCTCCTCCACCCCCTTCTTCTCCTTCACTTTTTAGGTCACACCCGGCGATGCTCAGGGGTTACTCCTGGCTCTGCACTCAGGAATTACTCCCAGTGCTTGGGGAATATTATGGGATGCCATGATGAAACCTGTGTTAGCTGCGTACAAGGCAAATGCCCTACCCACTGTACTATTCCTCTGTCCCATGTGTGTTTCCTCTTATACTTTTGATTAATGTATAATTATTTTTTCTTTTGTTTTCTGGGCCCCACCCAGCAATGCTCAGAGCTTACCCTTGGCTCTGCATTCAGAGATCATGCCTGGGGTGGTTACTTGTTATTTTTTGCTATACAGAAAATGGAACTACTATAGGTAAAACACAAATAATAAAATCACCTATATTCTTTCCAATCAGAGACAACAACCACTTAATATTTGCATTGCATTGATCCTTGCATTTCCCCCAACGAATATTGGGGGTAAGGTATAAACCTAAAGTAATAGTATATATGTAATATTTTATCATGTTACTTCCTTTTTATTAAATAAGCACTATACTTATTTGTAATTAGAAAGTGAAAGTAAGCAAAAAAATGGGAAAAATCACAATCCTCCACAATCCTCAATGGAGATACTATGAAAATTTTTTTCTATATTCTTCCTGTTATATATGTATACACAATTTTATGACTTTTTAATAAGCATAACATGCTATGCATAATTTATAATAATCTTTTCCCCTAATCATCTACCTATACCAACAGCTATTATTCTAAATATGTAACTTATAAGACTGAGAGACTCATAACACTGAGGCTTTGTTAACAATTAAAGGCCTAAGAGTGGGAGGGCTGATACTTTGTGCTGAAAAATTTGTACAGGGTAATATTGCACAACTACGGAAATGTTATGTTTTTGAGAAAAATATTTAATAATTAGGAAGATATTGCTGCAATTAAATGTTGAGGGTTTTAAATATCTGCTTACAAATAGTTTATCGGACATATTGTCTTGCATAGTAAAAAAAGAGCTTCGTACTTTCCTCTTACACTTTAACACCTTCGATGTGCTTCTCTGTATTTTCGAATAAAAATAGCAGTAAACAGATATTATTTGTACTGTATGAAAAAAAAGCTCACCATCCCCTTGCCACTCAGGAATGATGATAGAAGTAGAAAGCTTGGTAGAGCAATACACTTTCATCTGGAAAAGAATTTCCAGGAATAGATTAACAATTAACTGTTGACTTTATTTTTTTAAAAAATATTGTAATATTGGAAATATACACTTGTAGAAATAAAAAAGTTACCCAACTATATAATGAGATATGTGCGATTATAAAAAAAAAAAGATAATTGGCAAATTTGATCAATTCTCCACGGTTAGGTTGCCTGGGGTCATTCTTGACTTCATCATCATACCGTTTTTCTTGACTCTGTGTTTTACTGCTTTGTGGATAAAAATGGCCAAAACATGTGGTTGTTCTGATGAATAATGACTTTTTCTATTTTCTGACTGGCTTGCTGAATGGTTTACCGTTACTTGTGGCAGCTTTTAAACACAATCTTATCATTTATCTTCATTTTCTCTTTTGTATAGTAATTCCAAATGTCTTCCATCAATTTTTTGCATGTTAACCTATTTGGCTTAAGGGGAATTCTCAACCTCAATATTAGTATAAAAAAATCACATAAGGATAAGGGATTTCTCTTATGAGGAATCATTTTGAGATACTGTTGGCATATAAAATAGCATCCCAAATGAGAAGATAATATCCTTGTTAATCAAAAAACTACTTAAAAACTCAATTAACAGAACATTATGCTATATAATTAATCTTCATTGCATTTCACTGATCTCCTTCCCTCCCCCCCACAAAGTAGTTAATAAGACTTTACATTTTATTGTGATTATCAATAGCCTAACTTTCTAACGTAAAAGTAAGCTAGCAATAAAAGATAATCAAACACTTTCTTTCTCTGCTTGGAGCAATTAGGACAATATCACCAGAATTTCCTTTTACTGTAAATAGTTTTCAGAGTGTAGGATCTTTGAGTGAAATTTAATGGCAAAACTAAAAGAGAAGAAATGGAAATGTGGACTGGCTTTCAAGAAATCAACACAAGACATAAAGCAAACCAAAAATAGTTATGAGAAAGAATTAAATTTATTTTTTTTTACATTCTAAAAGAACTTTAATAAAGCATATTATGAACTTGGAGGTGGATGTAACACAAGAGAGAAATAAATGTGATCCTTGAGTCTGGAAAGAGATAGGTGGAGCCCTGGTCACGTGCTTTTTAGAAGTTGCTTAAATGATCCTAAATATACTGATTTGTAATAGCTATTTATTTTAGGTCTGTATGTTGGCTTTATACTTAGGATTTCTGGCTCATATGCATACAAGCTGTTCCTTTCCTTTTTCTTCATATTAAAAATCAATTTGGAGGCATGAGTGACAGGAGTTCAAGTTGCTTTACTTGCATCCTGTCAACCCAAGTTTGTTTCCCATGGCTTATGGTCTCCTGAGCACTGCCTGAGAACAGAACTAAGAGTAAGATGGGTATGACCTCAAACCAAAACCAAACAATCAAATCTGTAAACAATTTAGAAAACAAAAATGAGAAAAAGGAACAGATTTTGCAAGCCAGCCATTCTGCACAATAAAAATTCATCACAATAAACCTTTTGATGTGTTCTCAGCCTTTAAAAAACTATGTTCATTCATTCATATACAATGCCTGTATTTTTCCTCCCACTTGACCTATGGAATTTTCCTTTCTTTTCAGAAAGAAAGCATAAGCAAAACAATCAATCAAACAAAAAGAAATCTCTTCTTGATTTGCGTTTAAATGTTCACTCCTCATAGACAAACACACGGTCAAATGAACCTTTCTGCTTGCCAGCTTTTTGCTTGGGAAAGGGCTTAATTTTTATGTACAAATTCTCTGACTTGTTATGCTATACAATTAGCACTCTTTGAGATATGATTATTTTCCTGAATTGTTTTCAGCATCAATTTTTTTTCTAGCAAGCATATTAAGAACCTCTAGGGTAGGAAATTCCACTGCATAAAAACTTACTGAATTAATATCATTTGGCTCTCTATTCAATCCACAACATACTGTCTCTCTGAGCTATTTATATCAATGCCTCCAATAGAACATAGAGGAAAACAGAGAAATAAACCCTTTCTTGATCTGTTCTTTGGTTGGTTCCCCCACTCTTCTTGACCCATTCCCCTGCTTGACTGTGTCAGAGAAGCACAGACCTCTGCTTTATTACACATCTTTCACAATATATTTAGGGATTAATAACCCCTTACATATGGCAAATTCCTAGGAATGACATGTTGAGTTTCCTGAAATGTGTTCCCAGAATAACATTGAGTGAATCTTAAGATAGGAAGTCACATTCCAAACACCTGGAAATAATATGCATGAGCTGAAAACTGTAGATAACAGGTCTCACAAAATTCAGTCATAAATCTATTACTTTTAGAAAAAAGTAGTTACTGTTTTCTTAAGACCTACCCTGCCAGCAGTCTTTCAAATGTATTTTGCAAAAACAGTATCTTGCATGTAATGTTCCTTTTCCCCTTTTCAACAATTCACAAGGAAGAGGGAAAATAGAGACTAAAAGAGATTGAAATACATGGCTTGGCTGGCAGTTCTGAAAATACTGACAAGGGAGCCACCACCTACCGTTAGTGGACAGCAAGAAGTAGGCGGCATTCTGCTGAGGGAGCCATCTGATTTTGTTGATTTTTTCTTCTATTTCTAAGCTCTTCAGGTAATCGAACTCGGGTTCATGGCTCTGGAATGTGCTGTAAACATTGTATTCACCCCCGCGATGAACCTGATTTTTACTCTGTATAAAGGGGAAAAATAAACATACACAAGGGATTGAATCATGCAAGTCAACTGCACATTCACTGATTCTCTCTTTTTTTTTCACTGATTCTCTTTTTGAGAAGTTACCAGAGTAGGCTGTGTCAAAGAAGGACCAGCCAGGACAACAGTTTCCACTTACCACAGTGGCCTCTAAGCATTGGGTTCTGTTCTTTGTTAATAAATATTGGCACCTCCAATTTGCATGTATTTTATTATAAATGATATATATGAGCTTATGCATGAATATATAGTACACATCAGAATACAGACACATAAATATATTTATATATGTGTGTGACTATATACATGTGAATGGCTAGATATATATATATAGATAGATAGATAGATAGATAGATAGATAGATAGATAGATAGATAGGTAGGTAGGTGGTAGGTAGGTAGGTAGGTGGTAGGTAGGTAGGTAGGTGGTAGGTAGGTAGGTAGGTAGTATGGTTTTTTGGGACACATCTTGTAGTGTTCAGGGCTTACTCCTGACTCTGTGCTCAGGGATCATATCTAGCAGTGCTTGGGAGATTGTATGTGGTACCAGGGATTGAACTCTGGTTGATTCCTGGCAAAGCAAATTCCCTACCTGCTTTTTATCACTATGGCTCATAAACAGAAATTTAAAACACACATGCTTTGAAATCAGTTGTAACAGAAGTTCTGGTATTTGGTTTCTGTGTCCTAAATGAATTCTTGAACACCTCAAGGGGAAGGCTAGCCCACACTGATGAGCGTATATACATTTCTCGGTCCCTGACAGAGTCGCAAGTCCCCATGACTCTTATGCTGGCCTTATAAAACTCAGTCCAGGTTCTCACAGAAGTTCTGAAAGGGGGACAGGGCAAGGCAAACACCAAAGAGGTCCAAGATGTTGAAACCACATCTCCAAGGCTTTCAGTGGCAGATTTTGATGTCAGATCTCTCCTGCTCTCCTTCGTTTCCAACCTGAGCATCAGTAGGAATGCTGAGACATCCGCATCATTAGGAGAATGATGAGATTTTACCCCAGCTTTCCCCTAGCTCTGATTACATAAAGAGCAAACAGCAGAAACTAAATAAATGATGAGAAAATGAAACATATGGGAAAGGGTTTGCTGAAAGGGGCAGGAGAAAGAAAAAAGGAGAAAATGAGAGTATAAAAGAGATCGTGGAAGGGAGAGAGAGGGCTGGAGGTGATTTCTGATGTTCTAGGACATCATTAGTAGGGCTGCAAGATTCAGGCTTTGGAAAACAGGTGCAGACATTCAAATCAAGATCTTACCAAATGTCTGCCACAAAAGTTCAATTCTTGATCAAAGTCTTTATGAAAAATTTATTTCTCTGGGTGAATGTTGAACATTCAAGCCTACATTTCAATTTACTGATGGGCAAAGTTGCTAAATCCCAGATGATAAATATTTGTGAGGACAGGTAGGAGCAAGCCGCAAACTCCCCAGGACTGTGCAGTATTCACCACTCAAGTTAAACACCTCCTGACCTGGATATTGTCACATGCTTCGTTTCTCAGCCTTAGTGCTTGTTTCTGCCAGGCATCACCTTGAAGTTGAGCTGCATGCTATTATCCTCAACACTTAATTTTTATTGGAAAAAAACCAAAACACCTTCCTTTGAAAAATGTGTCCCCCTTTATTGCACTAATGAATCAGGCCTCCCAAATATTTCAGTAAATTAAAATAGGTGAAACCTATAAATAGCTAACACGAAAAAAAGGTGGTGTGGAATATTACTGGCAACATGCTGCCTTGGGTAATTTATGCTAAATAGCTCCTCCTGTTCCTCTTTATCATCACTGTGAACCTAATTAGATATATTTTTTTCTAATGGAAGAAGAAGGTTTGAAATCAGTTTTAAAGGACTTTCAATGCTGGCAGGCTGGCTAGTGTATTGCTAATGGCAAAGATCCTTGGTCCACCTTAACAATAAACATATAAAAGTGTTGATTTGTTCCCATCTAAATCAGACTGTCAATGTGTGGAGTATGTGCCAGACCAATTAGCACTCGGCAGCTCTGGAAAAGCAGGAAAAATTCCAGGTCACGAAGAGCTATTAGTTCCTACTTGCCAACCACATTTTCACATTTCCAGGGCCAATGGAATAGGCTGGATTCCTGATTTAATGCATGAACACTTGAATTTATACAGAATCCCGAGGGATTATGAAGCCCTTATAGAAATTAATTGCAAATAATGTGCAATTACCAAATATATCACCTCTAAATGAGGCTTTCCTTTATTTTTTTTTTTTTCTTTTTTTTTCTTGAGGGGAGGTGTAACAGAAATGGCCTTGAGGCACAAAGCCCACTCTCAATTGCCAGGGAAGTCTCTGGTGAGACCGCCCGCCGCACAGGCTCCCCCTGCATGGTGCGGGGTGAATCTGAGAGGAAGGCAGGGAGCAGATGGGGAACTCTGAGAACACAGACTGGACTGTGCCAGGGGAGGCCAAGAAAAATCAAATTTGGCTCTAATTCTGTTCCAACAAAACAGGCAGCCCCCAAAACTCAATTTATAAGGAACAGAGAAATAATTCCTAGTGGAGCCCAATTCTCAGGCAGAATGGGCTTTCAGAGAGCTGCTGGGTGTTAGTGCTCCTCCTCAGAATGTACAAAGCACTCAGCTCGAGCGCCTGTGCGGTCCCCGAGAGTCAAGCATGTGACCGAGGCGTGGCGCAGTTGTCATGTTGTGGGACCTCCCTCCTATTGGTCAGCTGAACACTCATTTTCTTCTCTACTGACCCAAGTTGTCCTTTTCTTTTCTGTTGGCAAGCTATTTCTTTTTCCTCCTACACTTTCTGTGAGAGAACCTGCAATCAATGGAGACTGAATTTCAATAGCTTGGGAATAAATCTACTCTTTCAAAGGGCAGAAAGGACACTGGCCATGCACCCATGGAATGTTGCAGGTCCGAAGAGAGGGGAGGTGTTTTGAATGTACAACAGCCAGGTTTGGAAAGATAAGGCAAGGGCCAGAAAAGGCTCTATTTTCAGGTGCTTTTTAGAACGTGGAACTGTTGATGTTAATGACTTTTTGGCAGTTTTTAGTTTGCTAGCAAAGCTGCAAGGTGAAGGGTGACACATGGGGATTAAGGAACAGTGGGAGGCCTCCTTTAAAAAAGAGAAGAAAATGGGCATTTTACATTCAGCTCCACTTACCTCCTGCTCTCGTTGAAATATTACAACCCGACCCCCTTGTCCCCGGTCGCTAGTAATTCTCCTGTGTGGTTGAATTCTACCGTAGAGATAATGTCAGCTGAAAAGAAGAAGACAAAGGCAATTTAAGTAACTGCACACTTACTTTCCAACGACAGATAATAGACACACTTTTCTGTGCATTTAAGGGCTTAGGGTTTTGTTTCTGCAGTGGAATTTATGAGGATTTTATGCGCTGTATTTTAAGTACCATTGACTTTGGCACTTGAGAAAGGTAAATTTCATAAACGCCCATGCTGCCCGGTGCTCTCTGGGCACAAATGGAGAGAACAAAGGCAAAAGCCTACTGAGAATCTTTTGTTCTGGGCATGAAAAACCGACTTTCTTGATGGCTCTGAGAAATGGCAATTTTCCTTGATAATTTTTACCAACCACAGATCCTTTGTCCCTCTCTCTCGGTCTTTGGCATTCGCCTTGCAGAGGTTCTCAAACTTCCTTGGCCTATTGCCGCCCCTTTTTAGAAACGAAATCCCTCAGCACCCCGCTGGAAATCTAAGTTTCTCTAAGTGAACAAACAGAAGGCAGCTCCCTGCTCCACACTGTATCCCAGGCACTGCCTTTCCCGCTTTTGGCTTGCTCTATATCACACTCTTTGAGAAACACCATGGCAGCCAGGAATTCTAAACATTCAGTGGCTGTTCTTGGTGGAGGATGCTGGAAGTGAGCTTGGGATGCTTGAGGCGCAGGCATGAATAAGGGGAGGATGGTGCACAATGAGGTAGCACGTTCAATGAGCTGGAGATTCTAGGAAGGCCCCTACCAAAGCTCCAGCTTGACCCTCACTTCCTTGCCTTTGGTTTCTGGTGAGCCCAACACACCCTCTGAAAGAGCAAGTGCTGATTTGCACCCCAGGAGGAGGGTGCTGAGAAACAGGATCAGGGGGTCAGAGGAGAGAGGGCGGTTTGCACTCTGTGATTCTAGCCAGAGAAAATACACAGGCGCCGAGAATTCAGATCACAGATAATTGCTTAAGGAATGCCAGCCTGCCAAGCCTTTCTTCAATGCTGGTTACCCCTGGAGGAACACGGACAGGTAAATTACCTATGATTGAATTTATTAGGGCTATTTTTAGAAAAATGTCAGAGGTTAATTCCTCCACAATTATTCCCCTGCAGGGCTCCAACAATTGCTACCAAGAGTGCAAATGAGTTAAGAGAGAGAGAGAGAGAGAGAGAGAGAGTTTGACCATGGCCTTTGACAGAGAATGTTCTGAAGATTATGTCCATGGGTAGAAAGAAAGGAAACACAGTGAGGTGGAAAACTGAGGCAATTACCCCTGAATAATTCAAAGCTCAAACCTCACTTTAATATCATCATTTCCAGATTTTCTTTGTATGCCTGATTTATTCAGGTAACTAGGGTAAATTTCTCCACTTTACATAGAACTGTCCTTTTCTGCAGATGAAAATACACTGAATGGTCATCATTCAATGGAAATAAAAAGAATAAGGAAGAAATTGTCACTACCTTCAGATAACTGACCCCAGGAAATGCAAACTAAGAGCTCTACAGGGACATAAGGAACATGAGAGAAACTAGGGGGAGGCTGAAAGCTCTGTCCATGCTGAAGTGACAAGGAGCTGCTTAGCTTAATTCATATTTGTCATGAAATACTGTATGGACACACTGAGCTCCCATTTGACCCAGCCATTCCTGGGAATATATCCTGGGAGGCCAAAACTCACAGAAGAAACACAGTGCACTATTCACAATAGCCAGAATATAGAAACAACCAGAGTGCCTAAGAATGGACGACTGCATAAAGAAAGTGTGGTACATCTACACAATGGAATACTATGCAGCTGTTAGGAAAAATGAAATTATGAAATTTGCCTATAAATGGATGGACATGGAAAGGATCATGCTGAGTGAAATTAGCCAGAGGGAAAAGGACAGATATAGAAAGACTGCATTTATTTAGGGATTTAAAAATATAATATGATTCCAATATATATAACAATATAACAATATATATTGGAATCATATTATATTTTTATGATATAAATATAAAAATATTATATTTTATGATATAAAAAGGCCAGGCAAAACATTGATCAGGAGGTCTTGTCAGTGGGTGAAATCTACTGCAAGTGTGTGGAGTCAGAGGTTAGGTAAGACAGAGAAAGGAACAGTGTACTAATAATTGTTGGAAATGATAATACCAGCCTAGAACTGAACATTGAAGCAGGCAAAGGGATATACATGATAACATCTAAAAGTATATATTGCAAGCCACAATGTGTAAGAGAAGGAAGAGAGATAGAGAGATAGAGAGAGAGAGAGGGAGGGGAGAGAGAGAGAGAGAAGAGGCAAAATTCCTGCCACAGAGGCAGACTGGGGTAGGGGTGGGACATTGGGAAATGGGCACTGGTGGAGGGATGGGTGCTGGAACACTGTATGATTGAAATCCAAACATAAATAGTTTTGTAACTGTATATCTCACAGTGGTATAATAAAAAATGAAAAAAATATAAGAAATACATATATTAACACAAAACCTCTTAAGTTTTTTATATTTTGTCAACTACTTATTTTTTAGCTCTTTGACCTTAAGGTCAAGAAATATTACAGACTAGATCATTATCACTTTCCTATATTCACTGCAGTGCTTGCCACAATAGCGAAGACATGGAAGCAAAATATATGCCTATTAATAGATCCAGAAGTCTGGATAAAGGGGTAAAGTGTATCTGTGCGTGCATATGTAGAGACAGAGTGTGTACACTCACACAAGTATATCCATGGAATACTACTCTGCTGTAAAAAGGACAAAACCTTGTTATCTGTGACAACATAGATGGATCCTGAGGTGACTAAGATAAGTACTGGACAGTTTTCACTTACATGGGTATAAAGAACATTAACAAATGAGCAAATACAATATAGCAACAGGTAGATTCAGACAGCAAAATGGGGCTGAGCAGAGGGGATGGAAGGTGGATGGGAGAATGGGAAGGAGGTGGGGGGCATGATGTGGCCCAACTGTGACTGAGTACGAGGTTGTGCTGCTGGCACTGACAGGGTACCTACACTAGCCAATAAAAGTGATCTTGTCTGTGAGCTCACTATGACCAGTGAGTCACTAGTTTCTGACTTCCATCTCCTTCAGAAAAGGCCACTCATTTGTATTGATCATACTCAATGGGAAATTCAATCCCACCTATGTAGATAGAAGCTACCTTTAAGAAAACAGAAACTAAGTGGCTGGGTTATTTAGTTTCTGTTGTGCCTTTTAGAAGACCCATTTCTAGAACAGGGGCCTACTGCTGAATGATAAAGCCTAGTAGAGCTGGAAGCAGCCATGCCAAGTGAGTTATTTAACTACTTTCCTGTGCTTCTTAGCAGAGTATCATTTTGGTAGAGAGGAGAGGAAAAGGCCGTTAAAGTTTCCAGTAGTTCTGAGTACCCAAAAAAGCACTACAGAGATCACACACACATTGTTTTTCTTATGGGGGTGGGTGGGTGTTTGGGCCACAACTAGTGATGCTCAAGGTTTACTCCTGAGTCTACACTCAGGAATTGCTCTGATTGGGCTCAGGGGACCATATTGAATTGAATCGGGTCTGCCATGTGCAAGGCAAATGCGCTACCTACTATACTATCATTTCAGCACTAAAATAGTCACTTTGCTTACTATCTCGCTTGCACTTGCCACACCAGCAATATTCAGGGCTTACTCCTGACTGTGCAATCAGGAATTATGCCAGCAGTGCTTAGAAATCATATGGAATGTCAGGGATTGAATGCAAGACAGCCACATGCAAGGCAAGTGACTGCTGTACTATCTTTCTGGCCCCTCACATATCCTAGTCACTTACTGGCTGCCAGTAAGTGAAAGTACAGGGTAATAAGTGGAGCCTGTCCCAGCTTGTAAAAAGGTGTCCCTGGTCTTCAAGTGGCTTCCTTACAGAATGTTTCAAGAGAAAGGGTGATCACATTGCAGGATTCTGAAATCCCTCACTCCTTTTGCCAAGTTGATACCCTTAATTCAGATACTTTAATCAATGGAGACGTTGAGCTATACACAGCACTGCTCTGGCCTACCCCTGACTAGGGATCACTCTTGAGGTACTGAGGGGACCATATTTGGTGCCCGGGATCAAACAAGGGTTACTGCAAGTGTGTGCTTTACCCCATGCTACCTTTCAGCCACCCATACCTTTATTTAAGTCCTTCCAGCCAGTGGGCCTGTAGATGAGGTAGCTTCTATCCAGCAATTGCCCATCCTTCTCTCAGAGCACCTGCTTCTGCAGTTCCAGTTAATAACACACATTTTGAACTTTGCTGTTTCCTGGCTCATTCATCATTCCTAAGCCAGTGGGTGCAACCAGAGTACTTTACTGCCCCATCCATCTCTGAATATCTCTATCTATGACTGTTTAATAATTGATGCAAAACTCATGAATCACCCTGCATTCCAATTTCAAGACACTGGAAGTTCTGCTACGAAAACTTGTTTGCAACCTGCAAGCCTGGAAAGAGCAGTTCAAATGCTAAAACATACTGCTCAAAATGGTATGGTACTTTTTGTGAGGAAATAAAGAGGAGATGCTATAAGAAGATACTAGCAACCACAGACACATCAGCTGTGTCTCAGGCTGTGGTCAGCAGTTTTCAGTTCACTGCCTTCAATGGGACTTTTGCCTGTAAATGTTCAGTTTACATTGGTGGTGGGAAATGGGTACTGGTGGAGGGATGGGTGCTGAAACATTGAATGACTGAAACCTAATCATGATCAGTTTTGTGATTGTATATCTCATAGCAGTATAATAAACTGAAAAATGTCCAGTTTATATGACAATCTTTTGTGTTAAATGCTGAGCTGTATCAGTGGGGTGAGCAACAAATAATTAATGTGAGCTTTCCCCTCTCTTCTACAGGGAAGTGTATATATTTTTTTACTATACCCTGCAATACTCCTGCCCCTGGGGCTGTTGCAGGTGTGGCTGCAGTGCCCGACTGTGTTGGCAGCTGGCAGATAGGAAACAGCCTCGGTCTACACCCTCCAGAGCTCTGCTCCGTGGGTCCTGGATGGTTGATGGTCTGACATAGAAAAAAGACTGGGCCCCCTGGGATGAACCCAGAGCCACAACAGGGCCTGACAAGCTATGTGTGGTGTATTCAATATGCCAAAAACAGTAATGATAATGGACCTCATTCCCAACGAATGGAGATGTTACTGGCGCCTGCTCGAACAAATTGATGAACAACGGGAAGACAAGTGACAAGTGACAAGTAACCGTACAATACTCAGGGGTTGCTCCTAGTTATGCACTGAGGAATTACTCTTAGTGGTACTCTAGAGATCATATGGTATGACGGGGACTGAACCCGGGTTAACCATATGCAAGGTAAGCACCCTATCCTCTGTACTATCTCTCCAGCTCCCTGTAGGGGGCTTCATTTCTGACTAAAAATAGGGGAACCCATCCCCAAGAAAAACAGAGAGCAAAAGCAGTTGTAGAGGGCAAATATAGTTAATATGATCTTATAATGCAAATAAGGGAGGTATGATGTTGGCCCTGTGCCATATCTATTTGCACTGATTTAATTTTTATAAGATGGTGGCCTGGTAGCCCCATTTCTAGTTCAATAAGCACTTCTGAGACAGAGCTCTTTTTTTTGTTAAAATAATCTTGACCTTGTACAAATAGTTTACACTGCTATTTCAAATATAAAGTCCCCATTTGTCAGAATACTAGAAATGGACTCAGTCATTATAGTCATGTGATAGTGAGACTGGAGAAATGGAGGACCCCCAGTGATGGCCTGGTCTTCCTCAGCAATATGCTAGGCTGGAGTCTGCACCATGCTAGAGTGAAGCCTGAGGCTAAGGTGGGCAGCTGGATCATTGGTGATGTACAACTTATCTGCTGTTGTGCAATATGGTGACTGTCTACACTTGGGGCTTTGATCCAAACTCTGCTTGGAACCGACCAGTAGGCTCGCCAGCATCAATCACAGGGTCTAAAATGAGAGACTATTATCCGTCCTCATAGCCCTTTTAATATTTTATCACTCATCCGACAAACATTTGGAGGATAATACTTTAAAGTTATTGACCCTGCATTAGAACCTGCTAACTCTGCCCACTCAATTCTTGGTTCTCTTCCTGATAAGAATGATCTGTGTCTTTACCAAGGATGGAAAAGTTCACAGCAGATGACAATGATGAAAAAGTGGAGCTGCCAGAAAAACATGTTGAGAAGGATACTGGGGGGTCCCTCTGCCACATGTGCAAGGATTTATTTGGGGGTGCAGGGCTCCCAATCAGTGTTCAGGAGGCCACAGCCTGTGATACCTAGCCAACCAGACTGGATGGTTCAAAGCTTGGTCTTGCCTGGGCCTAGATAAAGAGTTACTTGGGCCTGTGGTAACTGGGACCACCAGGGCTAACACAGGTTCAATTCCCATAGAGTTCCCTGAGCCTGCCAAGAATAATTCCAGAATGAAGAGCCAGGAATAATCCCCAGGAAAAGGCAAGTGTAGCACCCTGCCCCCAAACAAAAATAATAAATAAAATTTTTAATTGGTTATATTAAAATTAACCACTTTTCTAGCTTAATAATGAAGAGACATCAACATTTATCTCAGTGACTTAATTGTTTTTTCCTTATAGGCACTATGGTTTTTAATACTGTTACTGAGGGGGCATCATGCATATCACAGCGAATCAATTAAAAAATGAAAAATGAATAAAATTTAGAAAAAAAATTAAACTTTGGTTTTTAGGATTGGGGTTATAGCTCAAAGGACTGGAGTGTGTACGCTTTCTTTTGGTTTGATCCCTGGCATGCCATGACCCCCAGAGCACTGACAGGTATAGTCCTCGTGGCTGCAGCACCCAGTACCACTCGCGTGTCACTCAGGACTATTAAAACATCCACTTTCAGAACCAGTTCCTGACTCACCTTGCTAGGGACTCTTGGGAATAGAGTCCCTAGCAAGGTGAGTGATTAGTATCGAGTTACTTGTCACTTGTCACGGGAATACAAGTGACAAGTGACAAGTAACCGCACAATACTCAGGGTTGTTCCTAGTTATGCACTGAGGAATTACTCTTAGTGGTACTCTAGAGAGCATTGGGAGTACCTTCAAATTAAAAAATATTTTTTTGCTTTGAGATCATGGCCAGCAGGACCCAAGGTTTACTCATGGCTCTGTACTCAGATTCACTCTTGGGGAGGCTCTGGGGTGATGCTGGGGATCAAAGTAGAAAAGGTCCTTGTGAAAGGCAATTACCCTACCTTCTGTACTATCTCTCTGGCCCCTAAGTTTCAGTTTTAATTTCCACATAGTAAAATTCAATTTTCAAGGCATTTTTAATTGTTTTGATAAATGCAAAGAGTGTCTCTACCACCACCATCATGATACAAAACCATCCCATCACTCCTGAAATGCCTTTCATATTTCCCTTTACAGTCAAGTCAGAATAACATGATCTGACAAGAATGTAAGACCTTCTAAAGTTAACAGTGTACAAACACAGAATCTGCTGTCCTTTGTAGATATGGCAACTCCATGTAGAGTCGTGACCATTCTCTCACCATACAGATTCAAAGATCTCATATTTTAATTTTACTATTTAGAACTGTTTTTAGAAGCAGAGGTTCTCAAATTTATTTAGCCTAATGCCCCCCATTTCAGAAAATAAATCAATGTTATCCCCCTAGAAAACTGTCCTCTTTAAGTGAGCAAACACAAAGTGTGTGTCCCCCTGATTCCCTGAGTCTATAATCATCATTCACCTCCCAACCCCCACACTAATCTTTCCAGTGTCTTCCAGGGGTGGAATTGACAGCTTTGGGAAATACTGCTTTAGAGCCTGGAAAAGCTCATCAAAATGCTTTCATTAACTTGCATCACAAACTAAGATTATTTCCTTTTGTTCTGACACCACACTCCTGGCTCTGTGCTCAGGGATCACTCCTGGCGAGGCTTGGGGGTGACCATATGGGGTGCTGAGGACCAAACCTGTATCAACTTTGGATAAGGCAAGTACCCTATTTGCTGTACTATCACTCCAGCCTCACAAACCAAGATTTTTCATATTTTTTCTGCCTTTTGACCTAGGTCTTCCTCTTTTTTTTTTGTTCTTTTGGGTCATATCCTATTATATTCAGGGGTTACTTCTGGCTCTGCACTCAGAAATTACTCCTGGCAGTGCTTGGGGACCCTATGGGATGCTAGGGATCTAACCCAGATTGGCTGCATGAAAGGCAAATACCCTACCCACTGTACTATCAGTTGGGCCCCAAGTCTTCCCCTTTAAATGAAATTATGTTTGAGTTCTTGATTCAGTAGTAACAACTAAACTTTATATCATTTCTTATATTCCTTTAGTTTGGTTTTAGTGACAGAAGTAATCAATGTGAAGTTCCATAAGTATAAAACTATATTGATATAAATATGGAAAGAGTTTTCATCTGTTGGTAGAAGTTGCCTATAAAGGAGAATTCTGAGTCACAGCTGGGCATTGGTGGGAGAATGTCTGGGCACCAGAGAAGGACACACTCCTGCCACATGCTCGGAGCCTTGGCCCTGCTGTGAGTCAGACACAATTTCTATCTGCTTTGGATTTCATGGTTTAGTCACCTGACCAGGGCCTGCTATTTAGATATAGGAGCCTCTCCTTTAGTTGAATATGGTTTATTCTGTGATACCAATTATAATTTTAACCAAGTGCTGGTCCTCCCCTCAGAGGTAAAAACAATAGGTAGAAGGGTCCACTAATCATAGTTCCTTGGTCTTACTATCATTGCTAGGTGCTACTGAACCAAAAAGCAAAGCATTAGGAAAAAATGAGTGTAGTCTGCCCCTCGGGACCCAGTTGCTTAAGCCCAGGTAGCACACTGTGGCTGGTACTCCAGGTTGGCTACTCCAGCCCAGGGTTTTACCTCCTCACCTGAAAAACACAGAAACTTGCTTGTCAGCATTTGTTGCAGGGATGGTCTGGAGAGCCAGATGTGATAGTTAGGCATATAGGAAAGTCTGCTGGGATAAAAAGGTAGGGACTCTGGGGAAGATATTCCTCCCTCATAAAATAAAAGGGAGAAATGGACGCCTTCTGGTTGACCTGACATACTCCTTGCACTGCTGCCTTTCGATGTGGTTGCAATATGTGGAGCTTGGCAGCTAGCATTTGACCATGAGGTGCAAGCCTGCGGTCTTAAAAAGCCAAGAGGCTGAGTATGGCAGATGGAAGACTGGGACAAGGCCCATGATGACATCAGGGAACTGCAACCATCTACCCAGGGACAGTCTATGTCTAGACTTGAAATCAAACAATAGACACCCTATGGTTTTAGTCGCTGATGGAAAGATTTCCTATTCTTTGCACTTAAATGCACATGAATGGACATATTTTCCATCTTTGTTTTTCACAGAACCCTTAGCACACATAGGGCCAGACTATGAACAAAAAACAGAATTAAGGGAAAGGTTCTTTGGTCTCATGATCTCAGACCCAGAATCTCACTCTTACATTCTCATTTGACTTTACTGCCCAACATCAAGCAAGTTTTCCTTTCAACTTATTGAGTGTCTGGTATTGAGGAGGTTTTTCACCCCTTCCACAATGTGGACATGCTACACTCCTTTTAGACTATTTAAATATAAAAACAGTTTACAGAAGTAGAATCCCTCCGCCCTCTCAATTTATCATTGTGTCCATCACAAGCTTATGACTTCAAAGGGACCTAGCTATGCCCTCTTTAAGAGCCAAGTTCTCCCTGCTAATGAGCAGGAAGCCCACCATGCTTGCTGAGCTGTGAAAATCCAGATGGCAGGAAGCAGGTGAGTAATGAATGCCATGCTGTTCCCATTAAAATGCACACAACTTTTGCCATCCTGACCAAAATCTCCAGTACCATCCAGGTTTGAGACAATCAAACAAGACAAACAATCAGACAATCAAGTTGTGGGTTGATGGAGACTGCTTTCATTCAAGTGAGTTCCTGCAAAATACATGCTAAGGAGAGAATTTTTCCTGTAGTTACAGCAAAACTTGGTTGAAGGGTGAAGTTGTAAAAAGGATAGGTCTTCGAAGTACAGAAAAATCCAGTGGGAAATTGGTAGCTGTCCAGACTTGCCTCCAAGCCTATGTGGTTTATAATGGAATCTGTTGTCAAGGTGTCTACCATCTGTCACATACTCTTTCAGGAAACAGAGGAGTAATTAACTGCTCAGACGATGCAAACTCTGTCAATCATTCAGATCTATTATCTATCCAACACGGGGCATCTATCACAAACTCCAAAGTCCTTCTGGACTCCATGCTCAAAAGGAGCCAGTCCATCACCTCTCTTGAGCAAGCATTTGCCATCCTCATACAATTCACATCTTTGGTCAAAAGCTCTGCTTGGCCAGATGCTCTGACGTCAACAAGACCCAGCACCTAGTTTGTCAGCTGGCTCTATTATCACCTCTCTATATTTTTTCTGCATGTCTTATCTCAGAACAAGGGAGATAATACTGCTCCAATACTGCTCCCAATACTTCTTCCTAAGACTCAATGATGGTCAAACCATTTTCAATGATTTTCTTGTGTTATTAAGTAAATAGGTTACTTGTATTATTTTCAACTGTAAATGACACAAGTAACCTGTTCATCACAGAAACCTGAGTACATTTTTAGAATCTCTTAGCAGATAATTGCTGCTTCTTTTTTTTTATTGAATCTGTAAATCAGTGAGAGTGAAAGAAGACTAATAACAACATCAGAGAATTATAAACAAATGACCAATTAAAAACATGTTTGCACTGAATGAATGTAAGCAAAAATGTTTTTAAAGGAAGTGGAGCAAAGAGAAGTTCTTTGGGACAGTAAGTATTTGTGAATTAGCTAGGTTGATGAGAACAGATTTAACCCCCAAAATTCTTTTTTAGCATTGGCAGGGACTTAGGGGTTCTTGGATCACTGGAAGATAAAAGAGCAAAAAGAATTGGCAAAGGGAATGAACTAGAAGGGGGAAGTATCCTTCGAGCAGGTATGCAGCCAGTAATGTAACAATCCAAAGCCAATTTTGAACAATTAGGTCTGAAATGAAAGCAGTTCAGCTAATAAAATTCCTATTCATTTTTGGAAGGTGGTACCTGTCTTGTACTTTCTAGGTCTGTGGGTTCCCCTGGCCAGAGATAAGATGAGGGCCTGATTGGTGCTTGGTCTGGTGGTTTAGTACTTGGACCCAACAGTGCTGAGGGATGTGAATTTGGGACATTGCACAAGCAAAGTATAAGCTTCACTCCTCTGAACTATCACATCCTTTGCGCAATTTCCTTAGCTTTTTTGTTTTAATAGTGATGTGTGTGTATGCATGTGTGTGTATTGCCAGGGAGGGAACCAGTATCACACACATGTCAAGAACACACTTTACCACCTTACCACTGAGCCACCTCCCATTTCACTTGAAATGATTGTCATTTCAAATGATGCATGGGATAGTGCTCCCCCAAAACTAAGAGTCACACATGATCCATGTTTTCCTATTGTTATTATTACTTTTGAATAGTTCATTACTCTTGTCTTACAGTCTGCAAACATCTTGGAAATAAAACCAGCACCTAACAAATAAAGTATTTTAATCTATTTTAATAATGCAGTTATGATGTGCATGTCTTTGGAAAAGAGTCAGAGGGATATGCTAGTAGACAATACTTGGATTTTGTCTTCAAGGAACTTCGAGGACTTGGAGTAGTGAAATACTGTAGAATAATGTTGGAAAAGTCACATGAAGACCTTTTAATGACTGATTTTGAGCCAGAGAGTGAAAACCTTATTTTTGATCAAAAGAGTGATGGATGTCACTACCAAAATTTAAGGTAACTCATGACTCATTTGTGATACAGCATTCAAGAATCACTGTATTTATCAAAAGGGCAAGTTGGATACTAAATGCAATATGCCTGTCTTGCCAAACTCTAGATAGAATTAAAGAAATGAAATAGTAGAGAAGAAATAAACAGAAGCAGTAGGAAATAATTTGGATTTTTTAATCCAAATCATTGATTTCTATGTAAAAAAAGTAAAGTGCTGTTAAAAGGTCATAAAGTATTATTTGCTGATGGTTTTACAAAGATATGAACATAAAAATGAAAAGCATTAAAACCAAAGACATTGTTCACAATGATATGACTAAGGATTATTTGTCCATCTTACTCACTTTTCCTTTCTCCCTTCCACTCTTCCCCACTTTCCCTCTTTACCTTCTCTCTCTGACTAGGCGTTGTGTTATTTTTAAGTTTATAAGAAGACAGTGCTCTCTTGGATAATGACTTGTTCAAAGTATAGTATGCAACATTCATACACAGCATGTAAAGAGTGAAAGAAATGACTGAACTCATGCTTATTTTCATCATTAGCACCAGTCAATCTTTAATAAACATCAGGAAAAACTACTATGGAACATCCATACAGTTATTTTCCTGTTCACTGAAAACAGGCTATCTAGAAAATCCATCATATTTGAATTCATGCAGTCATTTAACTACCAATGATAAATATAAAATATATAAATATAAAATCAGGAAAAATCAGAAAATATCAGGAAATACAAAATGTTGATGTATTCACTCATTTTTCCACTTGTTCATTCAACAAATATTTCCTGGACATATCTACAAGAGGTCAATTACTATTCGAACATTGGACATAGGGCAGTAAACAAAAGGGATTAACATATGTCCTCATGGAACTATACTTCTCTAATAATCAATGGACATTATAAATGATATCACACTTTATGTATTTTAGGCAGCAAATTATGGCCAAAAGGAGAGGAAGGGTATGGGAGAGGGAGCAGGAGCTGCTGACTTTCAGTACTGGCTGGAAGAGGCTTTGCTGATCAGAGCCGAGGGAGGTGGGTGACTCTCTAGAAGGGTGGCGGCAGCAGAACAGTTTGGGACCCAGAGCACAGAATAAAAAGGATTCTAAATAAGATAGAGAAAAAGAGACCCAAAAATAAGACTCTTGTCCCTTTGTTTATGAGACCAGTGCAAACAAGGGGACAAGGAACAACGTGAAACGAAGCCCCATCATGTGGAGTCTCTAAAAAGCACATAGAGAACCTTCAGATATTTTCCCTAAAAGCAAAATGGGCACGATGCCAAGTGCACAGCAAAATATCATTGTAATGGCAAATGGACAGTGTGACTTTGTGCAATAAAGCTGGGAAAATTAGAAGTCTGTCAGAGGGTGCTTGGCTTGAGAAGAGAGAATATTTGACATGTTACAAGTATCTGCAGTGGTGTGACAGGAATAGACAGTTGGGGGTTGTGTTGGAAGCAGGCACTCATCACAGTGCCTCAGAGGTGGAAAGGGCCAGTGGAGAGAATGCTCAGAGAGCTGGAGAACTGACTTGACAGTTCCTGCTGATGGACTGGTGATGGTTTGAAAGAGAGGAATCAAGGATCACTCCAAGGGTGCCGGAGCAATCATGCAGTGGAGAGGGAGATTACCTGGCACACAGCTAACCCAGGTTCAATACCTGGTATTCCATATGATTCCCTGAGCCCACCCTAAGCATAGATCCAGGAGTAAGCCCTGAACATCACTTGGTGTGAACAAACATCTCTGAATACACCTCCCCGCCCGCAAGAAAAAACAAAAGATGATTCTGAGGGACTTGCGTGATGGAAGCTGCCTATGGGAAATCTGTGATGAAACACTCTTTTTCGGGGAGAGCAGGGAGAAAATAAGACTATACAATTTGAAGCATGAGACATGGGGTGGAAAGATGTACAGCTGATAATGGGAAATGAGGATATGAGGTTCAGGAGAAGGGTCTGAGAGTAGGTGATAGAAGTTTGAAAGTCAGCAGCCTTTCACGTAGTATTCAAATCCGTGAGACAGGACATGATTTCAGAAACTCAGAGGACTGAGTGAAAAGAGCTGAGAGGGACAGCAAGAAAGTTTTGTGTCTTGTAAATGCAGGCTGACTTCGACCGAGAATGTGGAAAGACAGGTCTACAGCTGAATCTCAACAAAACAATGTTCATGAAAAACGAACTAGTTCCAGATGCCGCATTCATGCTCAACGGAACAAATATCTCTGAATGCAGCAGTTATATGTGTACCTAGGTCAAGAACTCAACATGATGAACAGCCTAAAACCTGAGCTGTGCAGGAGGAAGAGAGCGGCATGGAACGCCTTCAAGAGGTGGTGGAAAATGGGCACTGGTGGAGGGATGGGTGCTGGAACACTGTATGACCGAACCCCATATATGAAAATCTTATGAACATCTTTGTAACTGTACATCTCACAGTGGTATAATAAAATATTTTTAAAAAAGAGCATCGAAGAAATAGCCTAAAGGACAAAGAACCTCCAGTTCTGGGCACTTCTCTTTGACTCCACTGTTCTCCCTGCATTAACATATGCCTCAGAGACCTGGGTCCTACGAAAGCAAGATGAGAATGCTACCTGGGTCTCCCAAAGAGGAATCGAAAGAGTTATTCTTAGGATATCACACCTCACTCAAGTGAGAGAAGGAATCCGGAGTTCCAACCTCTGTTGATGATCTAGAGTCAGGGACGCTGTCTCATTTGCCAAGGCATCGAAAATCAGATGGGCTTGACATGCAGTGTGACTTGGAGATGATCGCTGGACTAGAGCCATTACTGACTGGATCCCATGGAACATCAAAAGATCACGTGGCCGCCCACCTACAAGATGGTCAGACTTATTCATCAAGACCCTGAATGAACAGTTTGAGGCTCTTTGTATTCCTGGAACAAGCAGATGCCATTGGGCTACACTGGCATGTGATAGGGTCAAATGGAAACGTTACTGGTGCCTGCTGGAGCAAATCAACAAATAACAGGATATCAAGTGACAGGTGATGTTCAGTGAGATGCAAAGGACAGTGTGCTCAATATGGTCCCATACTACTGAGAGACAAGGTATGAGGTTTGACTGCCACGGGCTGGAATCTTGTAGGCCACTTTGCACTTTGACAGACACAGTTTCTGTGAAATGTCGAAGGAGAAGTGACTGGAGAAAGTTTCAGAGAACTTTCTCCTGCAGTAAGGTGGGAATCAGAGAAAGTAACTGCAAGTCTTTCAAGGAGCTTTGCAGCCAAGAGCAGCAAAGAAATGACATGGCAGAAATAAGGGAAAGATGGTCAAGAATGTGTGCTCCTTCCATTTTAGTCACAGTGGCAGATGTGTATCTGTGTCACAGAAAGTTTCCACGGCAGGGAAAATGAATGGTGAAGAAGTAAAAGTAAAGAAGGTGGAATTACTGCATAACTAGGAAAATAAGTAATACCAAGACCAGGCCACCTCTAAAAGTAGAAATAAAAATCTATAATAGCCAATTCAGAAATTTATGTGATAGCTAGAAATGAAAAAACCACCTCTTGGTTTTATTCTTGCTTATTCTTCCTTCCCCTTTTCTCATATTCTTTCTTTCCATTTTTTCTTCCTTCTTTTAAGCTTTGTTCTTCTATCACTCAGTTTGCTTTTGAAACTGAAAGACTCTAAGTTCCTTCTGCTACACAGTTCAAGCACATTACCTCCTACCTATCTCCCAGGAAGTCTGTCCACCTTTATATACATTATTATTTTATTTTACTTTGGGGGATTTGGGTCAGACCTGGAGATGTTAAGGCTGGTGACCATGCGATCATCAGGGGACCATGCGATGATAAGGATTGAACTGGGGTCAGCTGCATGCAAGGCAAGTGCCATAAATCCCGTATTATCTCCCTAGCCCTCATGTATTCTTTAAAACAATGAGAAAGCTCAGAGAAAATCACTGCCACATGGGTAGCTGACCTCCTTATAACCTTTCTTGAGTAACATTCACCATTATTTTTAACATCCCATAGAAAGAAACAAGTCTGTCAGAGGAAAGAATCCACACTTTATCTTGCCCTGTTGAAGATTTATAGACACTTTGCAAATGGCCAGACCCAGGTGAGAGAGCCAGGAATTTTCCGAGTGATTTGTAGCTCTCCCTTTCCAGGAAGCCAGTTTTTAATGGAAAACTCTTTTGCACATTCTTTTATTATAGTGTGTCTACCAGGAAGGCGGAACTGTTGTGCAGAAGACTTGCTGAAATTAACTAGCTATTAATCTGTCTCAAGATAATCCAATCTCAGAAAAACACAGGGCTTCACCGTTTAGAAAGGTACAGCAGTTTTTCTTTCAAATTACTGTCTGTGAAGCTGACCACAGCATGTGGATCATAGAGCACAACCCTTTATAGATACCCTCTTCCAGAACCTCTGTGAACATCCTAATTCTTGGTTTGGCTAGGTCTTGAGATTTGTGCTTATGTCTTTTAATTATCACAAAAACTCTGTGACTTCAGTGCTTTTTGTCAGGTGGGGAAACATTAGTTCAGAGAAGTTCAATAACTTGTCCAAGTTTGAGAGGTGGTCAGTTGGTAGTGCTGGGTTTGGAAGTTAGTCCAGCTCCAAAGCCTATGTCCTTTATCCAGTCATCTGTTCTCCGGAACTCTGGTTGTTTCCAGATTCTGGCTACTGTGAACAGTGCTGCTATGAACATAGAAGTGTAGATGGCATTTCCACTGTGTGTTTTTGGTCTCACAGGGTATATTCCCAGGAGTGGTATTGCTGGGTTAAACGGGAGCTCAATTTCTAGTCTTTGGAGGAATGTCCATATTGTTTTCCCAAAAGGCTGTACCAGACGACATTCCCACCAACAGTGGATGAGAGTCCCTTTCTCCCCCCATCCAAGCCAGCACTTGGATTCTTCTTCCACAGATAAAAATGATTAATTCAAAACAAACAGAAAAAAAGCCTATGTCCTTAAGATGCCTCTTTTCTTGTGTTCTTTCCCTTCTGCCTTCTATTTTCTATTATTTTCTTCCACCTTCTGCTTTCTATTATTCTTATTACTACTCAATTTTGTCTTTCATTCCATTTTTTCTCTTTTTTTTTTTTGGTTGTTCATTTTTTTGGGATCATGCCTAGCAGTGCTCAGGAACTATTGTAGCTTGGATCAATACCAGCTTGGTGCTCAGGGTCATTCCCATGGGTGATGGGGATTGAGCCCTGGGGCTTCAGCATGAAAAAAATACATTTCGATCCTTTGATTCTTTTCCCAGGCCTCTGACCACTGCTTAATCTTTCACTCATAATTATGGGTTTTACTTTTAGTTTTTATTCATACTACAAAGAGTTCCAACTTAAATCAAGTACTTCCTTTTAATAGTACTGTGGGTGTTATTTCTTAGCACAGAAGAATAGATGTTGTGGGATCAAGTTTAACTTCTATTTTCTGTATTCCTCTTCATACACTTGACACTAAACCAGCTTTAACTTTTCAGATTCTCCACACAAACATGAACTTTGCTGAGCAATTTTTAGGCCATTTCCGTGAGCAATTCTTTCCATGATCTGTGTCTGTTAACATCTTATCCTTGGGAGTAGGCATGATGAAGGAAGATTTTATTATCTAGTTGTCAACTGGGAACTTAGTCAAGGGTTAGGTGCTGAGAAAATTTGTATGAAATATCTGGCTGAACTGAAAAATATATATGAGTCCCTCAAGGTTATGAACTAAATATATATATATACTCATATATGTATATATATACATATACCTATATAGAGAGTATACATGTATATATACATATATATAGAGCTCCCCAAAACTAAGAGTCACACATGATCCATGTTTTCCTACAGTTATTATTACTTTTGAATAGTTCATTACTCTTGACTTACAGTCTGCAAACATCTTGGAAATAAAGCCAGCACCTGACAAATAAAGTACCCAGGCCAGTTTCAGAAGTACTTCCTCCAGGCACAGCAGGTGGGAGAGGAGTCGAGACGGATCATATTTCCACATTTCTAAGAAAATTTCTAATAGATCTTGAGGACATTTCTGTGACTGATTCCAACAACCTAAGTTATTACCTTTGGAGAGTATGGTAAACCTAGGGCATAAAAAAGCCAAAAATGATTAACTGCAGTAGGAACATGTTTTCTTCTCTAATTTACTACTACAATAGTTCTTAGACTTAATTGTGGTATACCAATTATTTTCAACAAAATGTGAGGGAAGAAATTGAATATTAATATTTTATCAAGCAATAGAATAGAATAAAAGTCTATGCTGAGGGTATAGACTCAATTTTGCACCCAATTTCAAATACTCTTTAAGCTTCAACCAAAATGAAAGCAACATTAGCTATTTTATTTATTTATTTATTTATTTTTTTGCCTTTTTTTGGGTCACACCCGGCAATGCTCAGGAGCTACTCCTGGCTCTGCACTCAGGAATTACTCCTGGCGGTGCTCGGGGACCATATGGGATGCCGGGATCAAATCCAGGCCCGCAGAGGCCAGCCGCGGCAAGACAAACGCCCTACCCGCTGGGCTATCGCCTCCGCCCCCAGTATTAGCTATTTTAAAGAAGACAGGATACTACACATTCTGGCAACTTATCACTAGCTGAACTAATGTTTTCCACCTCTCAACCCTTGTCTTCGGTCATCTCCTGACCCTTTTAAAACCAGCACATCCAGTCCCTCAGATTTAGGTGTGGTTCACTCCCTCCCCCCCAATCTGGGGTCTGCAAACCAACTCCTTGTTGCCTATAAACTATGCTTCCCTTTCCCCTTTCTTTGGCTAATAGTTCTCCATTTGGAACATTGCATCCTATTTTTTTGGGGGAGGAGGACTAACAAACTAAAATTTAAAAAAAATTGAGGTTATGTGATTTACAATACTGTTAATGATGTTTTTCATGCATGTAATTACAATACCACCACTATCAGTAGGGTAACCACCTCCCTCAAACATTTTATTTTAAATAGTATTTCCTTAGAGTAGGGCTTTCCTGGCAGTCAGTTCTAAAATACATCTACATTAGAATTCAACCTTATGTATTTGCTTTGGTGTTTCTTTTTTGTTGTCTGATCCCCCTATAAGATTATAAAGTTTGCAGTTAGAGCAATAGTATAGTGGGTTGGGCTCTTGCTTTGCATATGGCCTACCCAGGTTCAATCCCTGGTATTTCATGTGGTCCATTGAGACATACCCTAGTTCAATCCCTAGTATTTCATGAGGTCCATTGAGCCCTGGCAGGAATGATCCCTGTGTGAGAGCCAAGCAGACACACAATGTCCAGCTAAGTAAAGTTTTCTAGAATGCTTGTAAATGGGGGATTTTTTGATAACTTGGCGTTTAATCACCTTTCCAATATTGTTCTTTTACACACTCAAAAACACATACTTGGGGCCGGAGCGATAGCCCAGCAGGTAGGGAGTTTGCCTTGCATGCGGCCAGCCTGGGTTCAATCCCCGGCATCCCATATGGTCCCCGAGAACCGCCAGGAGTAATTCCTGAGTGCAGAGACAGGAGAAACCCCTGAGCATTGCTGGGTGTGACCCAAAAAAGCAAAAAAAAAGACACATAATTGGTTTTCAGTTGAATAGGTTGCAGCAGACTAAAAAACTAAGACAAATTACAAATCAATAAAATATGTCTCATTCTTCTTAAAATCTAAAATCACCTCATTATTGTTAGCTAATCATACACATTCACTATAATATGTAGACACATCCTTCTGAATCTTAAATTCTATCTCTTGTCTAAACTAGTCTCTATGTTTTCCATTTTAGGAAGTCACCCTGTTTGTGACTTCTTTAAAATGGAAGTCACAAACAGGGTGGGATGATTTTTATATGCCAAGAGGTCTGACCCAGTTCACTATTTTAGTCAAACACAAGCTTTGAATTGTACTTCCCCATTGCTGAGAAGGGATTTATGGATTAGACACGTTATTAGCAGCTGAGCTTTCTTCTAGGGCTTGTCTGTTTTTGCTCTGTGTGCCTAGAGTGAGCAAAGTGACACAGTGAAAGTGGCTTGAGTGACAGGTGCCAGTAAGTCAGATGGAATAAAGCCTGAAGTAGCTATTACCCAGAAGCATGAAGTAACTATTAGGGACTACTCATTGTCCCTAAGTATATTGCTTCTTGGGTTAATTTTTTTTTAATCAAGCATTCTTGAAAAATAGTTCATCCATTTTGTCCATCTCAGCGACCCATCTGGGCAAATGAAAGACTTGGAAATCCTACAAAATGGAGCTCATCCACACATCACTGAATTGAGCACCTACTATAGGCCAGACTTTGTTTGGGGTGTTGGAAATTCAGCTCTGATAAGCAAGGAGATGGAAATAGGTCCTTATTCTAGTGTGGCGTAAAGGAGGATGCATGCATTTCCAATCTACCTGACTCCATTCAGTCACCAGCACATGCTGCTTTTATGCATCATGCAAAGCCTGCAAACCTCTCTCTAGAGGCCCTTCATGACAAGGCATCCATGGATTGTTCATCTCATTAATGCTTAGCAAAGTCAGACCACTTCAGAATCCTTCTTAGACAAACCAGCACACTTTTTACTGAAACGTCCATGACCATAACAGGCAGGCTTATTTGGGATAGAAGCACAGTCTCACCTGGGCCTCAGAGCTGACAAAGGCTTTCCAAAACACCTAGAAAAGGGTTAACTGGCTTTCACCTCCAAAGCAGTGTTTTTCTGAGCATCTAACATGACCCAGTTGGAAATGTATTTGTTTTCCACTGTTTAATCTTCTGCATCACCCACTGTTGATTAGATTTAATTAATTTATATTTCTAATGAATTTAGAAACTCACAGTGCTGTAGCAGGAGAAATTTCAGGCAGCATCTGGCCACCAAATGGATTGATTACTTTGTCTGTGAAAATCTTCCCAACATCTGGGGCCTGTTCTGTGACACATGCAGAAGCTCTTCCCTAGGTAAGAAATGCCCATCCATGGGTAAGAGAGGGTGTGAGAAATAGGTAAGGTGTGCTGTGATTTGCGAATCTGGAGTCTGGCACTCCCCCAACAGGAAAACACATTTTCCCGCATGTTGGCATAGTTTCAACAGCACTGAACAGACTGATGTGACTCTTCTGTTTGACATTATCAGAAACCACCGGCCTAAGCCCAGGTTGCCACCCCCGTGAACTTCTTTGGCACTTGTCTTTGCGTGGAAGCCCATCTGATCATTAAGATGAAACATTTATAGAAACCATTAAAGAGAAGCACCGCTATCAGGCATTCAACTAACAATCTCAGGGCCCACTGTGTCCTGGCATTGGGCCACACCCACCTCTTCATTAGCTGCTCTTGGCTACAACCCCAAAAAGGGAGGACCACATTGCTCTCTTCACAGATGCAACCAAGGACTATAAAAACAATTATAATTATTGTAATATGAACATGACTGAGAAAGGATAGAGATATACACAACAAAACGACATGAAACTCAGCTCCTGCATTACCTAATTTAACCCTCATAATAAAACTAGGTGTAGATATTAATATCACCCCCATTTGACAGATAAAAACACAGAGGCTAGCCCAGAGGAACCCTGTCAGTTAGAGTCTTCTAACTTGCATCATCTAATTTGACATCATTTGCTCAAAATCACTTTGCTCTGGCAAATGTTGCGAGGAGTAACATTCCAAAACCCTACTATGTGTTGGACACTATCCATAGGAGATTTACAGCACTATATTTTAATCACTCATACATGATATTAGCCATTACTATTATTCACAGACAGGGGAAGCCCCAAAATAAGAATGTTGACTTACTATTAAGGCCACAAAGAGAAGCAATTAGTAATAGGGCTGGAGCTTAATTCAGATCTGTAAGGCTACAAAGACCAGGCTCTTTACTGAGTTACCTGCTGATGGACGATAGAAAGGAGGATGTTGCAAACTCAGTAACTTGCCCAAAGCTCACCAGCAAACCTGTTAGGCAAGTCAGAAAAAAATGTATGACCTGGCTGAATTGCCCAGCCCTGCTGGCTCCAGAAGAAGAGATAAAGCATGTACAAAGAAAGCCGCTTCAGCTGGAGGAGGTAAGGAAAGGTGCTGGAGATCTCTTTGCCTGACTGGTTTTGCTGGCTCAAGTTCAAAGAGAAATGACTGACAACCAGGTGGGCTGCTTACCATAAAAACAATGAAAAAGCCTGTCATGCTGAATATCTGAAATGTTCTGAACAATGCATGCAGACTTGCACAATTGGGTCACCACAATTAGACACTGGTGTTGAAAAAACCCCGAGTCGACATGGTTCTTGGGATACCATGCCACTCATTCAGTGTGACTACTGCTCTTGTACGAAAATCTCATGTCTTCTTCCACTCTTGTCCACAGCTGCTACCTCCACACAGCCATGCCCTCTGTCTTCTTAGTCCCTGCGTTGGTACTCCCTCTTGGCCTAGAACCACTCTGTTTCAATCCCCACAGTGACAATTCTAATCATACCCTAAGCCTCACATGGGATGTATTTTCTTCCAGGAAGACTTCTTTGGCTTACTATTCTTGGTTAGGGACCATTTTTTTGTGCAATCTGGGCTTCCCCCAGTTTAGCACTTGGCACACATAAAGGAATTTTCTTTGTTGGTCTTTTTCATGAAAAGAGCACCTGCTGGTTACCATTATGTCATGAGTGTGTGGGCATAATGCCCAAAATATAGTTAACTGAATGAATGGATACACAGATTATTAACTTTGTGCCATCCACTTGGCTGACCTGTTTGGAATCTCACCTTCACGCCTAATATTACATACTCAAAGTCATTAAGAGTTACTTTAAACGTTCACACATCATTTTCCTTTATATTACTTCTCCGTGAACACTCCTCTGGGAGTCAGAATAGTGGTAACTCCTGAGGGGTAAAGGAGGGCATAAAAAAAATTCTCTTATGGGTTTTTTTTTCTGAAAGTGACCTATATCTTTATCAGGGTATTGGGGACATGGGAATGCATAAATAAAGCTATCAAAGAGAAGACAATAAATTATGCACTTTAAGAAATTAATATGTCCTATAAGTAAATAGATCCTTTCAAAGCACACTGAGTTAGTGGGATGAAATAAAGATCTTAATCCTCTGTGTTCAATGTTCTTCCCTAACTGGTCTGCTTGTCAATCTACTTGTTCAGTTTTACTTCTCAAAAACACACATACGTATAGATATTTTACTTATAGATATTTCACAGTATATAAGATATACTTCTTATAGATATTTCACTCTTTTCTACTTCAAGGATAAAAATTACTCTCTATTCTACCTTTTTATTCTCTTTCTGAGACTATTTCCATTCTGGAACTACCAGTAAGAAGCCATCTTCCATTGCCTTAATTAGCCTCCCTTATCTCTGAACCCTTAAATAGCTAACATGGTTCAGTAATTAATTTCAATATTTCCTGAAGATTGCAACTTCTTTAAAGGCAGATACTTCATCTTATTTCCAGTTCTTTTATGTTTAGTAAAATTTCTGGTACAACACAATGGTAGTTTCTAATGCACATTTATTACAAATATACTGAGAGAATATTTATGTGCCCAAACCTTTGACAATAATGAGTGTGCGTAAAAGTGAAAAGGGCAAGATGTCTATGTCTTCTAGGATGAAAAATTCGTCACTTTGGAGACCAGGGAGTCGTGTATGGTTGCAAAAGAAGGTTTTACAACTCACTAGCTATGATCCAGTGCAATCAATTGACATCAGTAAAAATCAGTTTCCTCACCCATAAAATGGACATTTTCTTGTAGAATGGTTGTGAAAACTACATGATAACAAGTGATTATTTTATTAATAAATATCTACTGAATTAATTATTTTGCTAAATAAAACATAATCATATCTAAGTTTCTTTGTTTTAAGAGTTCAAGCTCTTAAAAATGATAGTGCACAGTAATTAACTCTCAGGAAATGCTTAACACATGGCAGGCATTATAATCATTGTTATTAAATACAAATGTATGATTTCAATAAGAAAAAACTTTGAATTGGTAAAAATGTAGAAAGCAAAAAAGAACGAGCAGATTGTGAGCTATATATATGTGTGCACACAGAATGTATTTAATCCATAAGAAATTCCTTAGGGAAATTCCATCACATCCTATTAACACAGTCCCATAGGCAAGAGTTGGCCTCTGATCTTTACAGACTTAATATCATTGAAAAAAAACTCTGAAACCATAATCATACCAAAATAGTACACAATAGCAGTGGATCTGGGAGTTAAATTCAAACGCATACTATTTTGGTTCTAGCCCAGAGAATTCTTTAATCATCATAATTCCTGGTGCTTTTTCTGCAAACTTTTTGACCTTAGGATAGCTCTTTGATTGCTCAATAGAATTTTGACAGCAAGGAGAAGAGAGCAGTGAGAAACAAGTTTGCAGCATGTTCCTACATGCTCATTTAAAAGACAGCAGTTTAATGATTCTAATTCATATATACTCCTATTCATGCAATCAATAATTCATGGCAATTCCTCTGCAGCATTTTAGTGACAACAGAAAGGGCAGGGTATTTCTTTTCCCTTTGCCTTCCTTTCTTCACTTAGTCATGCCTCAAGCCTGCACAGTACAGAATCTCAAGAAAACAGTTTCCATGGTGATTCTTCCTTTGAGTACCCAACTGTATTTCACTCTTTCTGGAGTGAATTAATGCTTTTTATTGCTTTCATGCTAAATATATTGAAGATTAGATTTGATTTCCTCTGCAGTGATACAGTTTTATCAGGAAAATGGAAAGTAAAAACACAGCATGAAGAAACTATCTTTCTGCCACTACACTATCAGCATAAAAGAAAAAACATTTCAGAGGAATAAATAACCAGCCGCAGGCAAATAGATGCAGGTGTCTGAAGCTAGGCTATGCTTGCATGCATCTAAATGTTAGAAAGCCTTCCTTGGGAGGAAGTGATCTTAATTCTTCCATATGTTGAAGGTGGAATAAAATGACCCACCTGAAGCCACTGGGTTATAAAAAATAATCTGACTTTTAATGTCTTGTCCTCTCAGCACAGAAAATGTAAGCAAATACAGAAACAGAAATCTTTAAATCCACAATAACATTCCAGCATTTTATTTTTATTAAGGAGTGTTTATCTTGTATTAAAGCTACTTGATTGGCATTTCTTACTTTCAAAAATTGGTAGATGGCTTTCTGAAGACTCCCATGCCACTCTGGATTTACTCTGACAGAACTTACCACCCACTTGCTCTTCCCTCATGGACAGGGAAAGGACAAAGTCAGACTCTCCTATTCACTCTTGCATACTTTCTCTAACCAGCACACAGAATAAGGAAAAAGAACACTTGAAAAGGTATTAAAGGGAAACTTTAAGATACCCTGGCCTCCTCTGTATCTGGATGAGCTGATATGCTGGATGGAGAGGGTTTTCTGGTCTCTTACATCCCAAATCCTTCTCTTTCCTAGCCTTAAGAAAATAGGGAAGAATAGGTGTAGGAGGAAAAGGGCACAGAACAGAACTTTTGGGTGGTTAATCTCTTCCATCCACTTTGCATAGCCCACTATTAAGCAACCACTTCCTAATTTAGTCAATTTGAGACAACAAACAAAGAGCATTTCTGCCAAACCTAGTACTGTCCCAGGTGCCTTGGGAGTGAAAAATAAAAACCACTTGTTCATGGACTGGGCCCCCTGGGATGAATCCAGAGCCACGACAGAGCCTGGCAAGCTACCTGTGGTGTATTCGATATGCCAAAAACAGTAATAATGAACCTCATTACCAATGAATGGAAACGTTACTGGTGCCCACTCGAGCAAATCGATGAATAATGGGAAGACAAGTGACATGACAAGTGTTCATGAACTCACTTGATTCTCATAACCAACCTAGAGGTGGAGGCCTATTATTTTTATTTAAACTGGAAAGAAACGGGTTTTTATTTATTTTTTAAATTTTTTATTTTTACAATTACAAAGACATACAATTAAAAAGTTCATATTTGGGTTTTGGTCATACAGTGTTCCAGCACCCATCCCGCCACCAGTGCCCATCTCCCACCACCAACGTCCCGGGTTCCCTCCCCCTCCCCAGCCCTGCTCCATGGCAGGTTCTTTATTTCTTTCCGAAGAAACGGGTTTTTAAAGGGGTGCTATCTTGCTAAACATTCCTTTTTTCTTTTTTGGGTCACACTGAAATGATTAGGAGTTACTCCTAGTTCTGGACTTGGGAATTATGCCTGGTGGAGCTCAGGGGATCAAACCTGGGTCAGCCGCATACAAGGCAAGTACCTTACCTGCTGTACTATGTCTCTGGCCCCAACATTCTAAAACTAGTTAGTAATGGAGTGAGGTTCACATTTATGCAGAGTCAATATCTTAACAATACTACAGTTCTGAATCTGAGGCTTATGTGGTCTTACTGAGAGACTGTTACAAGATATTTCCTAGAGCTTCTTTTGCTGAAAAATTACCCTAAGTTCACTATGTTCATAAATACGTTGTGGCAATCCTCACTATGAACAAGGGCAATACTTATTCATCACTGATTATGACAGACACTCTGAGTACTGAGTCTGTTTTATAAAGAAGTATCTCTAAGGTTGTTTCCTTTCAACACTATTATTCAATACAGTATTACAAATCCCTACCCTAGCAATCAAGCAAGAGATATTAAGGGCAATCAGATTGGAAAATAGCAGTTAAAACTATCATGGTTTTTAGATGACACGATACTAATAAAATCCTAAATACTAAAAAAATTCCTCCTAGAAACAGTATTGTACATTAATGGATGCACTTATGTTGAGGGTACTAATGCCAACCTAGAACTGAGCATTAAATAGAGGCAAAAGGATACACATGACAACCTTTTAATGTATGTTCTGTAATCCATAGTCTGGAAGGGAAGGAAAAGAGAAAGAGAGAGAAAGGGAAAGAAATAAAGAACCTGCCATGGAGGTGGGCTGGGGAAGGGGGAAGGGAACCAGGGACGTTGGTGGTGGGAGATGGGCACTGGTGGAGGGACGGGTGCTGGAACACTGTATGACCAAAACCCAAATATGAACTTTTAATTGTATATCTTTTTTATTTGTATATCTCACGGTGGTATAATAAAATACTTAAAAAAAAAGAAATTAACATTTAGAAGTCCATGACATTCCTATATGCAAACATTTAAATAGAGGAAAGATAAATAAAATACATCCCCACTCACAATTGTGCCACACCAAAAAAAATCAAGAACCTGGGAATCAGCTTAACAGAAGAGCTAAGACTTATATTAAAAAACCCTATAAATCACTGCTTAAAGAAAATAAAAATTAAAAAATTGAAACGTTTTCTATTTATGAATTAGAAGGATTAGTACTACCAAAGTAGCAATCTTATCCAAAGCACTGTACAGAGTCAATACAGTTCTTACAGAAATATCCATGACATTTTAAAAAGACAGACCAAATGTGGTTGAAATTTATATGAAGCAATAACACTTCCTGAGTAGCCAAAGAAATCCTGGGGGAGAAAAAACAATAACAAGAGGCTTTTCTTTCCCCAACTTTAAATTATACTATAAAGCTATAATAATCAAGACTGTGTGGTATGGAATAAGGACAGACCCTCAGACCAATGGAATAGAATTAAAGCTCAGAGACAGAGCCTCAGGTATATGAACTGCTAATCTTCAACAAAGATGTTAAGTGTATAAAGCAGAGTAAGGAAGGCCTTTAGGCCTCAACAACAAATGGTGTTGGAGAAAACTAGCCAGTCAAATAGAATATACTTCTGTTATTAGGATCATCTACCTGAAGACCAAAGGAAGTCTGAAAAAAAAAAGAAAATCTAGACACAATTCTCTGCATTCCCAGAAGAAACTGGTAAGGTCTTTGAGGCACTTGTGAAGGGGGTAGAAAGCTCTAGGTGCCTCTAACGTGTGAGTTTGCAGAGAAAAACACAGATTTTTATATGCCTTCCTGCTGGAGATACATGTGCATGCTAGCTGGTTCCTTTTCTAGTCTCCTCTTTATTAGTGACTTCAGCCATGATATTTTGCTAATCTTATAAAATATTTACATATCATAAAGAGATCACTGATGGAACACTGTTCTCCAAGTAAACTAGGATAGAGTATGAGAAAAATAGGGGTATTTTCAACTACATGCAGTTATTGCAATTACTGGCACTCAAATGTGCAAAATTTGCAATACTGCTAGGACTTAATATTGGGTGCAACCCCAGGAATATAATTTATTGCTGTGAATTTTTCAGGGTCTTAAGGACATACTGAGATGTTACTGGTGCCCGCTCGAGTAATCGATGATCTACGGGAAGTCAAGTGATCAAGTGATCAAGATATTTGTTTAGGATTCTATTTTTATAGTAGTAGGCAGAACTGTTTAATTCTTTCACCAGAGATTGTAGCTGCATCCTACCATATCTCTTAAGTAATAAGTATTTTATGTAGCTCTGAGAAGGCCAATTTGCATTTCTCTATATCCTCCTTTCTCTTCTTTCCCTCTGGCTTTCCACAGAGGATAACTGAGTAATTAAGAGCTTGGGTTTCAAAGGCTGATGGATTTGGGGTCAATGAACAGTTCTGCTCCCTATTAGTCGTAAAATTTGGGAAGCATCAGTTTCATCCTCAGTTTTCTCTTCAACAAAAAGGAATTATTTCTTATTCCCTAGGCGAATTCTGAGGATGCAGTGAGATTGCATAAATAAGGAGCCAGTGCCAGGCTTGACTTCTGTTGAGTCTTTAATAAAGACTAGACAAAGTAAAATATAACAAGACTGATTAGGACTTGGGGGAAGTGGTTATGTTCATTGGCATGTTTTGTCTTTCTTCTATGAGAATGGGTTCAAAATACTTCAAACTACTTACTCTTATCTAATTACTCTTATCTATGTTGTTGGCCAATCGAGCACCATAAATGCTTCCCACCAACTTGATGATTATTTTCTCACTTGCTGTTTAAGACGACCATTTGTGGAGCTTTCTGAAGGAATGCAAAATATTTATAATTCAGGCCTCCTGGCAATGACTGACTCATTCCTTACCTAGGGAAGGGACGTGGGAGAGGCAACTGAAATCCTTATCCATTTATGGTTATGGTGAAAGGTCAGAGGTAAACCACTAGGCTGCCAAGGCTGAATATAAGAAGCAGAATTGCAATCACATCTTGACCACAGGAGAAAAGATTTTCTAGCAAAATTACACTCATAAATGATGTTTGCAAAGTCATCCTTAAAACTAATGCTTCAGGATTGCCAAATGATCATATTCTGTTTAACGCCTCAGGCTCTTCGCTCCAAACTCACAGAAACTCCCATTTCAATGAAGAGCAAGTGCAAACCAAGTGACAGTTGATGGAAAGGGATGCTGGACAGAAATAGAAAAGAGTATGATTTGGAATCCCACAGTGATGATGGCCTTGAAATGAGGGCTAAAGGACAACCTTACAGAAGTGTAAGAGGAAATACAAAGGTTTATAAAACAATAAAGGTAATATTTATGTTTATTGCCATGGACATTCAAAGCTATTAATCACCATTATGCTATAATAACTGACAAACAGAACATCAGTAAAATGCACAGAATGTCGAGGAATGTGCAAAAGCAGTAAAAGAGGAAAAATACTGACAGCTAAACCTTTCTGAGTTCTTTGACAGGGACAGGGTTAGATAGTTGAAATGCAGTCTTTCATTTAGTCCTCAATCTCAGTGCCATGAGATTCCTTCTACTTCAATACATACTTGCTCAAGACACACAGTTAGCTAAAATTGGTTCTAAAACTCATTTCTGGCTATTGTTGAAAATAATTATGTCTATTGCTAGAAGTCACTGATGTAGATATACATGCAAAATTATTTGTGGGGTCAGAGTGGTAGAATAGTGTGTAGGGTGTTTACTTTGAATGCAACTGATCCATGTTTGATTCCCAGCATCCGTATGGTTCCCTGAGCACTTCCAGGAGTAATTTCGGAGTGCAGAGTTAGGAGGAACCCTTGAGCATCTCCAGATGTGATAAAAATGTAAAAAAAATATTTGTGGCACCCAGTGTTTCTCTTGACTCTAGATGTAAAATATAGGTAAATATCTAGGCTAAATTTGAACCTTTAGGCACTTCATCATAGGAGTAAAGTCACCTTCAAACCTTGATTAGTATTTTCAGTGCAAATTAACTGGGGATTTGGGACAAAAACACATTTCATTTCCAAACCAAAGAGGTGGTTGGTTTAAAAATGCATGTATGGGTTTGCATGGCTATTTTAGGTTAACCTCAAAATAAATATTTTTACATAATATGAAATTATGGTCGAGGAGAGCCTTCAATGAGCATACACTCCCATGAAGCTTCCTTAGCCACCTGTTTTAAACCAGCATTCTTCAATATTTTTACACCTGTAGACTGGCTCCATCCTGCATACCAGCCCAAGAGCCAAAGGATATAATCAAGGCAGTAGACCATGATTTTCAAGCATTCTGCACCTGTGGATTAGAAGCAGTCTGAAGACCACTGTTTTAAATAAATAAGATCTTTAGCATCTACCTGTTAGTTTTGACTTTTTAGCAAGAAGCCATAGTCAGGTTTATACATCAAACATGAGCCAGAGAGATAGTCAGGCTTAAGGTGCTTGCTTGCACATGGCTGACCTGACTTTGATCCCCAGCACTACATACAGTTCCCTGAACATCACCAGGACTAATTCCTGAGCAGGATCAGAAGTAAGCCCTTAACATTGCCAAGTGTTGCCTCCCACTAAATTCAAAGAAATATTAACACTATTGCAACCATGTTACCTAAAATACAATAAAAATAAAAAATTTGGAAAAAAAAAGAGTAAACCCTTAGACCTGAGACTAGAGATATAAGAAAACACAAAACTGAATACTGAATGATTCTTTCTAAGGCTAGCCAAGAGCTGAAGGCCAAACTTCCCTCATGCAAGCCTAGAGCTATCATCTTGTCTGAAGGCAGGGGAGATCTGGGTCAGGGAAAGCACACAGAAGCACATCACAAATGTAGACTTTCCTCACAGGAGTACAAGTATTAACTGCCACGTGTGGTATCCTGCTTACCCTAAGTTCAAAGCTTTTGCAGTGTACCGTTAGGCTAGTATCAATATTCTGTACTGAATTTTCTTTAAATCACATCAACAATAATGGTAGCAGTAATATAGTGGTAGCCATGGTAACAGCACAATAGTAGCAAGAGCTAGTAATTTCAAGTATTTCCAGGTACTGTTTATATATTTTATCTCAGTTTATTTTTTTTTTTTTTTTTTTGGGTCTAAAGACAAAATGACAGGTATTTAATTCCTTTTTCCACTTGTTTCCACTTTTTATTTTTAACAAATGTTGAGATTCATTAAGTGTCTTGTCTGTGTTACTTAACTGAGTTCTCACAATCAATTACACTTTAAAAACAAAGAAAATGGCAATTTGCTCACAATCCTACAGCTAATAGGTAAAAGATGGATTTTACCATAAGTTTTGTGGAATTTCAAAGCTCATGTTCTTAACTGTTACTTTGTTCTTTAGGTTATAGTGTCCCTTTAGTAATACTGTGGTTCTATCCCTACTCCTGGGCCCCAATTCTTCTTTCTTCTACTCCGACTGCTGCCATAGTGAGACTGAGATGCTAGTGTATCAGTTTTGGTGTTGTCAAATTTCTTGCTCATCTTAATGGGCTCATGCCCTAATTTGAAATCTTGTAATGCAGAGAAGTGTTTGCATGGTGTCTCCACATAAAGACCCGATAATCTCTACTGGAACTAGAACATTGCTCTTAATACCCACCTGTCTCTTGACCAATGGCAAATCCTTCCGAGCCCAGAAGGAAACAGGATAAATTTCCTAAGAGAAGGTGGAGGAGGGTCAAGGGTTAATGCATAGAAGATGAACTGAGCCCGATGTGAGGAAAGAAGAAAAAGAATTGCTTTGGATCTCATTGCTGGGAACCCTCATTTTTTTTATTATTTGTATAAATCACTTGACTGTGAAGGCAGCACAGGCCAAGGCTCCATGTGTGCCTATGATAATAAATTGGGAAGCACAATAAATAACAGGGGGAAAGCAGGCTGCCAAATGAAGAAGGATTTAGATCATTTAAATCCTAGGCTATGAGTTGTCAAATCCAGTTTAATACTGATAAGTGTGGGATAATAACTCATAGCAAACACTCCCCCTCTAGCGCTGCCCCGACTCACTGTCCTTCTAACCCTTCTCTCACCCCTTGCAAACAGAGTGAGAACCCTGAGGGGATTTGCAGAATGAAAAGGATGGTACATACTAACCAAAAATGAGCCCAAGTTATTACATAATAATCCCACATGCCTTAGTTTGGGTGTAGAGCAAATATGGAGAACTAATAGAATGCTGCAAGGTTTGATTAGTTGCTAAAGAGATTCTAAATCAGAGCAGATTTTATACTATTCAGTTGGATGAGGGGGTGGAGGGAAGAAATCTCAAGGTTTGGCTTAAAGGAAAAATAGAAAGGATTAGGGAAACAGAAAACATTGAACATTTCTGGGTGGCTGAGTATAGAAACGACTCTGAGGGACACTGATGTCACAGCAAGAGACAATTTAGCCATCAAAACAGTCCAAGCGGACTGGCCTCACACTGAGATATCACTTAGGGGTGACAGAAGCCAGGGTCTCTCTGGAAACATTGGGATTTCAGAATTGCAATAATCAGTCATTTCTTGGTTTCAGGATGATGACTCATTTCATCCATTCAAATGTATTTACTGAATACCCAGATAGTGCCAGGCATTGTTCTAAAAATGAGCCAACAACATTCCACAAAACAGACAAGATTATAACAATGCTAACAATTAAACATTTACACTGTGTCATGCGTTTGTGATCTAATCCTCTCAGCAACCAATGAGTTACTGTTATGGACTGAATGTCCATTCTCACAAGTTCCCAATGTTGAATCTGTATGCATTAAATGACTGCAAATAGTGGTGGGACATTTGGCAGGAATGTGATTTAAATGGGGTCATGAGAGTGAGATATTTTTGATAAGAAGAAGTATCACAGAACTTGTGTTGCTGGGGCTGGAGAGATAATACAGCAGTTAAGGTGCTTGCCTCGCATACAGCCAGCACAGGTTCAATTCCCAGCATCCCATATGGTTTCCCAAGCCATCCCTGAGTACAGCATAGACCCTGAGCACCACTGGGTGTAACAATCCCCTTACCCTCATAAAAAGAATGTGTGTTCTCTCCCTCTGACATGTGGTTAAATTCTACTTGCTATAAATTCTGCTTGTTTCAACCAGCCAATCAGAAGTATTTTATCACAGCGTTTACTATGATCACATTATTTTGTAAATGAGTAAAATGAGTCTCAGAGAGCTGAAGTAATTTTCCAAGGGTGTGCTGGAAGGGCGGATCTGAATCTGAATGCCACTGGTGTAAAAGCTCAGCTGCTTTCCCGTTCGTCCAAATGAGAAGAAAGTCATAACAGCTTGGTGAGAAGAAAGGACACCTCTTACTCCCTCTTCTAGCTGTGCGCTTTTCTCAAGATGTAGATAAGTAAAAGAAACACATAATTTCTGCTTCTAGCGTAACGTGATAACTACTTAGCAATACCATCAAGAGAGCATAAAATCAGGATTGTGACTCTGAATTCTCATTTCCCTCAGTCCTTACACTGTGGGAAAAAGTACTGGGTGACTTTGCATCTTTAATTGACTCTCTTTTAGAAACAATAACTTACTTGTAGTCACTAGCCATGAGCTACATGCATAATTTACATTTTTCTAGTAGAAACATTAAAAAACCTAAGAAATAGGTAGAACTTGAGACCAATTTATTGAGAATATTATGAGTGTATATAGGACACAAATGAATACATCAATTCCTAACGAATAACAAAAAATAGTGAGTTTATATTTGTGTGAGTGTGTTTGTGTGTGTGTGTGTGTGTGTGTGTGTGTGTTTATTGGGACATCTCCCAGTGATTCTCTGCCAACTGGGCTGGCAGTCAATGAAAAGCCAATATGTAGTACTGTTCAGATCCTAGAGTGTCTGGGGACCTCCAGGACTGCAACTGGTGATACCTGGGCAAACGTGATGCTAAGAACGGAATATGGATTTTGCTGCGTGCCAGGCAAGTGCCTTAACTGCTCAGTATTACCTATCTGGCTCCTAGTAAATTGTTTTTTGTTTCCTTTTTTAATACCAAGTCTTGTATGAACTTCACAAATATAATACACCTCAATTTGTACTGGTCACATTTCAAGTGCTTAGTGAGGCCTCCATATTGGACAGTGAATTCTAGCTGACTTATTTTTTTTAATGATTTGTCTTGAATAGAAAGTAGAAATTGCTCTTTAGTAATAGTTATCAAGTATCTAGTATCTGCTAAGACACTGAGCATTTTCATGCTCAACCCTGCCAGCAGCTCTCCCACTGGCTCTCTAAGAAAAAATTGCTGTCCACATATTACAGATGCAACAACAGAGAGAAATAATGGAAAGCCAGAAACTGTAGGGGATAACCATCCAGCATGTTGCCTTATTTAGAACATGATTCAACAAAAACCTATTCTATGATCTGAATGAAATAAAGTTACTCAACAAGTCTTCAAAATAGTGGGATTTGGATCAGGTATGCCTGATTTTTAAGAGAGCATTCTTTCACTAATGCCACTTCCGTTTCTGAGGATCTCTCACAGTCTGGAACGCAATGCACAGTGATTTCCCAATGGTTGGTAAAGACACGGGCTAAGAACCCAGTCAAGTAATTCACAGAGGGAAGACATGTCCAACAGTTGTATTGATTGGTATTTCTCTTCCTTTTGATGGCACTGGGCTTAAAAAGTGCCTACTGCCTGTCTTACTGTTGTCCTTTATTCTTAGCCTTAGCTTAATTTCTATCATGCTCTATCATAGGCACATGTCCTAACAACTAAAAATAGTTGTTAGGTTCCTACTCAGACCTGTGTCAGATCTACATGGATTCAAACCAAGTGTGGGAGATTAGATGACAAAGGTCAGCAAGACATGATCCCTATTCTTGAAGATTTAGGATCATGCTACTAGAGTATACAATAAGGAAACAAGTTCTTAAAAACCTCAGATACTCCAAAAGATCAAGTGAGAAGTGGTTATAAATAGCCTTTTCCTAATAGTCAGTCCTACATATGGCAGCAAGTTAGGTATTTCTTATATCCCACATGGGAAGTCTGTTCTCTATAAAGAGGATTAGAAAGCAGAAACTTATATATTACTACTTCCCCAAATATTTTACAGAATGCTAAGCAAATGACAGGTGAGCCCCTCTTAATTAACTGGCCTCAGCTCTGTCCTCAGCTCTGTCCGTGCATATCAAGTAACTGAGAGTCAGATGCCTTAAGGACAAAGAGCAGCTGGGTCAGACCACTGTTCCAATTCTAATTAGAGACCCTACTTCTCACAGTAGAAAGTCTTAAAACTAATTCTGTTGAGGGTTTTCTAAAATTAAATAGATCACTAAATTAATGCAAGTATGTATTAACAATGCTGTGTTAGCTAGTATGACAAGAAATGTGAGCAGTCTAGTCTTGTCCTTGAGAATATAGCTGCCTGGTGAAGGACATGTGCATATGAAGAAGCTATTTGAATAGAGCATGGTAGAAATTAAGCTAAGGCTAAGAATAAAGGGCAACAGTAAGACAGGCATCTAACTTAAACCTGGAGAAAACAGGAGAAGGTCCATGGAGGAGGCATCCTATGTCGAGTCAGGAAGGGCAAACAAGAGTCATTCAGCCGAAGGATTGAGGAGGAGGAAGAGAATTGCACTAGGAGAGGAGACAGCTCAGAAGAACGGGCAATAGGACATCTGTGGAGCCCTGAAATGCTCATGTGGTAGAAATCTGGAGGGCCAGGGTGTACAAAAGATGGAAGCAGCTCTAGATGGTACCAGACAAACAAGCTTGTGATTGAAGCCTTCATGGATGAAAGACCAGGAGACCTGAAGGGTCTTCCAGAGAAATGTGAGAATTAGGCTATAACAATATGCTGGGGCAACACCAACAATGATTGACAATGGAGCTTCCCACATTCATTGCTTGCCATCCTGTCTGCCACCTGTATTGTTTAGGGACCCTTCAGACTTTGCTCTTGTCTATTTCTCTAGGGGATCAGCACTGCCCTAATGCAGTACCAGCTGAACAGATGAGGGTCAATAGTTATTTATACAAATGAGGTCTCTAGGAATTCTTGGTAGAATAAAAAAGAGACTCAGTCCACTGAGGATGCTAAGACAGAGGACTCTAACTTAGATTTCATAGACTTCTTGAAATTAGATGTAAGAATTGATGTGTTCACGTCTTTTTAAAGTAAGGGTCTTTCATTTTTACAAAGTGAGTCTAAGATTTCATAAGAATGATAAATCCTGAATAAATGAGGACCCCTGGGAAATGCAGTTTTGAGGACTCTGTAGAGAAGACACTGCGTAGCTAAACTATGAAGAGTTTGCATCAAAGGTAGCAAGTGAATGGGCAGATAAAACTGTGAGCTGATGCCTCCTTCCAGGAGAAGAAAGAGAAGTGAGAAAGAGCAGTGCATGGTGGGAAAATAAGATTGCAAAACAAGGGTCAAGAACTTCAGAAATGGAGCAGCAACTTTCCTCATGTCTCCTGAGCTGACAGCTAAGACAACCTAATCCTTAAAAAGTTCTAAAGCGAGAGAGAGAGGTAGTACAGGATAAAGGGCTAACCCAGTTTTGAGCCCCAGCACTGCATATAGTTCTCTGAATACTACCATGCATAACCCCTGAGCACAGCTGGGTATAAGAACAAACCAAACAAACAAACAAAAAAAACCGAAAATGTTCTTATGAACAGCTATGGGTTTTCAAATCGTCATCGGAAGAGAACTTGGTCATTGTGAAGCCCTCAGACTGGTTTTCTTTGGAAGAAAAAGATCTTATAGGAGCTATTTCTCTTCTTTTTTTTTTTTTTTGGGTCACACCTGACAATGCTCAGGGGTTTCTCCTGGCTCTGCACTCAGGAATTACTCCTGGCAGTGCTCAGGGGACCACATGGGATGCCGGGGGATTGAAACTGGGCCAGCACTGGCCGGCTGGATGCAAGGTAAATGCCCACCCACTGGAACATCGCTCTGGTCCCTCCCTTCTTCTCTTTTTCATGAATATAGGTCTGGCAAACAATGTGGTCTTTCTAATAATAGAGATCACACATATGCTCACACAGATACACTGATGTTCTTAATTGATAGCCATTAAAATTTGGTAAGAGTTCATCAATAGCTAAAAATCGATAATTTCACACTATCATTAGTTAATTAGGGGTCTTGGGCCATGTGGAGCTCTGGCTCTGCTCAGGACTGACCCCTCACAGGGCTCAAGGGACTATCTCTGATGCCAAGAATTGGATTAGGTCAGCAGCATGCAAGGCAAGCACCTTATCTCCTGTGTTTTCTCTCCAGCTTATCATGATTTAAATTGAAATTTCAAATTTTGTAGGCAAAACACATAGAAAAGCCACTTTGTAAAAACTGTTTTAGACTACTGGTGTCCTAAAAGAACTCTAGAAGAGCATAGCACTCCTCAAATTATGTTTTATAGGCCACAGAATTCATAACCACCCAGGGGACAAAAATGCAGATTCCTGGCCACAGCTCCAGATCTACTCAATCAGATGCCATAAGAATGGGACCTGGAAATCTGAAATGATCTATCCCTACTCCCAGCTCTCTGGAAGCAAAACCCAGGCAGGCAGCACATATTTCTTCTTGCACCCTGAGTATTTTTCACCTATGACAACCCCACAAAGGTTGCCTCTCTGGAGAAGGTGAACAGTCCCAGGGTGCCAAACAGACCAGATTTTACAAGCCAGAATGTGGGTTTCTCTTTTGAGAACTCAAGTATTAAAATAATCTAATGTTTGATTCAAGTCACATTTGATACACCTTCCTACGCCATCCTAAATACTTTTAAAAATTAGAATAGAGATTAGAAAGAGAGTAGAGTGGACAGGGTGCTTGCCTGGCATGTGGCTGACCAGGGTTTGATCCCCAGCACCACTTATGGTCTCGTGAGCCATGTCAGGAGTGATCCCTGAGCACAGAGTCAAAGTATGCTAAAAGCACCACAGGGTGTAGCCCTAAAGCTTACCCATCACTCCCAAAAAAGGTGGAGTAAAACATACTAACTCCACAATCCTTTGGACAGATTAATATTAATCTCATTTCTAAATATAGACAGGTGGACTAAAAGCTGTTTCTGTGCTTCTAAGAAATGTTTTTTTTTTGGGGGAGGGGGAGACTGGTTTGGGTTTGTAACCTCACTCATGATTCTTCACATAGGTAATGGGATTTCTGTAATCGAGCCCATTAGACTATCTTCTTGTAATTATCTCAGGGGCAAATCTGTCTATGTAATGGGCTCTGGAGGAATCAAATCTTCAGTTCTTACAAAGGAAAATGTTGTGTATGCGTCAGAAGAGAACCGTTTTGAAGAATTACTGGCTAACCGTCACAACAGCCAGGGGGATTTTTACCGTGATTCTGTAGGAAATTGCAGGATTTGGGACTTTATTACTCCAAAGGAGTAATAAAGTCATGGGCATTTTAATAAATCTAAAATGCACAGGACGCCAATGGCACAGGGGATTCCACACCATCTGGTGAGTTTGGGCAGGCTGCTGCCTGCCTGCTTGAGAGGGAGGACACGAAACCCTAAGGCTGGCAACACTGCCAAGCTTGGGCTGGCTTTGGCTGTAAGTAATGACTAGCTCAGCTGCACTGGGCTGGCCAACTGTCCTGTGGCCCTGCCCATGAGCACCCTGGTGCTGTGAACAAATGCTACAACATTTCACATAGGGCTACAGGCCTCCCATAGATTTTTCTAAAAAAGTTTTCTCCTTTCCTTCCCTTTCTTGTGATATTGAAAGGTGCTCACACTTGGCTCGGTGTGCAGAGAGTAATGCTGGTTGTGAGGCTGGGGGTCACAATTGGCAAAGAGAGGTGGGGGCCCTGAGGATGGAGCTTGTGACCTCATGTAGGCAAGGCAGGTAGGTACTCTACCGGTGAGCTATATCTAGGTCCTTTCTACCCCCTCCCTTTCTTCTTTTTACTTTTTCCTCAAAATTTTAATATGTAGGGACCAGATCAACAGTACAGCAGATATTTGCCTTGCATGTGCCCAACTCGGGTTTGATCCCCAGCATCCATATGGTTCCCAAGCCCTGCCAGAATTAATTCCTGAGTGCAGAGCCAGGAGTAACACCTGAGCATCACTGGCTGTGACCCTTAAAGGAAAAAAATTAATGTGCAGCAGAGAGAAGATGGATCTTTCATGAAGAAGGAAGTTCTGAGAATCTAAGAATTAACTACAGCTCAGAAACATGATAACTAATGATAATCATTGTTATGGTGTTGGGTTCTGAGCTGCTAGCCTTAGGGTCCAGCATTTTCCCACCACAAGACCCTAAACGGAAAGAAATAAAGAACCTGCCATGGAGGAGGGCTGGGGGAGGGGGAGGGAACCGGGGACGTTGGTGGTGGGAGATGGGCACTGGTGGTGGGATGGGTGCTGGAACAGTGTATGACCAAAACCCAAATATGAACTTTTTAATTGTATATGTTTGTAATTGTAAAAATAAAAATAAAAAAAAGACCCTAAGGGCAGGAACCATTAATGGGCCCTGCCCATAAGGTTATACCCAAAACATCTGTGCTTGTCTGAGCTAAGGTGAGGCAGAATGTGCCTGGTCTTCTGACCTCTGATCACAGGGATATGTAAATCAATGATTGTTACCTCATAAACGTTACCTTGCAAATGCTAAATCTGTGATTGTCATTTGTTCTGAAGATTGTTATCTGTTACAATGGCCCAGGACCTTGCAAATGCCCTGTGATGTGTGCTTGTACCCATCGGCCCACATATTGTATAAAAGGCTTAAACTGTGTCCAGTAAAGAGAGTGCTGCTATCTAGAGCTCCCCGCAGCATGGGTGTCATTCTTTCTTTCTTTCCTTTCTCAGCAGCAGCAGCAAGACAGAGTTTTTCCCAAGTCCATCCCTCTCCTTTTTCTGCAGGGATGAAGTCGGGCAAGACCTAGGTCTTCCTCATTTGTGCTGGGCCTGCTGGCCAGGGCGCCCGACATTATGGGATGAATTATGTCTTTCTGAAACTCATATCCTTACCCCAACATATGAAAATGTAGTCTTATGTGGAACAGGTTATTGCATATGTGGTTCATTTGATAAGGTCCTGGGGGGTGGAACCTAATCCAATTGGACCAGTCTCCTTAGCAAATGGACAAGAAGGTACACACGACAAAGAGAGAGAATGAGAGAATGAGAGAGAGAAGAGAGAGGGAGAAGAGAATACAGCATTCGAACATGGAGGCAGAGAAGGCATGATGCATTTCTAATTCCAAGAAGGCCCTAGATTGCTAGCAAGGCATCTGGGGCTTGGAGTCAAGACCAGAACATACAGCATAGGCAGCATCCAACATTTAGAGTGCAGCCTGCCTTAATGCATTTGTATAGGTTAAGGCCCACTATGCATACTTTGGTACGACAGCTTCAAGTAAAAATACCATAATATGGGAATAAGACCAGAGAGCCTACACTAAGCATTATGTCTATACATTAAACACTACATTTATATGATCTTTCAATACATATTAACTCCTGTTATGTTTTATGGTGTGAAGATTGGTATAAGTTATTTAATGAACTGGGTGAGAAAAGAATTTACCAATAGTATATTCTGACAGGAGTTTAAATGATTGTAGATGAGAAAGAGGTGGATCATTGATTGCTTCCATTTATGACCTTACCACACCACATATTAATAAAACTATCATATGTGGTGACTTCAAGGCATTCTGTTTATAAGTCACCTTTGCTAGGACACTGGAAAGGCATCCTTTTCAAGAGAATTCAAAGGGTGAATAGTTTCTGGATGCCCACATGGGGCAGGATTGGGTGAGGCTAGAAGGGATATCTTGAGCTCAGCACTTCTGATGGCATTTTTTGTTTCTTTTTATTTTTAGGTGCCACATCTGGCAATGTTCAGGAGTTACTCATAGCTCTGCACTCAGAAATCACTCCTGGCAATGCTCGGGGGACATATGGGATGTAGGGGATCAACCTGGATTGGCTGCCTGCAAGGCAAGAGCCTTACCCGCTGTACTATCGCTCTAGCTCTGATGGTATTTTAATGCTCCCTCCCTCAATTCTGACCCACTTCAAATCTCTCGAGCACTATGGTTCCACTGTGCCTTGTTATTTCTTTTTTAAATTTACATTTCATATTCTGTTTAAAACTTATTTCAATTCTCCCTAGCAAATTGATTTCCTACCTGCTTCTTTCCAGTAGGCCCTTTGCAATGCCAGGAAGAAAGCAGGTGCTTCCAAACCACAAAACCCAAGAAGAAACTCCACCAAGTCACAATCTAAAATAAGCCCCAAATGGGGTCACCAAAGCATTGAGCAAACATCACTGCCAATCACTCTGCTTCAATTGAGTGGTCTGTAGCTGGGATTACGAAGATTACAATCAGCCCTTACGACATGCAAAAGTGGGCCTGCCTGATCCTATTGATTCTTCCCCACTGAGAGGGAACCACTGGTTAGCAGGCAGAATCAATTCAACTGCATTAAGCTGTAGAATTTATTCACACCATGCTTAGAAAAGTCCTCATAAAATGAGGCTGGGAGGGAGATGTATATCTCCCTTCATGAAATGAGTTGGGGAGATTATGTATATCTATACAGCTATACATAATTGTTTATAAATAAATACACATCTATGTAAATAGATGTCTGCTCCTTCCTTTTCTATGATATTTAAAAATATGGAAGAGTGGCAAATACAAGGTTTGTCCTTTCCTGCATGTTCTCCTATCTCTAATCTTTATCCTTTAAAAAATTAACTTATTTGTCTTGAGCTGTCATCCTCTTGGCTACATTAGCCACACCTCAGATTTCAGGATGGAATGGCAAGCAGGCTGACACACTGCAGTCAAAGACAGATAGAAGGCCATTTGCTCTTGAGGAAATCATCATTTCTGGTTCTATAGATGAAAGGAGCTTGGCCCTTAGGCTTCAGTGCACCATAGGGAACACAGAACTCATTCTTTTCCCTCCTCCAGTGATAACACACAGGCCGGGACTGAGGAGAGCTTTCAGATTGAACAATGGAAATGAACTGGCAGCGGTGAGGGATGTGAAATTCCTCTCCTATCCTCCCTGGGGCCACTAGGGTACCCTCACACTGCCCACTCCCCAACACACCACACACAGGAGCCAGTTGATCATTTGTACTCAAGGGCTCAGCCTTCAACTAAAAGTCATCAGAAGAAAAAAATGTCATCAGAAGAGTCAGAGAAGAGTTCCTCCTCATCCCTCACCTCTAAAAACAAAGAAACACCTGCAGGAAATAGTGGTTCTGAGGATAAAAAGCTGCAGAGCTTGTTTTTTCCTTTTTCTTAGAGGGAGGCTATTTACCTGCTTGTGAGTACACCCTGCCTACTGGGATACTTATCCTCTGCCTTCTTGGCTAGTCCTGGCCTCTTGACATTTTCAAGGCATTGCTGAGCCTGTAAACCAAAAGCAACTTCATCGAATGCATACTGTCAAGTACTAAAGAGATCAGATGATTCAGAGACAAAGGGACAGGAAGATATTGTTTAGAATATTAACTCTCATTCCCAAGTAGTGGGGTAAACCAAAGCTGGTCTTTGTGGCCACTGAGGACCACTGTATCTGCAGCAGTACATCTCCCGGAACTATAGTACTTGCCCCCAACTCTAAAATGAACCTGGTACAGGAGCAAGGAATGAGGGACAAAGCTAGGAACCAGGGGCAAAGAGTATGACCCAGAGTCAACAGTCTTGGGTTCTTAGCAAAGTTCTACCACCTTGAGCTGAGACTCTTGAACGGCTAACAAACCACAGCTACCTCAACTCTAAACATGAGATGTGGGATTTCAACTAATATTCCAAGCTTTTGAGCTTCTGTTGGTGCTTAAAAAGGTTAATCACCTTATTCCACCAGGAAGCTATGGAAGACCCATTCAGAAAACAGAGTAGCACTAAGTTAAGTGATATATAAATAGTAGTTATTGCCATATGGACAGGAGGAAACTGATTACAGATTTTATCATGAGCAATTTGACACAATTATAGGGATCATACCATTTGGTAAACCATTGGCTGTCTCTGAAACTTCAGTTTCCCCACTTAAATCTCTTGCCTTTCACAGGAGAAAAGAAGAAGGTTAAAGGAAGTATAAATTATCCTTTAAGGCCACAAATTGTCCTAGAAATGCAAGCAATGATTATTTAGAGAACTTGTTTTGACTTTTGGCATTATGATGCACACACTGTTAGTTCTTGGCTCAGTGACAGATTTTAATTGGTCTGGCTAGGAAAACCGTATAGAGCTATTATGAGCTACACCTGTGATGGCCATGCACCATGTTAATCAAGACAATTAGACTGGGGACCCAGAGAACTACTTTCCACCACTGTGCATAATCCTCCTCACTTTGAAGGAGAAATTAACAGCTGCTGTATGGTTGCATATTATCTCACTTTCGTGAAGAGTAATCCCAATCAGAGCCACCCTGACTGAGGCACGTCTATCACATCTCACACACACACACACACACACACACACACACACACACACACACGAGGATATATTAACTTGAGCTCTGAAACTGATTTTGGTCTGGGAGGGAAAAGCAAGTTACGTGTAGCACTTGTTGGATAAAAAACAGCCCTTAGGATGACAATCAGAATCAGGGGAAGAAAACTGATCTCACTGAAGTGATCTATTTAAGGGGGGAAAAAGGAACAGGGAGATGAGTAGGTGCTTTTAGCTCTTAAACCGTTTCCTCTCTATTATCATGCTCAGTGAAATCAGTCAGAAGAAAAAAGGACAGATATAGAATGACTGCATTCATCTGTGGGATATAAATATATACCAGTGTTCTACTAATTGCTGGAAATAGTAATGTCAGACTAGAACTGAGCATTGAATGTAGGCAAAGGGATATACATGATCACACTAAATGTATATATGGCAAGTCACAATGTGGAGGGAGGAAGAAGAAAGGAGGAAAGAGAGGAAGGAAGGAGGGAGGGAGGGAGGAAAGGAGGGAAGGAGGGAGGAAGGAGGGAAGGAGGGAGGAGGAGGAGGAGGAAAGCAAGCAAAAGGGACTCACTGTTTCTATGTTGGAGGTGGTTTATTCCCTCTATTAACTGAATATCGTTGCAAAATTAGATTTTAGTATGTAGTGGTATTAAAATAAAATTCTGGAATCAAAATCAAGGCAGAAAAGACAATAAAGTAATGGTGTCCAGTACTGCTTCTCATACTTGGAAAATTAGGTGGGGTATATAATCCACTGTAAGGAAATATAATGAAAAAATAAATTTTCCACTACTATCTTTGGTTACTAAACATATTAGACTTTATTTAAAAAAATAGACCTGTTGGGTCAGAGAGATAGATGTCACAGGAGTTAAGGTGCTTGCTTCACATGTGCCAGCCATAGTTTCATCTCTAGCACTGAATATGATATCTGAGCACAGAACCAGGAGAAAAGTCCTGAGCACTGCTGGTTGTGGTCCTAAAACAAAACAAAAAGCCCCTAAACCAAACAGACCTGTTATATATTTCATCTGGTATAGGAACAATGTGATGAAACATTATTGCTTGGTATCAGTCTTGGCTTACCCAGAAATGACCCAGGGTTGACCCTGCTTTTGGATTCTCCTCTTGAAATCATGGCTGAACACTGGCAGCTTGTTTACTGGGTAATTAAACACAGTCAGACATTGGCTAGTTCTTGACTACTGATATTGTCTGAGCTCATTTCCTCTCTGAAACAATATGATCATGTTCACGATCCCTTTTTTTTCTTTTGCTTTTTGGGTCTCACCCGGCAATGCTCAGGGGTTTCTCCTAGCTCTGCACTCAGGAATTACTCCTGGCGGTGCTCAGGGACCATATGGGATGCCAGAGATTGAACCCAGGTTGGCCACGTGCAAGGCAAACGCCTTACCCACTGTGTTATTGCTTCGGCCCACATGATCCCATTTTTAAGAGGAGGAAATCAAGGATTGGGGGACACATGAATGTCTAGTCACTTAGACAATTGGTGACAGGGCAGGTGTGAAATTCCAAGGCCTATATTAAAAAAAAATCAAACCTATATCAAGGTGATTAATTTGTATGTATGGAGATGGGCACTGGTGGAGGGACGGGTGCTGAAACACTGTATGACCAAAACCCAAACATGAACTTTTTAATTGTATATCTTTTTATTTGTATATCTCACGGTGGTATAATAAAATACTTTAAAAAATAAAATAAAAAAATAAATAAAAAAAATAAAGTGATCATGGTTTAGAAAGACAAAAAAAAACCAAACCTTAAATTTTGGGATAATTGTAAATTCACACTCAGTTTTAAGAAATAATAAGATTTCCTATGTACCCTTCACCCATTTGTCCCAATGATAACATCTTAGAAAATCTCTAATATTGATGCAGACAATTTTCATCATCAGGAACATTTGTATTGTTTTTTCATATTGTTTTTGCCAGCTTCCAAACTCTTCTTAACCCCTGCAAACTTTGTTCTCAATTTATATCACATGCTTGAAAAAATAAAATTATCGAAATGAAGATGAAATTAGTGGTCACCAGAATTTAACTTTGGGTTATGATCTATATGGGCTGATGTAATGCAACAGTAAACGAAGCTGACTTAGTTCTAATGCTAACACATTGATGGAGAAATGCTGTGAACAATATGGCCCTTATCAATAGCTAAGCAGCTCTCTGAAGTAGTTAGACAGGATTATGGGGTAATGTGGTCATTTTCCTCAAAGGGTTAATGAAGGCTCCTGGTTAATATTGTAAGAGAACTTGAATGAAGTGGTGGAGCAAACCCTGTACATAAATGACAAAGAAGAGGGAACTGGACAGGGTAAGAGTCTGAGATGGAAACTGTTGGTTTCCGAGTGCAACAAGAGGAACCATGTGCCTGGAGCAGCATGGTAGTAGAAAATGTGATTGGAGAGGAGGTATGGTAATGTGAGCTGTGGTTTTGTTTAGCACTGGAACTTTACCTCCATGTAAGAAGAAGCGTTGGAAGATTTGATCAACGCCATGCCAAGACTTGCTTCAAGAGAGGCAGTGGGGGAGCACTGGGTGCAGAGAAACCTGCTGTGGGGGTTAATTAGTGGTCCAAGGGAGAGGTGGAACCTCTAAGACTAGTATTATAGCATTGAGGCTGGAATAAACCTACTGATTTGAAACAATGGGACTATGTAGTCAAGGATGGCTCCCTAAGCAAAGAATGAACACATTAACTGAGATAAAGAAAATTCAGGGTTTTCAATTTCTCAAGGCTGACTCCGTCTTCATGATTTCAGTCTCTGTTCAATGTCCCCTCATTGGAGAAAGCTTTCTGCTCACATTTCATTCTTCAAGCAGCATTCAGTTGAATATGATTGCTTGGTATGAAAAGTACCTGAAACTAATTTAAATTTACCCCACCTACTATCTGGACACACCCTCCACTGGAATATAAGACCCAAGTGAATAAAACAACAGTTGTTTATTGCTACATCCTCTGTCCCTAACTAATTCAGTACCTAGACCATTGGGGGTGGGGTGGGGAGCTCATAAAAGGCAGTGTATGAGTTTTGAAAAGTACAAGACAAGTTAAACATGCCTCAAGATTTCTTTCGGGTGGTTCATTTTAGAGCAAATGTTATTTTTATTCGGGCTTGCTTTAGGGCCATACCTAAGGTCTTGAGAACTACTCCCAGTGCAGTGTTCAGGGGACTACGGGTGCCAGGGATCAACCCCCTTGGGATCCCACATGCAAATCATGGGCTCTAAGTTTTGGATTCATCTTCCTGACTTTTTTTTAATCTTTTAATAAAGCAATTAGTGCATGGAACAAAAACATTGACGATCTAGTACAGGTTTTGTGCCAGATTCTGCAAAAAATAATTGAGAAAAAATAATATCTGTATTTATACCGCCTGGTGTGTGCATCTATGTTCCCTAGATGAGGACACAGTGAACATTGTTGGCCCTAGGACAAAGGGGAGCTAAGAGTTGACCACATTGTTGGTGGTAATTCACACATTACTCTTTATCCTTTTTAAATGAAACTTAATAATTCCTTAGAGTTTGGTTTCTGGATCCCCAGGCACACCCACGTCTACAGATACTCAAATTCTTTACAACCAGTCTTCACTTTGTAACTTCTACATCTGGGACTGGTTGAATCTAAAAATATCAATCTATGCACTTTTAAAAATTCACAATACATGGTATTAGTGGACCCATACTGTTCAAACCCAAGTTGTTTAAGGATAAACAGTAAGTTCACATCCACTGCCATTCACTAGGCTAAGAATTCAGAACTATGAGCATTTGGACCATGGGGCTCCAATCCTGAAAGGTCTTGTCTCTGAGCTGTATTACACAGAGGGCGTTTCTGTGGGCCTCAGGAGTGTCTGAGCAGAGTGCATGCTATGATTACATATCCCAATTTTCATGGATTTTGTTGCAAAAAAAAGCTTAGCAATCATTGAACTAGCTCAGCCTTTTCATGTGCTGAGGCTCAGGTGATTTAGGAAGCTGAAGATGAGCAGGTGGTCGATGACAGAACTAGAGTTTGCATTTATCAGGACACATCTGCAAAGTGGCGATGGTACCTGCTTAAACAGGACTGCTGTGAAAATGGAAGGTGTTAATGTCTATAGAGAGCTTAGCACACTGCCTGGTAAGCAACAAATGCTAAACACCTGATCATAATCATCATTAGATTTCAAATTCCTGAGGATATTAATCATATTTCTACCCTGCTCCCATCCTAATACCAGATATCACAATATCTTACACTGAGTATGGGCCTGATGAATAATGCACCCAAAGTTGCCTCCCTGACACACTGTTTTGAATGTGGCTGGTTATTTGCAATGGGCATGGTCATTAGATAAAAATAAATGGGGCCAAATCTTCTTGTGCTGATGCAACTGTCCTAGGGTTGGTAGCTGTGATTAATTACAGATAGTATTAATTATTTATCAAGGTTTTTAGCTGTTATCAATGCTTTTTGCCAGCCAATGAACATGTGAGCCATTCCTTAAAGTGGAAGGAAGTCAGTCTGGTCTTTGGCTTTAAAACAAAGAACTTGTGTAGTAGAAGGACCCTGAGGAGTCTGTCATTTTATGTATCAGTATTACTTGCTATAGCCACATTCCAGAAATAGTTGTTACTAAAATGGCATTTTCCTTGGCACTGAAACCCACGTGCTTGATTTGTGTGTGTGTGATTTCTTAGCTGCTGCTGTAATAAAGGAAGCAGTTTTGAATGAACACTAATCAACCAGCTTCTCTAGGGGCACCTTGTACCTGAGAACCTCCAAGTCCTCTGTAAACAACAGTTAAGCTTCCCTATCTCCAGAAGGATGAGCTGCTGGATTTTTGCTTAAATAAGTTCAATCAAAGGAGAGAGACTACAATCAGGAGAAGTCAGTGTCAAAAGGAATAATGCTTAGGCATCCTATAAACTCATAGTTGAAGAGGACCAAAATAACCTCTTAAGTCCCCTAAGAAGGGGATTTATTCTCCAACTGTGGTCACCTTCTCACCTCACTCGTTCCTGTAGCCCCTTCCCTACAAGTTGACCCTCTGGTTTGTCGCCCTTTCATTTGTGCAGTTTCCACCTGTGGCCCCTTGGACTATCTTTGGGACCCACATGAGCCCTGCTTGAGAAACACAAGCATGAGGCATTTTGCCTAAAAAGTCCATCTAAATGCTAGATGCTAGGTGAGAGATAAAAGAATGATGGAAAATTAAACAACTATTTTGGAGGGTAATTTGTCAGTAATTATTAGAAGCAGCTCCTTTAATTCAGCAACTTCATTTCAAAGCGTTTTAACCAGAATAATGGTACTTGAGCTAGAAAGAAATAAACAAGCATGCCAATTACCATGTCAACACCAGTTCAAACCAGGAGGAGGCTGCTAAACAGATGACAGAATAATATACCGCTGTTATATATGGGTTTGACCTCTTCACTTCATATTGATATGGAGAGCTAACACATTTTATTAAGACTAATATGCAAATTAAAAAATTATGTATATATATATGTTCTGCTCTATGTAGTTGTTTTAAAGTATTGGTCAATAAGTTTCTAGTGGCCCAGAAAATTTTCTATTTTCCTTCCTGCAGCAAGTGGATTTTGATTTAACTCCCTCCTCTTGAACATGGGCCAGCCTTGGTAACTAATTTCTCATGAAATGATTATGACAGAAATGAAACAAGTCACTTCCAAGACTATTGAGAGAGAGAGAGAGAGAGAGAGAGAGAGAGAAAGAAAGAGAGAGAAAGAGAGAGCCTGCCAGCCATAGAGACAGGTTGTGGTGGATGGGAGAAAAAGGGCTACATTGGTGTTGGGAAATGTGCACTGGTGAAGAGATGGGTGTTGGAACACTGTGCAACTGAAACCCAATCATGAACAGCTTTTTCATGTAATTGTCCACTGCATGGTGATTCAGTAAAAATGAAATTATGGCTTTCTCTCTTCTCTAGTTCTCTTGTTTTCATTTTTTATCTTGCTTCTGAGAAAGCCAGTGATGATGATATAAAAACAGTCCAGGGGAAAGGTCTATAAGGCCGCTCCTGGCAACATCCGGCTGAGGGACTATGTCACTCAGTTGACAGCTACATGAAAGAGCCATTAGGGAAACAGATCCCTGGCCCCAGTGTGAGATGAATGAGGTCCAGACTTACATCCAACTATAAACTTGGGAGTGATTAGAAGCCAGAACTCTATGGCACTGCATCCCAGGGTTCCTTACTCTCAAAAATATTGGGAGCCGAGTGATAGTAGAGCAGGTATGGTGCCTGCCCTGCACTTGGCTAACCAGAGTCCAATCGCTACCATCCCACAGTATTTCCCTGAGCCTGGTCAGAAGTAATCCTGAACCGCAGAGCCAGGAGTAAGCCCTGAACACTGCTGGGTATAGCCCCCAAACAAAATAACAAAACAAAATAAAAAAAAAGTATCAGTTGACAAACGTTTGCTTTTTTTTTTTTTCTTTTGGGCCACACCGGTGACGCTCAGGGGTTACTCCTGGCTCTTCACTCAGGAATTACTCCTGGCGGTGCTCGGGAGACTGACTAGATGGGATGCCGGCAATCGAACCTGGATTGGCCTTGTGTAAGGCAAATGCTCTACCTGCTGTCCAATCGCCTCCAACCCCACATTTGCTTTTTTTGGAGCCACTAAATTTTGTGCAGTGACTAATAATTAGTATAGTATTTACATAAACATAAAATTGTCTAAATTTCATAGATGCACATAAAAGCAAATATGTAGAGAAAGGTTTAGAAGATGTACTTGAGTCCTGACTCTCTCTGAGGAGAGAGACTGGGAAAACGACTACGAAATCAGCTTTGCCTGTTCTATTTCTGTTAACATTTTATAAATAGATACTGAATAATTTTTTAAAAAACTGAAAAGAAAAAGTATCATTTAAAATTCTACTACTTTGGAATTTCCCATTAAGTCAGATAAGGTTGACTTACCTTTGATCATCTCTAAGAATAAAATATTTCTGAGCAAAATTGTTTAGTAATAAACAACACTCTTCAGTGGAAATGCCCAATATACTTAACAAAGCCAATAATTATTAGTGATTCTTCAAAATCAATTGCACATAAATCATCTATTATAAATGACTATATTTACTCTTATTTCTTATCTACCTATAAAGTCACAAAGACCTTCATTTGGCCAACAGCAACTGGCAACATTTTTATTCCCAAGAAATAGTCAAATTCTTCTCAAGTGCCAAAGGCCCTCCAATGAAAGACTCAAGTTATATATTAATGCACTCTAGTCTTATCAAGCAGTTAAAAATCAAGGAGGTTTTGTTGTCAGGCTAAGGTTATGGAAAAGATGTTTTTAAAGTAACTTTCTATTGGATTTCTTTTAGGTTTGTGCTAATTTGTTTTCCAACTTTGAGCCTGGGGGTCGCACGCTTAATGGCAGTTCTGTGGCAAACACCCTCAGCCCTATCTCTGGCTAGACTGGCTGCAGGCACCAAAGATTCATGCATTTTCAGTGGAATTGGGTCCAGAGCTTAGTGCAAAATGCCTTCTGGGTGACTGACCAGAAATTCAATCACAGCCACATTCATTTCAAAAAATGCCTTTCATGTATCATTTAGAAGCAGCCCGCATATTTAAATTTGCATATCTCTGACCTTGGATTTTGGAAATGCAGCAGAAGAATGAATTTCTGTACAGTTTTTAGGCTGATGGGAAGGAATAAACCAGAGACATTTCCTTTCCCCCAAAATGCTGTGTAGATTTGATACTTGTGAAATATTCTGAACCAGCAAATTTGTAGCAGCAGCCACTGTCCCAGGCAGCTAGGGAATGAGAGTAAGTAACGTTTATAGAGTGTTTTATACTCTACAAAGTGGTAGCATTCATTGCCTCACTTAATGGGCAGAGAGGCTCTTAATTATGCTTTCTGATGAGGGGACAATGATTCTTTCAATCCCAGCATCTGCAGATTACTCCCGTTTTCCTTTCATGGGGACACATAAGAAAGAAGAAGAAATAATGATGCTGCTCCAGGCCGGGCTGGGAAAGAGTAACTGCGGCAGCTGTGAGGGTGATTAATTTCCCCACGCTGCAGCCTTTCCAAGTTTCTTTCTATGAATTCAACTGTGTATGTGACTCTTTGCCACAGGAAGACAGGAAGTTTAGAAAGTAACTGGCCTGATCCCCGAGTGTGAATGTCTGGCCTTGAATTCTCATTCGAAGATTCTAGCTGCAGAGGCTTAAGTTGATAATTTATCTCTTAATTATTTCAAATCATTTAAGAAGGCAGTTTTCTCACCTGAAAAGTGGGACTGAGGATACTGACAAACCTCATAGGATTTTCATGAGAACCTAGTGGATGAATTCATGGAATTCACAATCAACACTGGACCACAATCAACATTGCTACTATTACTTCTATGAACAATGAACTTTGTGGTTAGGTCCCCTGGGTAACAGGAAACACTCTTGCTTATTCATTCAGCTATTATGGGAAACTCTCTACTGAACACAGTTGCCAGCTTTGAGGATAAATCAGACGTGCTGTCCCTCTCCTCACAAGGCTTACGCTCTAGTGGAGAAGGCAGACAAAAAGAAAACTAGAGGCTAATAGAGAATTAAGGTGCAGAAGGGGGATGTGGAGCTAGAGATTGAAGAGTTTAGTGATCATTGATTCAAAGGGAATTCAACTGATTTTAGAAGGCATAAAGTGCACCTCTTAAAACCTATGGTGGAAGAACAGAAGAGTTAAGGAGAGAATGAGAGTTAGTGGAGAGAGAGTAGATTAGTTAGAGCCATGAGAAAAGAGTTGCTGGAGGGTGTTCGAGGAAATTTGGGACAATGTGAGGTAGAGAAAGGCAGGGCACACAGGCCAATGTTATGGCTCTGATCTGTGGGTTTAACTGGAAACCACAGCAGAATTTGGTGCAGAAAGTAATAAGATTTTATATAGTTTAATAGATTTAATGTATATAGATTTTATATAAATTACATAGATTTAATGACCATCACTGCAAATTTGTGATATAGTATCATATATTAATGCCACATACACATATATTTAATACATTCATGGTGTTATGTACCACAGTGACTTGCACTGAATGCAGTTTAATTAAAACAAATTGTAGCACTGGCATCAGTATGTTAAGACAGTATATTGTGGGAACCATGCAATGGTATGACTAGTACAGGGGCATTAAAATAGAAGAGATACAGGCCAGCAAAGAGTACAAAGCACAATTGGGGTCAACAGGAAATTGAGTAGACCAGAGGAGCTCTGCTAAGGTGGTTCTGAGGAGGGCTATTGCTTTGGGTCTACAGAGGAGTCTGGAAAATACAGAAAGCTAATAGTTTCTTTAACAAGGAAGTCATATAGCTCTTCTCTGGAGGTTTCAAATTTAAAGTCTGCATATACATGTGATTTAGAGAAAAGAATAGTATAATAATTCTGGTGTCACAAATAACACTGGCATTTTCAGTCAGTAGTTTCTAAGAATCTGTGGGCCTGTGCTTGAAAACCACTGACTTAGACGCCTATGCAACGAATCTGTGAAAGTTCTGGAAATCACCATGATCTGATCTGCACCCAAGTAGAATCCTTTACCCTAACTTCATACCTTGTCTTCTGAAGGCCAACAATCCTTATAGAACCTAACTGGCACTTTTCACAAGCATGAGTTAAAATGGAACCTTTACACGTATTGAGCAGAGGCAGAGCAGGCATAGGCAGATCAATGTCCAAAGAAAAAGACCAAAGAAGGATATGAGACTCCCAGTGAGAACTGAACAAGCCTATTCAAAGAACATGGACCTGAGAGCCTATGTTTTCACTCATTTTGTCCACACCATTTGTCGATGCTACTGCTCCATGTTATCACTGGTGATGTTGGCATACTCCGGAATTGTTCACCTGAGCATTGGTTCTGGAAGATCACATTGACCACATGACCCAAATTCCAAATGGCAGTGCTTGGCAGCAGCCAAGGAACATGCAAACTGGCTTGAAGGATCAGGGGTCAAGGCCTCATTCCACCACCAATCAGCTTCAAACTTTGGGGCTAGAGCACTTTTCTTTTTATTCCCCAGGTTGCCTTCCAGCACACCGCTTATCCCCTTTGCTGGCATATTAAATAAATTTACTATTATTTTGGTATTATTTGTATCAAAAATCTTAAAGGGATGGCAAATACAATTACCAAAAAATAAATTAACAAAAGTCAATTTGAGATGATTAGCTGCTAAAAGTTTTCAATCTTTTCTAGTCTAGAAGAGGACAATCATATGCACCATTAGTGAGGAGCACTTATCTTTTGAATTTGAGTTTCCCTTGGTTAGAAGGTACCAACACCTGCCTCAAAGATTTGTCATGAAGCTGAACTAAGCTATAAAAGCATTTTATCAAATTAGTAAAAATGTAAGTGTGGTATGATCATCATCATTAAATTGATATTTATACAGCAAATATATTTCCATTTCTTGTGTTTAATTAGCCAATTAACAGATTAATGGGTTTTGTACTAAGTTGATTTCCATGAGATGAAAAAAGACTTGTTTAGTTTTGCTTTCTCTGATTCCCCAGCAGTCAGTTCAGGACCAGTTCCTCATGGTGGTCAACAAAAGAAAAGGGCACAGAGTTGCACAGGGGAACCAAGGAGCATCCTTTTGTGAAGACAACCAGTTCACAGGGTTCTAAGAAACAGAAAGTGCTGTGCCACAAACTAAAATTTTACAGTGACATTTTGAAGGAACAGGGTCTACTTTGGTCTCGCTAGCTTGCCAAGTTTGTCTACTTCTGTCCCTGCTTTCTCCTACCTTCAATACCTTTCCAAGCAAAACTAAAGTCCAATACTTTTCTAGGGCAGTCTTTTGGTTCTCTTCCTTAAGCCATCTGCTCTTTTTTCTGTCAAAACTTATTGATTTTATTTGAAAAATTTTAATTAGAAGCTTCCAGGGAGTGGCAGAGTTAAGTTTAGAAGCTTCCAACTAGACTCATCCTCAGCAGCTGCAGTAAGGCAATAAGCTTATGATTTAAATTCATTATTATTTCTATGTTGATGTCATTTTCTTTTCCCTTGCTACTGCATTGTTCCAGAAAGTTACATAAGGCTTAAGCACCAGCAGGATAATACTGCTTCTTAAATGTGACCTTTCAGAGTTTTTCCCAGTGTGATCAGATACTAGTAAAACCATGATAATAAGTAATATACTTCCCTTCGACCTCACCTTTTACCTAAAGATTACTGTAAGCCTTACAAACATTAATTAAGCCAATTTCATAGCACTCCAGGAAAGAGGAATTATCCATTGCAGAAAACTAAAACTGACTTTAGTTATATATTTCTAGTCAGCAAATAAGTTGCAGAATTATATCTATTTTATATATTTAAAAAACTTTTCCTATTTTAACCACCTCCCACTTCCCTATGGACTTGGGAAACACTTTCTTCTCTAAGACCCCGTTCAGCATCCCTCCATCTGAACAGCCTACCTACTCCAGCTTCAGGGCCCAGTGAGGTGTGCCCTCTCCTTCCTACTCCCACCAGGGCGGTTTGCATGTCTCTTCACACGATTCTTACTAAATGTCTGCAGTTTGTGCTTTGGCTTATATTATCACTTCCAAAATTAGGAACTTCATTAACATGTGCTCATTATTTTCACCAAGACATGCACTAATTATTTTGGTGTCCCCCCAAACCTACCCCAAAGACTGACATGGAGCAGATGCTCAATAAATGTTTGTTTAATTAGACAGGATTCCTGTCTTTTTTTTCCCATAAACTTTTAAAAGAGAATTCTTAGAGTCTCATAAAAAATTAAAAGGAAGCAAGTAAGGTGGAAGGATTTTCACCTTCTCTGTTTCTCCCACCCAGGCATGAAATATCCTTCCTCTAATCAACAGCACCCCCCGCACCCCGAATAGTGCATTTGTTACAACAGAGAAACCTACACTGACATAACGCTATTATCCAAAGACTACAGTTGACGTTAGTGTTCACTGTACTGAACAGTATACATTCTGTGGGTCTGGAAAAATGCATATTAACTTGCAGCAGTGTACAGAGTTGTTTAATTGCCCTAATAATCCCATGTGTTCTGTAGAGTCCATTTATCGCCCGATCAAAACATATTTTCTGTAGCATAGTCAAAAACCTCTTAGCTCATGATTTGCACCAAGTTGATTAAGACAAAATTCACACCCAATGTGAACGTGTATAATGAGATAAGGTTTTCTTGCCCTACTTTCTTTTGGAGGGAGAGTGTTGGGGAATTGCATCCAGAGATGCCGCTCAGGGTTATTCCTGGCTCTGCATTCAGGAATTACTCCACCCCGTTGGCTCGGGAGACCATATAGGATGCTGGTAATCAAACTTGTGTTGGTCACATAAGGTAAGCTCCTCAACCACTATACTATCTCTCCAGCTGCTCTCCCAGAAGGAAACCTGCCGTCAAAGCCCCCTCTAATTTCCAGATAGAGTGAGAGTAATGTCAGATATCCTAAATCATTTTAGGTAAATACGGTGCTAAATATTGCTCCTAGTGATTTTTCATGTTAGTAATTATTCTTATGCCTAAATTGTTATGAAATACCACATGTAGTAAGTATGCTACATAATCATATCTGTGTCTGACTAGCCAGGACCATCTCTCTGAAGATAGTGAGTGAAGCCTGTGTTCTTAAATTCAGGGAACAGGAAAGATTGATTTTGAAGTTGACAGCACTTTCCTGTATTACAGAAAGATTAAATAAGATAATTGCATACAAAGCATTGAGCACAGCATGCAACACACTGCAAACACACAATGAATATAGCTCTTCTGCAACAAGAACAACATTAATAATTACTATTTATTGAGTGCTTATTATGTGCCAGGAACTGTGCCAAGTATTTTCTCTGTACTCTCAAAATAGTCCCAACAACCCTACAAGGTATTGTTTTCATACCTTACTTCGTTGATGAGGTCTGTAAGAATTATATAATCTTTACTGGGTTTCATAGCTAGGAACAGAAAAACTGGGTCTCTCTACCACCAGCGGCCAATCGGTGTTCTTGCCTCTCATTAGGCAAACAAGCAGCATTTATTAAGAGCCTGTGTTGCCCCCAGGAACTGGCAGCTACTAAATGGAATGAAATGAACTCTCAGCCCTCCAGCAACTTATAGTCTAGATGGAAATGATGGCAAGAGAAGAGACAATTAGTACACAGTGAATCTCAACCAGGAATTCACATTAAATATGCTCTGTTTAAAAGAAGCAGAGATTCAGGATTCTGGAGAGACCCCAACATGAGCTGGACTTGATACCATCTGCAACTGCTACTGTGGTTCTGTGGGCAAGCAATGTACCAGGGTAGGTGAGGTTGTCTAAATGTCACTCCCCTACCCTTAGCATGTGGAGAAGTCCTGCTCAAATCTGCCATGGGAATGAGAGCAATATTTAAGGAGATAATAATTGTGAGTCTGGACTCTGTAGACAGATGGCAGGGTTCACATTCTGCCCACATTCCATTTTTCTAGGAACCTCAATATACTCAGTTTTCCCCTCCATAAACTGGGGAGAACATGTCTGTAAAGCCTCTGGAGAGATGCCAGCTCTGCAGTGAATGAATGTTAAATGCATAATTGTGAATGCTTACAGTATTTCTTGATTTGATGAGGGAGAAAAATAGCTGAGTTTCATTGTTCTAAAGTTAAGGGGCCAGGAAAATACTACAGAAGGTAAAGGCACTTGTCTTGCACGTGATTTACATGGTACCACATGTAGATCCCCCAAACCACCAGGAATCATCCTGAGCATAGATCCCCTGAGCATAGATCCAGAGTTAAGCCTTGAGTACAGCTGATCCCAAATAAAACAACCCCCCAAAACCCAAAACCAAAACAACCAAATACCAAAACAAAAGGTATCTGTCAGCCAGCACCAGCAAACTTCACTGTGCTCTCTTCAAGGAGCTAAGGAAGACAGGAAAAGTGTGGAGAAGAGCTTGCCAGCACTACCTTTCCAGTGTATATGGGCACCTAAACCTTCCAAGCTGAAGATCTAACTCATGTCCCCCTGTACCCCATATTATGAAAGCTGAGAGCTTATTCTTAGACATTTAAGATCTGACTCATTTGGAGATCTGACTCCAAATGACCACTTAAACCATAATGGAATGATAAGATTTCATACAGTAAGTCTTTGGGACTAGGAGATTTTTTTAAGTTTATTTTTTTTATTGAATCACCATGCAATAGACCATTACAAAGCTGTTCATGATTGGGTTTCAGTCACACCATGTTCCAATACCCATTCCTCCACCAATGCACATTTCCTAACACCAATGTGCCCTGTTTCCCTCCCATCCATGCCCTACAACCTGATTCTATGGTAGACAGTTCTCTTTCCCTCCCCCTCCCTCCCTCCCTCCCTCCCTCCCTCCCCTCTCTCCCTCCCTCCCTCACTTCATCTCTTTTCTCTCTCTCTCCTACCCCCTCTTCCTCCCTCCCTCCCTCTCACTTTATCTCTCCTTTTGCACATTGTGTTTGGAAAAATAAGACACTGAAGGGTGAATGTATATCCCTTTACGTATTTTCAATACTCAGTTCTAGTCTAGCATTACTATTTCCAGCTATTATTTTCAAACTGGTCCTTCTCTATCTTACCTACCCTCTGCTCCCCACACATTTGTGGCAGATTCTAGCCCTTGACAAGTCCTCCTGGCTTGTTTTTCCTGGCCTTGGATAGTAGTCTTATACTATTTTTTATATATATAAATCTGGGAGAATTTCCTGAATGGATAAAACGTTAAAAACTGCTAACGGTGTTGGCTAAAGCACAAGAGTTTACAGCAGCATATTGACTGTTCTTTCCACTTGAGAGATTTTAAGAAGGGATTTTAGAAATAAGCAATTCCTAACTATGAGGTCCCATGACATGATGACTTCTGAATTCACACACTTCCTAGTGCTGTTCCATCTTCATCTATTAAACGGGGACCATGGAAGTCCTGATAATTCTGCACATCACTGTATTACTGTCTTCCCATTCATCATCGATTTGCTCGAGCGGGCCCCAGTAACATCTCCATATGTCCTGTCTCATGCTAGTAGAGCCCAAGGGCATCTACTTGCTCCAGGAACATAAAGAGCCTCAATCCATTCCGGAATGAGGTCTATAATTGTAACTGGTATTTGGCATATCAAATACAACACGGGTAGCTTGCCAGGCTCTGCCGCAGGTAGCATACTCTTGTAGGCATCTCTAAGTCCAACATTTATTGATGAGCTGCGCCCAGGCTGTAATAGGCTGGTCTGCTGGGTGGAGGTCTGATGAGAGAAGTCTGGATGTGGAAAATGGAGGCCCTCATGGAGTGGAGGGGTCGTCTGGCGTGTTGCGAGGCTCTGCTGGGGTGGTGGGCCAGGGCTAGAACCCACCATCCCTCCCAGGTGCCTCATGAGCGGCTGGTCACAGGGAGAGCCAGTAGCAGCTCTGTCCCATGTCTGAATTCTGCACATAGCTGTTGTAAAGTTCAAACAAGACAATGAATACTAAGCACTCAGCACAGTGCCAGGCTCATAACAAGCCTTCAGCAAATGCACACAATTCATTATTCTTGGCGCTTTTCTAGAATCTTTGGGTCACAGAGATGCATTAAATAAATAGTGTCCTAAAGTATGTTTAAAAAATATAAAGCACCATGACTCATAGTACTATTAATGATAGGATGTCCTGCATACAATGTTCCAACACCACACCCTCCACCAAGATCTGGGGCTTCCCTCCACCATTATATCAGGGTCTCCTCTCAATTCCTCTCCCATGGAGGTGAACACTGTTCTTTAAACCAGTACTCAAGGCAGGTTTTTAATAATTGTTCTTGCTAATGTTTTTAGCATAGGGATCTGGTGGAATTTATCTTATTCATCTCTATCTATCCAGAGTTAGAGAACTTGAAACACTGCATGTGCTTAATATCTGTGACTAGAATGAATGAGTGGATACAGGAGGTCCAATTCTTGTGTTTAAGACACTTATCAGAGGGAATATAGACACAGCACAGAAACTACAATGCCACTGCTATGCTCTGGGGCTGAGAGTTCAGATAGAAGCCTATGTGGCCAGTATTGCTATCCTAAAGGCAAACCAGAACAGGTTCAGGGCTGTCCTGTGCCTGGCTGGCAGATAGTAAGTCACATGTGCAGAAGAGCACCAACATCTGATGTAGGCACTTAGAGTTCCCTTAGCTGAGCCTCTGTCATTTGGCTAATGCTCCCCACACATCAGAGCAGTGACCTGTGACCTGTTAGGCCCCAGGAGCAGCTCTGTGAGTCTGTTCTGTTAGATTTCTGCCTGGAGCACTTGGCCAGAACAAAGTAGAGGGGGTAAAATCAATACAACCTGAACCAAACACACACACTTAAAACATCAGCCTTCAACTCCGGAGTCACGCCCTTGTCACCAACATCCAAAGTGCTTTTTGCTGGTGAGCTGCTCAGAATCATTAGCAAACATGCAGGCAGGAGAGGAAATGGCTCCAGAGGACAAAATCTGATACACTGCCCCTGGGAACACGTAGCAAAGCTTCCCAGGGGTGTTGTAGAGAGAGAAAAGTCTGTTTAAGGGACAGCTGAGATCCTTTCACCCTCATTGACTCTCACTTTTATTATTTAAAAAGGAGAATAGTGAAGAGCAATAAGAATATTTTGACAATGCAGTGACCAGTAATGGTTGTAAATACCCAGCACAAGATGATGTTATAGGTGAAAAGTACAGTGAAAAGTCACCTACTAATCTCACACACGGATGTTACAATAGTTACGTTTCCACAGTTTTTTGGGAACAATGTACTTTGAAAAACAGCAATTACGTGGCACAAACCCTCTTTAGGGCTGCAGATACAGAAATAAGACAAGGGTTCTCATGCTTATAAGAATGGCTTTAAATCATTTGAATGATTCTTAGAGTATTTTGCAGAAGAGAGACTACATGGGGAGCTATGATGCGGAAGTACAATTAGTTCTATGAACATGGAAGCTGGTAGAGTTTGAGAGACAAGCAAAGTCAGCCTCATAAGGAAAAGTACCAATGGCCTTCCGAGGGCTAAAAGAATACAGTGAAGACAGGCAGGCAAATAACCTTGTGTGAGTCAGGGACCTGAGCTGTGCTATGGGCAGGTGCCAGGTGACAAAAGAATGTATCCTGAGATGTGAGCCACTGAAAGTCTGTGAGTAAACGGATTTGTATTTAGACACATAATTTTGGCTTCAGGGTTGACTACAAGAGGGAAAGTTACTATTCCATGAGTATGATATTTTATTATACTTCTTTGCTTTTTGGGTCACATCTGGCGATGCTCAGAGGTTACTCCTGGCTCTGCACTCGGAATTACTCCTGGCTGTGCTTGGGGGATCATATGGGATGCCGGGGGATAGAACCTGAGCCGGCATGGGCAGGCCGCGAGCAAGGCAAACACCCTACCCACTGGGCTATCGCTCCGGCCCCATTTTATTATACTTCTTAACTCAAGCAAATACTTATGTCTATTCTTCCGAGTAGCTTAAATTGGTAGCTAAAAACCAGGTATGAGTCTGGACACTTAATTATTCCCTAAGGAACAAATAGTTTTAAGCAGATGGCTCTCAGTCCTCTCATTCCCTATTTCCCCGAGTCTCTTCATCACATATTTGCCCACTTCTGCTATGTTTGCAAAATTGAGTTCATTATTCTTCATTATGTCGCTCCATTTAGTTTTAAGTAAGCTCACTGCAAAGGTCACAAGCTCTAGACCCTCAGGTGACTGCTAAGATTAAGATAACTGAAGACCTTTAATCTCCAGAGTTGATCAACTTGGCTTGTCAACAAGGCCTGTCAGAATGGATCATCTATTTCCCTCTAAGAAAAATACTCACAAATCCACTCTAAATTAATATATATATAATTTATGTATTAATATATTTATTTAATATAATATGGCTTGTTGCGAGGCTCTGCTGGGGTGGCGGACCAGGGCTAGAACCCGCCATCCCTCCCGGCCTCCTCGTGAGCGGCTGGGCACAGGGAGAGCCGATAGCAGCTCTGCTCCATGTCTGTGAGTCTCAGACGACCCACATCCAGACCTCCCCTCATGGTCATTCCCATGACCTAATATAATGGTTTGAGGCTCTTTATGTTCCTGGAACAAGCAGATGCCCTTGGGTTCTACTAGCATGAGACAGGACATATGGAGATGTTACTGGTGCCTGCTCGAGCAAATCGATGATGAAAGGGAAGATAGTGATGATAGTGATGAATATGATATATTCATATATAAAACTCATATAAATTAATATGTAATTTATTTATTCTGGGAGCCTTGATCTATCTAAACCATCCAGATAAACCATTATAGTTACGGATGCAGTGTTAACTATGTTATTTAATCACATATTTTACTTCAACAAAATCAAGAATTTCATTCTTATCAGATAGCATAAGAGCTAATGAGACCAAGGATTAAGTTCTTGGTAGAAAACACATAAATATAAGCAGGAGTTTCAGAGGGACTAAGTAGATTCTGTCAAAAGTATGACATACACAGTATTTCACATTGTGTGAAATACACATAATGAATTTATCATATTTATTAAATTCCAAATATATGATGAGGGGTGTTTTCTAGTGCAGAAAACAAATTTCTATTAAAGTTTAGTTACCCAGACATACAGCTGCAAAATTTGCATTCCACTTACAATGTCCCCACTTATTAATTAAAGCACACAGTCTTTTTGTGATAACCGAATGTTTTCACTTTCTGTAGCTAGAGTGAGATGAGGAAACCCTGCCTAAAAGCATCTTGTGTGTTTTTTGATAGTCCGATCACTGGTGGTGATCAAATCATGTGGTGCTAGGGATCAAAGCTATGTCTCATACATATAAAGTACATATACTACAACCCTTAGTGTTATCTCTCTGGCCAACAGCAGTAGCTACTTTCATTAACTCTCATAAGCACATATGAGGGGATTTCTAGTATTTTCATTTTGAGGGAGAATAATGAAAGTTTGGAGAAATTAAACCAGTAAAAGTCACACAATGTAAGTTGAAGAAGAAACACAAAAGAAAAATAATTTCTATTTTACCCTAAGGCTCCCTATGGAATGCTTCATGATGATATTAGCAGAATAAAGCATGTTAAGTAGACTTTTGAATTTCTACTTGCCTAGGACAACGTCACTAAATTTAGGTTGGGTAGGGAGATCAAAAACCACTGATTTGAGAGTGTAGTTATCATATATCATCAACATTTGAACTCTGATGTAACTCCTGGTATTACCTATTTCAAGAATCCAAAGAATTACCTATTTCAGGAATCAATATGAAAATAATAGTCTTACACCATCAGATTCTACCATTAAAAGTCTATAAGCACATTTAACTTCTTTTGTATTTTGCTTGCATTAGCTGATGTCAGAAACTTTGCTAGCATCAGGCTCCTAAGGTCAACTCTAGCTGAAGACTTTGCTCCTTATGCAGTACAGAACTCTATTGAGTGAAGTTACTGCTGAGGCCAGAGATGAGAGTCTTTGAAGTGAGTTGATCCATGATGAGTTTCTATGTAACAATGATTCTCTATGGTGCTACTGGGAGAAATAGTCTATTTGATATGCACATTAAATGTTTCTATTTGAAACAATTGAGAGGTCTAGCAGTTACAAAACATATTATAGGGCTGGAGACATAGTACTGTTGGTAGGTGCTTCTGTTGCATGTAGTTGATGTGGGTGTAATTGTTGGCACCATATATGGTCCTTCCAACCACTGCCAGGAGTGATCCCTGAGCACAGAGTCAAAAGCAACCCCTGAGCACTTCAACTGCATTAAAACAAAATCCAAAGTCCTCTCCATGGCCTCTATAGCCAAACTTTGATGCTGAATCTACCTCTTCAACTTGGACCTTTTCCACCTTCCAGCCTCACTGGCAGCTCAATTACATGAGTGGAACTTTTGCATCTGCTCCTGCCTCAGCCTGGGGTGCTATTGTTGAGATATTTTATGGCTTGTCAACCTTCATGTCTCAGTCTAGCTACTTCTCATCAAAAGCTTTTTGTAACCACCTAAGCAAATGCTCTTTCTCGCCTGTCTTACTCTGTCACTTTCTATCATAGTGAGTCATGAAGTTTGGTCTCTGGATCAACATTAGCAACATCTGGGGACTTGTGAGAAATGCAAGTTATGAAGCCTCACCCTAATCTGCTGCTAAATAGAATAGTGGGGTGGGGGTGTAGCATCTATATTAACAAATAAGCATAAAATTATTGTATTTCTTCAAAACAGACTGAACATAACCCATCAAATGTATTAGAAATATGTACAAATAATTGTCTTTGACTAAGTTATTCTTGTTCTAAAAGTTAATAGTAAAAAAAATCAGGGTGATTTCATCAAAAGAATACTTTTCACCTCTTCAATAAATGATGCAGGAAGACCTAGTCAGGGCCGGAGCGATAGCACCGTGGGTAGGGCGTTTGCCTTGCACACGGCCGACCTGGGTTTGATCCCTGGCATCCCATATGGCCCCCTGAGCACCGCCAGGAGTAAATTCTGAGTGTTGAGCCAGGAGTAACCCCTGAGCATTCCCAGGTGTGACCCAAAAAGCCAAAAAAAAAAAGAACTAATCAATCAGGTGTACAAAAAATGAACTCAGACACATACCTTATACCATGCAAGAAAGTCAATTCAGAATTCTTGGTGAGGCCTGCAGTTCATTGAGCCTGGCACATATCCAAAAGAGCAAGAACAACAAGTGCTGGCATGGATGTGGGGAAAAGGGGACTCTCATCCATTGTTGGTGGGAATGTCCACTGGTACAACCTTTCTGGAAAACCATATGGACATTCCTCCAAAGACTAGAAATTGAGCTCCCATTTGACCCAGCCATACCACTCCTGGGGATATACCCTGAGAAGCCAAACACACACACAGCAGAAACACCATCTGCACTTTCATTTTCATAGCAGCACTATTCACAATAGCCAGAATCTAGAAACAATCAGTGTGCCCGAGAACTGATGACTGGATAAAGAAACTTTGGCACATCTACACAATGGAATGAGGTCTGACCTGATGGAATGGTTTGAGGCTCTTTATGTTCCTGGAGCAAGCAGGTGCCCTTGGGCTCTACTTGCATGAGACAGGTCATATGGAGATGTTACTGGTGCCCGCTTGAGCAAATCGATGATGAACGAGAAGACAATGAAACAGTGATACACAATGGAATCCTATGCAGCTGTTAGGAAAAGTGAAGTTATGAAATTTGCCTATAAATGGATGGACATGGAGAGATCATGTCGAAGTGGAATTAGCCAGAGGGTAAAAGACAGATATAGATTGACTGTATTTATTTGCATGACATAAATATATATATGTACATATTATGGTACCAATATCCAAGGTCAGGCAAAACATGGATCAGGAGGTCTTGTCAAAGGTGGAAATTATCACAAACATGTGGGAGTCAGAGGTTAGGTAAGACAGAGAATGAAAGAGTGTGCTAATAATTTTTGAAAAGTGCTGATACAAACCTAGAACTGAGCATTAAATACAGGCAAAAAGATACACATGACAACCTCTAAATGTATGTATTGCAATCCACAATGTGTAAGGGAAGGAAGAGAGAAAGAGAGAGAGAAAGAGAAAAAGATAAAGAACCTGCCATAGAGGCAGGCTAGGGGAGGGAATCGGGGACCTTGGTGGTGGGAAATGGGCACTGGTGGAGGGATGGGTGCTGGAACACTGTATGACAGAAACTCAAATATGAACATCTCATGAACATCTTTGTAATTATATATCTCATGGTGGTGTAATAAAATATTTTAAAAGTCAATTCAAATGAATTAAAGACCTTGATATCAAACTTTAATCCATTTTAAATTATACTCAGAATTATACAGGCAGAAGCCTTCATGATACTAAATCCAAAGTTACCTTTAATAATGCAATATAATAGATCAAACAAACAAAAGCAAAGATAAAAAAATAGGTTTACATGCATACACTATCTGAACCCAAGTGCTGCTTGAGCCCATGTAGCCGAACACATGTGGTGCCTGAGCACATGTGTGGTCCACAACTCTACTCTTGAGATGGTACTTCTCTCTCTCTCTCACTATCAGTTCGGGCCCTCTGCCTTGGAGTAGCCGCATTCTCCCTTGAGTGTGTTACTCTCTGCTTTCTCCTCCTTCCCCATCCTAAAAGCTCCATAATAAACTGTTTTACTTAAAAAAAAGAGTTTACGTCAAATAGAAAAAGATGCACCACATGGGAAAATATTTAACTAACACCTATCTAACAGAGATTAATTTCAAAAATATATAAAGCATTGGCAAATCTTAACAAGAAATAAATCCCAGCCCCATCACAAAATGGGGAGAAAAATGAAAAGAAACTTACACAAAAGAAGATATACAGATTGCCATAGGTAGGTATATGAAAAAATGTTCTGCACCACTGATTATTAGGGAAATGCAAATGAAAATAGCAGTGAGATATCATCTCATACCATTGAGCACGGTGCACACCACAAAGAACAAAAGCCAATGTTGGTATGGATGTGGGGAAAAGGAACTCTCATCCACTGCTAATTGGTTATGCTATTAGCATATTACCAATTAGCATAGTAGGAATGCTAATTGCTTAAATCTTTTTTAGAAAACAATATGAACACATCTCAAAAAATTAAGAACCAGCAATCCCACTTCTGGGCATCTACCCAAGAGCTAGAAAATTCAAGTTGGAAAATACATTTGCATTCTTATGTTCATGGTAGCACTATTCACAGTAGCTAAAAATCTGGTAGCAACCCAAGTATTCAAGAACAGATAACTGGATAAAGAAACTGTGGTACATATATACAATGGAAGGGTACTTGATTATAAGAAAAGATGAAATTCCGCAATTTGCCACCATATGGATGAATCTGGAGGGCATCATGGTGAGTGATCCAGAGCAGAGAGACAAATAATGTTCTCCCTTGTCTGGAATATAAAGATTCATGTAAGGGAGCAACATATCACCAAAAGCAATAGACTCTAAGAATTGGTCTATAGTATGGAGCTTATCAGGGCAGGTGGACATGGGGATTGGGGTGGAGATGTTGAGGTAAGATAGGGGGAAAGGGAGAGAGGAAGGATCCTTGTAAATGATGGCAGGAAACTCTGGTTTCCTGGGGAGTTTTGTATTGGAATAGATACCTCATAAAACCTCATCATTGACAGTATGTCAAAATTATAGATCATACTGATTGAAATAAAAAGCACAGAATTATTTATACTACTAAAAAATAAAGACACTGGAGCCAGAGTGATAGCATAGCAGGTAGGACATTTGCCTTGCATGCGGCCAACCTGGGTTTGATCCCCAATATCCCATATGGTCCCATAGCACTGCCAGGAGTAATTCCTGAGTGCAGAGCTAGGAGTAACCCCTGAAAAATGATGGGCGTGACTCAAAAAGCAAATAAATAAACAAACAGACAGACAGACTAATGTCCTTGTCACTTGTCTTCCCGTTGTTCATTGATTTGCTTGAGCGGGCACCAGTAACATCTCTATTTGTTGGAAATGAGATCCACTATTGTTACTGTTTTTGGCATAGCGAGTACACCCACCTTTATATTTCCTAACTATAAAAAGATATATATATATATGTGTATGTATGTTGTATGTGTGTATGTGTGTATGTGTGTGTGTATGTATGTATGTATGCGGTTGGCAACTACACCACCTCTGCTTCACTGATGACATCGTTCTAATAACACCAAACATTAGCCAAGCAGCACAAATGCTGACTTACTTTGAATGAGAATATGGAAAGATAGGTCTACAGCTGAATCTCAACAAAACAATATTCATGAAAAACAAACTAGATCCAGATGCCCCATTCACTTTCAATGGAACAAACATCTCTGAATGCAACAGTTATGTGTACCTAGGCCAGTAACTCAACATGATTAACGACCTAAAACCTGAGCAGCGCAGGAGGAAGAGAGTGGCATGGAATGCCTTCAAGAGCATCAAAGAAATAACTAAAAGGGAAAAGAACCTCCAGCTCAGGGCACATCTCTTCGACTCCACCATTCTCCCTGCATTAACATACGCCTCAGAGACCTGGGCCCTATGAAAGCAGGATGAGAATGCTATTCAGGTCTCCCAAAGAGGAATCGAAAGAGCTAAGATTGGAATATCACGCCTCACTCAAGTGAGAGAAGGAATCCAGAGTTCTGACCTCCGTCGACGATCCAGAGTCAGCAACACTGTCTCGTTTGCCAAGGCAAACAAGAAAATCGAAAATCGGGCTGGACATGTAATGCGATTTGGAGATGACTGCTGGACTAGAGCCATTACAGACTGGATCCCATGGAACATCAAAAGATCATGCGGCCGCCCACCTACAAGATGGTCAGACTTCTTTGTCAAGACCCTGAACATATGATTTGAGGTTCTTCATATTCCTGGAGCAAGCAGATGCCATTGGGCTACACTGGCACGTGATAGGGTCAAATGGAAACATTACTGGTGCCCATTCAAGCAAATCAACGAATAATGAATGGGATGTCAAGTATCAAGTGATATATATATATATCTGTAGCAGAAAGTAGATCTCAGGATATGCAAAGGAAGTTCTCATAGATACTGCCTGTTAACAGATACACAGGGTGTTTTGGCAGACTGTCTCCCAATAGAGTTAGTATGTAGAATTCCCTAGTGAGACTGTTCTCATGGTTTAGATACACAGATACTGCTACCCTAGGTCATTTTTCTGCACATTTCCTTGTTGGCTGTAACTAACCCAAGATGGAGTCTAATGGATGCTGCTGGAAGTTAGATAGAAAACAGGTTTTTCTTGTTTTTCTAAGTCTGACAAGACTTTGCCATCTTGGGCTAGTCTGAAGGTTAAGCAACTGTAATACATTCTTTTACTCATCTCACCTCACCTAAATAGCACCTCCTGCAGGTTTGGCTCCCAACGGTCTCCTTCCTATTATCCTTAAATCTGATGCAAAGAATGTGAAATGTCTATGTAATGTAAACTAAGTTGTATTGTCCCTTGAGACAGTGGGATATAAGGGAGTTGGGGTCCTTGTTGAAGCAGTCAGTCAGCTGCCAAGATGAGAGCTACTGCCCCTCTGGCTGGTGATTCTTAAAAATATTAATGGAAATATGTCTTGTACCTGGAGTCTCATCTCTGCACCTCCGACCCGACAGGACATTCCTGCTTCATATATCAGATATAAAAATCACTATAATAGAGAAAAATTCTTTTTATCTGCTTTTTCTTGGGTCACACCCAGCAATACTCAGGGGTTACTTCTGGCTCTGCAATCAGGAATTACTCCTGGCAGTGCTCAGGGGACCATATGGGATGCCGGGGATCAAACCTGGGTTGGCTGCTGCAAGGCAAACGCCCTATCCACTGGGATATTGCTCCAGTCCCTGTTGAGAAAAATTCTTAATGAGGTGAAATTGTTCACAATATGTTCTTAAGTAAAAAAAATACAAATAGTATATGTACAACATGCATGTGTGTATATCTATTTATACTGAACACATAAATGAATATCAATGCATTGAAAGTCAGATGCAAAGTATGAACAGAATTTATTAGTTGGTGTGCAGACAGGTAATGTACGTTTTTTCCTTTTCTGCTTTTCCGCATTTTGGCAATAAACTATCATAGTGAGAGAGAAATGTCAAGGGCAGTGGGTCAGAGAAGGAGCAAGTAAACTGCTGAGTGGAGTGTCTCAGCACAGAGGAGGTGTTATTTGACCTGGGACTTGAGAACTGGTGTCAGGAAGAGGCATCAGCCCAGGCTGGAGTCACATCCGTCTGCATCTGGGAGATGAGGAATAGCTTAGTGAAGCTGAAGCCTGGCAGGGGGCTCTCAAATTTAGCCTACAGAGAGCAATCTGTCTGTTTGCCTTCTTTAAAGAAACAAAGCCCCATATGGATAGTGGCATTTTTTTTTATAAAGCAAAATCAGAGTTTCTTTCTGCATGATGAGCCATCCGGGCTCTGCAGGACTTTCTTAGGACTTTCTTCTTGGCGTTTTGAAAAGCTGCAGATGACTTTTCTGTTGTGCAAGGAATAATTCAAGTTAACAGAAACCATACCAAGGTTTTGCTTAGGCTGGACTATTATGAAATAACATCAGATGAAAGAGGAGAATGAAGAACATTCAAAGATATCCTTATATCTTGTGTTTAATGCTCTCAGGGTCCATACACTAGAGGCATGTATAATCCCATGGCCTGGCCATCATCAACAGCCAAGATTACAGAATGAGCAATAAAATGTCTCTTTGATGCTCATTCATCGTTCAGTGCTGGTACAGAAATTTCAAAGGTTATGCTAAGTGGCTTGACAACCTGGAGACATATGATAAGGTCTCAGCTTCTGATCAGTAAACACAATAAATCCCTTGTGAACAGGTGCTACTAATTTTTTGAGACCCATCTTGGGCTGTCAATCATTTTCATGTCAATTACACAAGGACCTGTTAACTTGAAGCATATTCATATTTCACTAAAAATTCTGTGAAATATAAATTTTGGGAAAGGTCTATGGTTTATGTAGAGGGTATTTTCCTGGCGATCATTTATATCAGAAGTTACAGGCTCAATATCAACAGAGCAGAGACATAATAAGTTGTCTGCCTAAATCAGTTCTCCCTTTGTAGACAAAAAGCAAAGTTTTTCTGGGCACATGATTAGGTAGAAACAACTTTCTCTAGCTTTCTATTCTCTGGAAGATATGCTAGCAGCTCATCAAACTGCCAATCCATTTTCCTGGGCTCACAGCTAATCAATATTCCCCAGTCTCCCTTGCTGCTAAGGAAAGGATTGATTATATTCTAGCCAATGAAATGTGGAAGGCTATTACATATGTATATTTTATATCATATTTTTATATTGTTTCCTGAACCATAAAGTATTTCCCAGATAAGGGGCCAGAGTGATAGGACAGTTGGTGAGCACTTGCCTTACATATGGTCAACCTGGATTTGATCCCTGTTACTACATATCGTCCCTCAAGCCTGCCATGAGTGACCTCAATAACTTCCAAGTACAGCCCTCAAACAAATCAAACAAAAATTCCCCAGGTAAATTATTTGCCTGAATTTGCCCAGTAGAAGAGACCTATCTATAGGAAACCAGGATGTGAAATATGGATTCCCTCTGAATCATAAATATTACTTCAGGAAAGCCCTCTTAGATAGAGTCTTGCCTGCATACACACACACACAACTAGGATCACATAACAAATGTGTGAAATTAGTGTTGGAATACTCACACTCTAAAGTGCAAGACGGTCCTTTAAAAGGATGATAAAAGATGGAAAGATAGTACAGGGGTGAGGTACTTGCCTTGCATTTGCAGACCCTGGTTCTATTGCTTATCACAGTATATGGTCCCTCAGACTCTGTCAGGAGTCAGTCAGAAATAGCCCTGCCTGAGAAAGCTGGTGTGTCCTACCCCTCAGAAAGAAAAGATGAGAAAAACTGATATATGAGATTGTTATCTCTATATATTGGCATGGACATATCTCTGATATCTATTGCTAAACATGAAAAACAAGTTGCAGAATAATTAATTCTCAAATCCAGCAAGCATTTGATGATGTTTTTCAAGTTCTAGACACTAGGGAGGAAAAAAAGCAGACAACAGGGACAAAAACTTTTCTTGTTACTGTAAAATTAAAATGCACTTTGAATGTTTATTTTAAAATTCTAAAACTGGGTTAAGGCTATAGCATAGGGGTTGAAATACACGTCTAGCATGTGCCTGACCTGGGTTTGATTCCTGGCACCATGTAGCCTCCTGATCGTCACCAGGTATGGCTTTGGATATCCCCACGCATCACTGGGTGACACTGGTGGACCCCAGGATTCTAGAGCCTGAGCAGCATGAAATCCTTGGACCCTAACACCTGAAAGACTCACTGGTGATCAAGTACTACCAAGACTGGGGACCAGAGTAATAGAACAGCGGGAAAAGAATTTGCCTTGCAAGTGGCTGTCCTGGGTTTGATCCCTGGCATACCATATGGTCCCCTGAGCACCGCCAAGAGTAATTCCTGAATGCAGAGCCAGGAGTAACACCTGAGCATCACTGGGTGTGCCCCCAAAAAAAAAAGGACTGGTCCTTGGGAGCATGAATTGGCAAATCAAAACAACAATGAGATATCTCACACCGTGGCAAATGACACACATCAAAGGAGCAAGAACAACCTGTGCTGGAGTGGATGCAGGGAGAAAAGGGACTCTCATCCATAGTTGGTAGGAATGAATGTCCAATGGTCCAGCCTTTTTTGGAAATCAGTATGGACATTCCTCCAAAAACTATAAGTTGAGTTCCCATCTGACCCGGCAATACAACTCCTGGGAATATGCCCTGGGAGGTCAAAGACACACAACAGAAATACCATCTGCACTTCTACGTTCATCACTTGATCACTTGATCACTTGACATCTCATTATTTGTCAATTTGCTCGGCGCGGCGCCAGTAACGTTTCCATTTATCCCTGTCATGTGCCAGTGTAGCCCAATGGCATCAGCTTGCTCCAGGAATACGAATAGCCTCAAACTGTTTGTTCAGGGTCTTGACGAAGACTTATGACCATCTTGTAGGTGGGTGGCCACAGATCATAGCAGCACTATTCATAATAGCCAGAATCTGGAAACAACCTGAGTGTCTGAAAATACACGACTGGATAAAGAAACTTTGGCACCAGGGAGAGACAACACAAAGAAAGAAAACTACAGACCAATATCCCTGATGAACACGGATGCTAAGATCTTCAACAAAATACTAGCGAACAGAATCCAAAGACTCATCAAGAAGATTATACATCATGACCAAGTAGGATTCATCCCGAGAATGCAAGGATGGTTCAACATTCGCAAGTCAATCAACATAATACATCATATCAATAAAAGAAAAAATAAAAACCACATGATCCTTTCAATAGACGCAGAAAAAGCATTTGACAAGATCCAGCACCCGTTCATGATTAAAACGCTCCAGAAAATGGGAATTGAAGGGACTTTCCTCAAGATAGTTACAGCCATCTACCAAAGCCCACAGCAAGCATCATTCTCAATGGGGAAAAGTTGAAAGCCTTCCCCCTGAGATCAGGGACAAGACAAGGTTGCCCACTCTCACCTCTTTTATTCAATATAGTACTGGAAGTACTTGCCATAGCAATCAGAGAAGAAAAAGGACATCAAGGGCATCCAGATAGGCAAGGAAGAAGTCAAGCTATCATTATTTGCAGATGACATGATATTATACCTAGAGAACCCTAAACACTCTACCAAAAAACTCCTAGAAACAATAGATGCATATAGTAGAGTGGCAGGATACAAAATCAACACCCAAAAGTCAGTGGCTTTCCTATATACAAATAACAAAAAGAGAAGAAAGGGATATTAAGGAAACTGTTCCATTCACAATTGTGCCACAGAAAATCAAATACCTAGGAATCAACTTACCCAAGTATGTAAAGGACTTGTACAAAGAAAACTACAAGACACTGCTCCAAGAGATAAAAGAGGACACAAGGAAATGGAAACATATTCCCAGTTCATGGATGGGGAGAATCAACATTGTCAAAATGGTAATACTCCCTAGAGCTCTGTACAGATTCAATGCAGTCCCTATGAGGATACCGGATGACATTCTTCAAAGAAATTGACCAAACGCTCCTGAAATTTGTATGGAACAATAAACCCCCAAGGATAGCTAAAGCAATCCTCGGGAAAAAGAAGATGGGAGGCATCACCTTTCCCAACTTCAAACTGTACTACAAGGCAGTAGTAATTAAAACAGCATGGTATTGGAATAAAAACAGACCTGTGGACCTATGGAATAGAATTGAGTATCCTGACACCCAACCTCAAACACATTGATCATTTAATCTTTGATAAAGGTGCAATGAGTCTAAAATGGAGTAAGGAAAGCCTCTTCAACAAGTGGTGTTGGGAAAACTGGGCAGCAACATGTAAAAAAATGAATTTGGACCTGTGTCTAACACCATGCACAAAAATCAGATCAAAATGGATTAAATATCTCAATATCAGACTTGAATCCATAAAGTACATTGAAGAAAATATAGGAAAAACCCTCCACGACATTGAAGCTAAAGGCATCTTCAAAGGTGAAACATCACTAACAAAGCAACTAGAAGAAAAGATAAACATATGGGACTACATGAAACTAAAAAGCTTCTGCACCTCAAAAGAAACAGTGACTAAGATACAAAAGCAGTCCACAGAATGGGAAAGAATATTCACCCAATACCCATCTGATAAGGGGTTAATAGCCAGGATATATCAGGCACTGGTAGAACTTTACAAGAAGAAAACAAACAACCCCATCAAAAAATGGGGAGAAGAAATGAACAGAAACTTCAGCAAGGAAGAAATTCGAATGGCCAAAAAACATATGAAAAAATGCTCATTATCATAATAATCAGAGAGATGCAAATCAAAACATCAATGAGATACCACTTTACACCACAGAGACTGGCACATATTCAAAAGAGCAAGAACAACAAGTGCTGGCGTGGATGTGGGGAAAAGGGGACACTCATCCATTGTTGGTGGGAATGCCGGCTGGTACAGCCTTTCTGGAAAACAATATGGACATTCCTCCAAAGACTAGAAATTGAACTCCCATTTGACCCAGCCATACCACTCCTGGGAATCTACTCTGGGAAACCAACAATACGCAGCGGAAACACCATCCCTACTTTTATGTTCATAGCAGCATTATTCACAATAGCCAGAATCTGGAAGCAACCAGAGTGCCCGAAAATCGATGACTGGATAAAGAAGCTTTGGTACATCTACACAATGGAATACTATGCAGCTGTTAGGAAAAATGAAGTTATAAAATTTGCCTATAAATGGATGGACATGGAGAAGATTATGTTGAGCAAAATTAGCCAGAAGGAGAGAGACAGATACAGAATGACTGCATTTATTTGCATGGCATAAATATATATGTACACATTATGATACCAATATCCAAGGTCAAGTGAAACATATATCAGGAGGTCTTGTCAAAGGTGGAAATTATCACAAACGTGTGGGAGTCAGAGTTTAGGTAAGACAGAAAATGGAACAGGGTGCTCATAATAGTCGAGAGTACTAATGCCAACCTAGAACTGAGCATTAAATAGAGGCAAAAAGGATACACATGACAACCTTTTAATGTATGTTCTGTAATCCATAGTCTGGAAGGAAAGGAAAAGAGAAAGAGAGAGAAAGGGAAAGAAATAAAGAACCTGCCATGGAGCAGGGCTGGGGAAGGGTGAGGGAACCGGGGATGTTGGTGGTGAGAGATGGGCACTGGTGGAGGGACGGGTGCTGAAACACTGTATGACCAAAACCCAAACATGAACCTTTTAATTGTATATCTTTTTTATTTGTATATCTCACGGTGGTATAATAAAATACTTTAAAAAAAACATAAAAAAAAGAAACTTTGGCACATTTACAAAATGGAATACTATGCATCTGTTAGGAAAAATGAAGTTCTGAAATTTACCTATAAATGATAGATATGGAGAGTATCACACTGAGTGAAATTAGTCAGCAGGAAAAGAACAGATATAGAATGCCTGCATTCATTTGAGAGACATGAAAAATAAGTATGATACTAATATCCAAGGTCAGGCAAAACATGGACCAGGAGGACTTGTTGGAATCTACCATAAGTATATGGGAGTTAGAGAGTCAGACGTTAGGTTAAGAGAGAAGGGACCAGTGTGCTAATGATTGTTGGAAATGGTAACGTTAGACTAGAACTGAGCATTGAATATGAGCAACGGGATGTACATGGGAACTCCAACGTGTATGTATTACCAGTCACAATGTGTAAGAGATGGGAGAGAGAGACAGAGAAGAAGAAAAGTGCCTGCCATAGAGGCATTCGGGGAGAGGGGAGGGAATCTGGGGACATTGGTGATGGGAAATATACACTGATAGAGGGATGGGTACTGGAACACTGTACAACTGAAACCCAATCATGAACAGCTTTGTAATTGTATCGGTCACGGTGTCACAATAATATTAAAAAATGAATAAATAATAAAAATAAATAAATAAAATATATTAAAAGGCCAGAGAGATAATAAATTAATTACTTAATTAATATATTAAAAGGCAGAGAGATAGTACAATAGTTAAGGAACATGTCTTGAATGTGGTCAATTTTGGTTCCATCACCCAGCACAACATCGTTCTTCAGGAATCACCAGGCAAAGCCCTGGACGACCCAGAGCATTGTCACTGTGGCCTGGGTAATCCCTGGCACCAAAAGACCCAAGCAGTATTGCATCCTGGACCTTCACCTAAACCACTGACTCAGTGGGAGAAGTCCCCCCACCAATATATTTGGAAAATTAAGAATGGAGTGATAGTATAGGGGTTAAGAGGCTTGCTTTGAATGCAACTGATACCAGTTTGATCCGAGCACTGCATATAGACCCTCAAGTCTTCGAAGCAGTGATCCCTGAGTGTAGAGCCAAGAGGCTCTGACTGTTAACTGGTGTGGTCTAAAAACAAAAAAAAATAGTAATTCTAAAGCTACACATGATTGATATACATGCATTTACTTCTTAAAGACTTGAATGACATCCACCAAAATTGTTCCTAGAAGCAAGATCTAGAGGTGGGAGGAGAAGCAAAGGGGATATACTTGCTTCTAGGTCTGGGTTCTTCTGTGTTTTCTGAATACTTTTCGTTTCTGCAGCCTTGGATGGACATACCCCCATCATGCTCAGGGCTTACTCCTGGCTCTCCTATCACCGCATTCAGGGATCATTCTTCACAGGGCTCAGGAATGCAGGGGTTAAACCCAGGCTGGCTATGTGCAAAACAAGCACCTTACCCTTACCTATACAACCGCTCTGGCCTCTATTTGAATAATTTTTATGGGAATGCTTCTATGCATCTGAATTCTTTTAGTGGTCTGAATTCCAGTGAAAAATGAAAAACTGCTCAGTGGTGACCTCTCTTTGGAACCCTCAAGGGTGACTACTTAACTAACTTGAGGACCTCGCCCACCTAAAAACGGCTTCATTTATTTATTCCCACAAGTAAGGATTCTTTTGATCAATGGTTTCTGCGGCAACAAAAGTTTAAGAATGCTCATGATTAGAAGATGGAAATACACAGGAATAAGAATAAGAACCTCATCTAGAGACAGTACGCAGTCTGATCCCCGATTATTTAAGGGCTTTCTTTGTTCTGCTTGTTTTACAAAGGCTCCACAGCCTGTAAGGATCAAATGCACCTTTTTAAATGTCAGGGAGCACTCAGTGAGCATTGCAAATGAGTTCTGATATGGAAAATACCCTTTTGCATTACAAAGTTTTGTTTTATTTTATTTTTAAACTGTTAGCACCTAGAGGACCCCTGTAATAGTGAAGATAACGTTAATCCAGTAACACATTTACCATTGCAAACCTCCAGCACAGAATTGCATAGCTTTCCTTGGATGGAATTTTAAATCAGCATAAAGGATTAAAAGTATTATCTAGCCAGTGAAGAGGGTCTTGGAAGCAGGATGGATTACGGGTAAGGGTCATGATGTGTACCACCTTTGTGTTCCATGAACGCCTTTGGTCCTTCCATGATTAATATGTCTGATATAATTCTGGAATGTGGTGCCCTTTTTTCTGTTAACTTCGCATTTCATCTTTCCAAAGGCCCACACAAAGCTGAGCCAGGCTTCATGTTCTTCTTTCACACTGGCTTACATGATTTGGATTTGAGTGAAAGCAATGAAAACAGCCTCACACTTTACTAGTCCTCTTTTAGTGTTTGATTGACTGGGGAGACAGCATGCCTTCTCTTGGATGAGCACATCCACCAAAACCATGAATTAAGGTTTACTTAAAAGAATAGATGTCTGGAAGAATACAGAGTAAGTGGATGAAATGACACACAAGCCAAAAGTAATCAAAGTTTATTCTTGTTGTAGGGGGTGGGCTCCCCAGCAGTGGTTCTGCAGGCTACATCCCTGTAATACTTGGTCTAGTGTTCAAAGCTTTGGCCTGGAGAGGCAGTGTGCTGAAGGCCCGACTTAAATAATCGGGGAGAGGCAGTAAGCGAGGCCAGCAGGACCACACCAGGCCTCAGGCAGCAAAGGAAGACATGCAACACTAGGTGTGCACCCTAGCCCCTTTGTTATCTCTCTGCCTTAGTGTTTTTCCCTCTTATCTTTTAAGTTTACTCCTAACATTCTCTTTTAGATTTAAGTTAGAGCAAAATTAAGAGCAATTTTAAGGAAGAAGGCCTCTCTTAGATTCAGCTTTCTCTGGCATGGCTAATCCAGAAAATTCAATTTTAATAGCTGTGCATTTTTTTAATAAAAATGAAAATTATCGGGGACGGAGCGATAGCTCAGCGGGTAGGGCGTTTGCCTTGTACGCAGCTGGCCCATGCTGGCCGGGTTCGATCCCCAGCATCCCATATGGTCCCCTGAGCACCCCCAGGAGTGATTCCTGAGTGCAGAGCCAGGAGAAACCCCGAGCATTGCAGGGGTGTGACCCAAAAAAAAGCAAAAAAAAAAGTAAATTATCCAGATAATCCATTCCATGCCACCTGTGACAACCTGCTTCCCATACTTCCCCTTTTTCTCCAAAGATCCCATCTTTCCACTTTACCCTTACCCCAAGGCACAGCAGCCCTGGGGTGGCCAGTGGTAATGATTGGAGTCAGTTATGAAAGGAAATACAATGCCATAGTACTTACTGAAGAAACATGAGAGCAAATATTTTGGAGGGCCAGTGACATCTGTAGACCCACAGCACTGAACAAGCAAGATCCCTGACTTGATTTTCTAGGACCGTTGATACTCTTACTTGGTGAGTGACTCAACTGCTTTGTGCGTCTCGCAGAAGATTGGTAGGATGGCAATATCTATTCCATGTGGTTAGTATGAGACAAGTGATATAAAATTTGTCGATTGCTTTAGATATGATGTCTGGCATATGGGAAACACTAAATGTTACTATTCTGGCTATTAACATCACAAATAGCAATACATTAAAATTGTATTTAAAATTATTTTCTTTTTAAATTAAAAAATTGGAGGATTTGGGGTCCCAACCAGCAGTGCAGGGGCTACTCTTAGTTCAGGAATGGCCCCAAGAGGTGTTCAGGGGCCAAGCGGTATCAGGAATTTATAGACCTCCTGCAGGCAAAGCTTGTACTCAGCCCATTCAGCTGGCCCCCAGTGGTACATTTTTATTTAAATTTAATTTTATAACCATGATCCAAATTGTGAAGTTTCTTGGATATAGAGTTTAATGAAAATCAGGGAAAGATTATCTAATGACAGGTGCTATAAGAAGTGAATGATTTAACATTACTACCAACTTTAACAGTATAATGATTATTAAAAAAACTGTGAGCAACCGTACTCACTGGGTAACTTAGATTAACTGATAAATTCCTAGAAATACACAGATTTCTAAAAAATGACTAAAATATAGTGAAAAGCAAGGTGATTAACAAAGTGAAAAAAAATTCAGAATAAAAGTCCAGCATCAGAGATTTTCTGAGATGAATTTTACAAAACTTTAAAGAAGAATTAATATCAATCCTTCTCTGGGACTTAAAAAATTCTAAAATCACAACATGAAAAGAAATTATTGCACATTCCATAAAGCCAACATTACTCTGATATTAAAGCTAATACATGATAATAGAAGAAAACAAAACTAAAGATCAACTTCATTATGAATATTGAAGAAAATATTCACAATGAAATATTAGCAAACAAAACTAAGCAACATATCACAAAGTTATACACCCTGACCAAGCAAAATATATTCCAGAATTTTGAGGATGGTATAATATCTGAAAACATAGGGCTCGATTAATTTGCTCCTTGAAATTAACAAAGATAAATATACATTATCATCTCAGCTGATACCAAAAATTCGACAAAATTCTACAATTGTCATAATAAAATATACATTAAACTAGAAATAAAAGAAAAGAATTCCTTTAATGTTTAAATGCAATTTATTTTTAAACGTTTATGGGGCTGGAGAAATAGTAGAGGGGAGGACGCTTGTCCTGCATGAGGCCAACCTGGGTTCCATCCTTGGCATCCTATATGGTCTCCTTAGAACCAATGAGAGTAATTACTATGTGCAAAACCAAGAATAATCCTTGAGCTTCATTAGGTACACTGTCCTTCCCCAAAAAATGCTTCATATTATACTCAATGTTTAAAGACTGAAAGATTCTCTCCCTAAAATTAGGAATAAGACAAAACTATCATATCCATCACTCTGACATAGTATTGAAAATTCCACTTAGAGTAATTAGTAAAGGAAAAGAAAAAGAACATGCAAACATAAAATAGAAAGCAAACTGACTTCATCCATTGGTTATCACCTTGTAATAATTAAAATAAAATAAGGAGCACCAAGTAAATAGACACCATATTTCCTGATAATAGAGTATAAGCTATAGTAATTAAACCATATAACATTGCCATAAAATCGACACATAGACCAGTGGAACAAATAGCAAGTCCAGAGTAAATTCGAACTACACACAGGCCTCAACAATGGGGAAAATAGTCTCTTTAGAAAATAGTGCTTGGCTTCGATGTTCATCACAGCACTATTCACAATAGCCAGAATCTGGAAACAACCTGAATGCCCAAGAACAGAAGACTGGCTAAAGAAACTGTGGTACATCTACACAATGGAATACTATGCAGCTGTCAGAAAAGACGAAGTCACGAAATTTACATGCAAATGGATGAACATGGAGAGGATCATGCTGAGTGAAATTAGTCAGAAAGTAAAATAGAATAGACTGCTTTCATTAGTGGTATATAAATATATACTAGTGCTTTACTAATTATGGGAAATGTTAATACCGCACTAGAACTGAACATTGAATGTACACAAAGGGAGTTACATGATAATCCCTAAATGTCTGTAGGGCAAGCCACAATGTGTAAGAGAGAGAAAAAGAGATAGAGAGAGAAATAAGAGAAATAGTGCCTTTTAGGGACCTTGGTAGTGGGAATGGGCACTGGTGGAAGGACTGGTTCTGGAAAAATGTATGACTGAAATCCAATCATGAACATCATTTTAATTGTATTTTGCATGGTGGTACAATAAAAAAAAATAAAAAACAAAAAGAAATAAAATCGTGCTTGGAACTCTGAATAGCCATATACATGAATGACAATCCAACAATTCCATTGCATATATGTACCCTTGAAGAACTAAAAGGAGGCACTGAGATATATTTACATGCATGTTAATGTTGCATAATTTCTAATAGCCACAAGTGGAACACCACTTGTGTTGTTCATCAACAGATGAAAGAAAAACAAGGGCAATATGTACATGCAATGGGAATATTACTGTCATAAAAAGGAATACATTTCTGATATATTAGAAAATGGATGAACCTTCAGATATACGTTAACTGAAAGAAGTCAGACAAAAAGGGACAGTTATATTTCTGTCATATAGAAAAGTTCATAAAGACCAAAAAAAGATAAACCAAATAGATTAAATAGATAATATAGGAACTAGGGGAAGGAGAAATGGAAAATTACTTAACAGGAACAGAGTTTGGGATAATAACAATTTTTGTAAACAGTAGAAACAGCTGTACAACATTGAGACTGTAATAATGCTACTGAATCATACACTTAAGATAGTTAAAATGTCAAATACTAAGTGTACAATTTAGTGGTATTATATACATGGTATATATGACTATGTAAATCTACAAACCTTGTGAAAATCAGTAGCAGTATCATGCTCTTTTCTGTACAAATCCACTAACAAAATTGCTATGCATAATAGAGAAAATTGAAAGTGCTCTTCACATGTTAGAATTTAGAAACATAATTTTAATTAATAGTCAGGTGCCGCTTGAGGGGGATAAGTTCAGAGAAATACATTGACAGGACAGCTAATTTCATTGTGCCAACATCAGAGAGTGTAATGACACGAGCTAGGTGGGGACAGCCTATTCCACACCTATGCTATAGAAACAGCCTGTTGGGACATCATTATACGTGGTCCATTACTGAAAGCACTGTTAGCATGGTCAAACAGTAAGAACAGGTAGAATTTAATTAACTAAAAACCCCAATTAGTTCTGACTAATGTATTAATAAAAAGTCTATCATTGTTTAAAATGAATTCAGTGCTCTCAGGGATTAAACTTTTAACACTGAGGATATTCATAAAAAAATTGGATGACCAATGAGCAGGGAGATTCTGGAAGGACTTCATACATTTAAATACAGGGTGGTAAACATGACAAGTGTTTAAACGCCTTCCACTTTTCAGAACTGGAGCCCTCTGATAGCTGCACACACTCAGAAACATTCCCCCAGGCTAAGCCCTTTCTTTTATCTCTGTCAGTTGTGGGTTTGAGCACTCCTGAAAATGTTACTATTTTGGGCTTGGTGACAGTACTGTCACCAAGTACTGTCTCCACTGACAGTATTCTTTGTTATCAATCTCCGCCCCTCCCAATCTACATAGCTCATCCATTTTTTTCATAAAGTAGTCCACCTTAAATCATTTATAAAGCATTCTGTGAAATAAACTTGTATAACTATGGGTCTCTACAATAAAGCGTATCCAAGAATAATACCCAACATAGAATCATACTAAAGATGCGAATGTAGTTTCCATGCAAACTGCTGACCTCAAATATGCAGCCTATTCAGAGACTGAAACAGTGATAGCTATCGCCAGTGCTTTATTTCTGCTTCCAAGGGACTGTGTCTTATTCATTCTTGGTCTTACTAATGGCACACTGCACCAATCTCTGCCTTTTAGGCATCCAGTCAAGGTGTCTAGAGTTGCCTTTTCATTCCTAGACTTCCTGTATGCCGTAAATTTTCTAAGCGGGTGAAGAGAAGAGATGAATCTAAAGCTCAAATCTATAAAGCTAGAGGAAATGGCTTAGTCATCCAAATACAGAACTGGGCCACAGAAGGCATGTTTAAATAATGATTTGGAAAACAGTATAGAATCAAACACATCTGTGCCTTCTACTCTACCTGCTGTCTTTCCTGAAATGAAATGCTTAAATTTCCATTACAGAGGCAGGGATGCCCATCTACAGAAAATCAGGGCTGAACTCCAATCTACTCTGTGGGTCTTCAGGATGACTGCCAGCTGATCAGAAAACATGGAAGGTGGGGTGGGCAGGATGAGCACAGCTGGCTCACATAGCGACAAACAGCCACAGCCGCAAAGCATGCCATTTTTTGATTCGCGGGCTGAGCCAATTCATCTGGGAACTCTCAGAGAAAGAAGTTGGAAATGACATTTCAGTTCTGATTTTCCTAGTCAAGTCGCAGTGACTCAAAAATAGCATTCATTTGAATGGTAGCAACACTATGACACTTGAGTCCCTTTTCCTTTTGTCTTATGAGGGTGGTTTTAGGTGTCTGGAAGATTTCACAGTATACTGAAGGGGCTAGGTGCTGGGAACAGGACCGTGCCCACACCTCATTTTTAGAAAATGGATTATTTTGTCCGCAGTTGACTCTTGGGCTTCCTATCATTCGATCTGAACCCTGGTCCTAATGTACAGTGAGGCGTGCTATTGGCATTTGCAGAAACCTTGACATCCCACACTGCAGTTTGTGATTGGTGTCAGACAAAGGAGCGTGTTCAATGACTGCCAGCCCGATGATAAGGCCAGTTATTAACTGAGAAGTAGTATCCACGAGTCTAAAGACTCATAGTGGTGGCACTGAAGCATGCCGGGGAGAAGATAAAATTTAATTAATAATTTCCTTAGAGGCCAACTGTCTATTACAACTATGTTCCTTGCTGTTTTCTGCAATGACCTTATAGCTCATAAACATTACAGATACATGCTCGGTCATAGTCTCATCCCTGGGTTCAATTTATAGCTCAGGTTACATTGCATATAATTAGGTAGATTGAAGATATTTCAGATGCTGCGGTTAGAAAAGTCAGCAGCTCTGCATTAAGACAATCATGTGTCTCATTCCCTCTGTTTGACCTAATGTCTAGGATAAATGGTATAATGTCTTCGATCAAAAACATACATTATGTTTTTGGGGTGTAACTTAGCAACAAACTGCATTCCCTTGCAGGCATAACGTCTTGGGTTTAATCACTGGCATAGCAAAAACAATAATAAGACACACCCAACCATGCATTTTGAACAGAACTGAAGAGAAAGGTGGTATCTTTTGAGTTACAGGGACACTTTAGAATTATGATGCTCATGCTTGTTTTCCTCCTCCTCCTCCTCCTCCTCCTCCTCCTCCTCCTCCTCCTCCTTCTCCTCCTCCTCTCTCTTCTTCTTCTCCTTCCTCTTCCTCTTCCCTCCTCCTACTCTTCCCTCCTCCTTTTATTAGAATGGCTCAATCCGTTATTTGAATCACAAAATACAAAGAATGACATACTGTGGGGTATATTTTCTCTCTTATAGTAAATCAGCTGTTCATTTAATATATAGCCATGATTCTCTTTGGTCCTGTTATTTATCGAGCATTTTTAGAGCTGTGGGAGAAACTCATACACACAATTTAATTATCTCTAGAAGCAGACACCTGGCACAAAGTTTGGGAAATGGTACATGTTTGCTAAATCAATCAGCTGTTTGTGGAATACTTTATTTTGAACTTAAAACATAGATAGTATTTACATGGTCATAATAATTTTTTAAAGATTAATTAAAAATGATATTCTTAGGTGTTTACCAAAGTGGGCAGTACTACCCCAGAAAGTACTGGAATCCCTAATATTTGGGAACCTCTGGTCCAGATTTCCTAAAATTGAGAATCAATGTTTGTTGACTACTTAGCATCCTGGTTCAGCTTTAAAGTTTTATTATCCGAAAGCAAAAGTTCTCCTCACTTAGCCTACAAGAATAAAACTCAAGTTATAAATATGGGACTTATCTATCTTCACCTTTGACTTTCAAATTTTCTGTTCTATGCCGGCACCTCTCAGTTTTCTCCAAATATTCCAAGCTTTGCTTTAGTGCAGTAACTGGCCAGAGCAGAACCTCACAAACTTATTGATATATGAGATAAAAAGTAGAAAATTCATCAGTTAGCCATTTTCTATTGTCCTTCTCTCTCATTAGAAATTCTCTCCCAATTTACTAGTCCACTGAATCTCTCTTCTCTATTTTTCAGAGCTCTATTCTTCAGAGCAGTGATCAAAAATGGCTGCATATTGGAAATATAAGGCTCCCATTCTTAGAACTGTTACACACGAAGTAATTAAGAGTTGAAAACTTCTACCACATTGAGCAGTCATCAAAAAATTAAAAAGAGGGGCTGGAGTGATAGTACAGTGGGTAGAGTGTTTGCCTTACATGCAGCCAACCCAGGTTCGATCCCCAGCATCCCATATGGTTTCCTGAGAACTGCCAGGAGTTAATTCCTGAGTGAAGAGCCAGGAATAACCCCTGAGCATCGCCAGGTGTGTCCCAAAAAAGCAAAAAAATAAAATTAAAAAAGACTGGAATTTCAAACAGACTACATGGATCTAAAGATGACACATGGAAGAACAGTGAAGGAAACACGTAATACTTGAGAAGTATTGAGGAAGATATATCAGATCACAAAAACAGTGATAGCAGTGCTGAATCTTTGGGTAGAAGATTATATTTTCTGTACTGTAATAAGACTGTATTTCCAACACTGTGGTAAATTTCCCTGAAGTATCATAGTGAAACTATCATCTACAAATCAATAACAAATAAGGTATTAACTCAGTTTTTCAGACTAGAAAAATGTTTGCTAAACTGTCATGAAGAAATTATGTATATTATTTGACTGCTTAATCAGTTTTTGTGAATATTCACCACATTCAAATCTTGCACCAAGGACAATTTTCATTACTTAAAATGACTTTTAAATCATACTGGCACAATAAGAAAAAATGCTTCACATAATAGTTGCATATGGACTAGTAAAGACCTAAGACATTTTCTTTGCATGCAACTCTGCCTCAAATCCCTGCATCACAAACGGTCCTCTGAGCACTGCCACGGGTCACTCCTGAGGAATGGCAAGTATGATTGCAAACCCAAACATAAATAAAAGATTTTTATATGTTGGAGTAATATGTGATAATTATGTGGGGAAATGCAGTATATTCTCACATTATTTTTCAGTGAGGAAATGAAAACAGTTACACTATATACGTTTGTCCCCAAATAACACAACTACTAACAATTTTGTCAATCTGTCAACTCAGGTCTAAATCTAAAACTGCTTGTAGCCACCAGCTTATTCTTCTCTTTTTTCTCATCACAAGCAGATGCGAAAGTGTATAAACTTAGACTACACGTTTGAAGAAGAAAACTTAGGCTGTCTGATGACAATTCTTCAATGTAGATACTCAAGCACCTGGATGTTTAGTCCAGAGGAACACAAACATCTGGAGGTTTGGATAAATGGATGCTCAAACAAACGTTTCAGATTTTATCTGCATGTTTGGCACATATAATACTAAGGTAAGGCATTTGTCTTGTAAGCAGAACATAGAGCTCTAAACTGAAAAACAAGATAGAAATTTTACACAAAAAAGCACATACTGCTTTATCATCATTAATGGGAAAATTAATTTTCCTCCTTATCTATTCTAGGAATCAGAGTCTCCCTGATGTGCTATTTTATGAAAACAGGTTATGCAGATTGGTCACTTCAACTCCGGCAAGTCAAGAGAAAAGGAAGAGGCTGTGAATGAAGCGAGTAATACAGATACTTCACCAGCCACCGCCACAACATAACCAAGATTCTCTTATAACTATTGAAGGTCTAATACCAATGCCTTAAGCCAAAGTGAGGATGCCATTCTCAATCTTTTTTTACATTTAGAATATTTCAGTCTCCATATTAAACTAAGAACTTCTAGATCCAAAAAGTTTTCCTTAAGATCTAAAACTTTACTCCTGTGCCATAACAATGATCTCTCACTAACTTCAAAAGTTGCTAAGTCCAAACAAAGTCTCATAATAATGCCTCAAGCTTGGCTTATCAACAGTGACCTTACCTCTAGTAGATTTTCTTTTTACATTTTGGGTAATACCCAGTGATGCTCAGGGATTAGTCCTATCTCTGCATTTAGGAATTACTCTTAGTGGTGCTTAGGGGACCATATGCAATGCCGGGGATTGAACCCACGCCAGCCACATGCAAGGCAAATGCACTTCACACTATGATATTGCTATGGTCTTGCTTGCTTAAGTTTTACTCATTGCATAAATAAAATTTCTCTATCACTTTTCTCTTTCCCAGTTTTGGATAATCTTGGTAGTGCTCAAGGGATATTCCTACCTCTGTGTTTAAGGGGCCATATGTGGAACTCAAGATTTGAACCCGGTTAACTGCATCCAAGGCAAGTACGTTATCTCCTTACTGTCTTTCCAGCATAACAGTTATTGTCTTTCTTGCCTATTTTCAGTTTTAAAAAGCAGATTTGGGCTAAGAGATAGTACAGTGTGTAAGGTACTTCCTTGTACTCCTAGGGCTTAGGTTCAATCCCCAGCATCCCATACAGTTCCTCAAGAGCATCAGGAGTGATCCTTGAATGTAAAGTCAAAAGCCCTGAGTAGGGTTTTTGGGGTTTTTTTTGTAGAGCTAGTTGTGACCCCCAAAAAAATAACAAAATAAAAACAAAATAATAAAAATCAGGTTCACAAAATATGACTATCTTAAGAACATCTTTGTATATCTCACGGTGTATAATAAAATATTTTAAAAATCAGATACACAGCTCTCCAGACTGTGCCTTATGTATACTGATCACCTCAATTTCTGAGCTCCCTTTGATTATTTCATGCATCAAAAGCTTCACATGAGGGGCAGAGAGATAATACAGTGGGTAGGATATTTATCTTGCATGTGGCTGACCCGGGTTCAACATCTGGCATCCCATAGGGTCCCTCAAGCACTGCAGGAGTGATTTCTGAATGCAGAGTCAGGAATAAAGACTGACAGAGTCAAGAATAAAGGCCAACAGGTGTGGCCCCAAATAAACAGACAAAATAAAAGTCTGACCTAAGGGAGAAGAATGTGTGTATAAGAGAGAGAGAAAATGAGAGGCCACTTAGGCCACTTACTCATAGATGGGGAGGGAGAAAGAAAGAAAAATAATGCTGTAGGCTAACTTAAGATTTATCAATATTCATTTTGTCTTTAAATTGATGGCATGAGGGTGGGGAAAAACTGTTATATTTGAATTCAAATTCAGCTTTTTAAGCAAAAGTCCCCTCAATGTGTAAAAAGTTTATAGGTATGGTACAAGTTTTTAAGATATGGAAAATTTAGAAGCTCTGTGTGGTCTGATGGGATTTGCGTGCATAGCCAACTGCACAGCCCCTGGAGGCGAGGCATCAGAGAATGTGTGATGACCCACTTGGTTGTGGCTGTTACAGAGGCACACAGGGCCAGAGCCACTCCAGGTTTCATGGAGAACTTTGGCTACACTGTAAGACCAGCAAGACTGAAGCATAGATATTCATATGTTACTGCTAGAAATATGACAGGCACTATATAAGATACACTCATAGTGTGAGGCCTGGTTTTGTTAAAAATATACATGAATAGAATAAAGAGACAAGATTTTCCATTCAAATGTTCACCGAACATATTTTTTGGTGTCTGAAAGTTTCCTTTGTTTTTGGTCTAGGATTTTCTCTTCAGTTGTTGATAAGTAAGATAAGTTAAAAATTCTTGTTTCTCTATTTCTTGGAGCAATAGTACAGTGGGTAGGGCATGAGCTTTGCACATGGCTGACCTGGGGTCAATCCCTGGCACCCCATATGGTCCCCCCAAATCTCCTGGGAGCCATCTTTGAGCACAGAGCCAGGAGTAAGGCCTGGGCACTACAAGGTGTGATTCAACCCCTCAATTTTCATTTCTCTATATATACTTCTCCCAATTTTACAGTCTACAATCTTTATAATTAAACATGATGCTATTATTATGATTCTTTTGGTGCAGGGGTCACACTTAACTTGCTAAGGGCTTCCTCCTGACTCTGTTCAGGGATCATTCCTAGTGGCGCTCAGGGGCCTATAAGTGGTGCTGAGGATCCTGTCAGCCACAAGCAAGGCAAATATCTAACCCATTGTATTATCTCTCTGGCTCAAAGTCATGATATTTTAGAAATAGTTAATAGTTAATGTCAGAGAGTTTAAATAGGTAAAAATCCAAAGCTTTGGTGACACAAAAGAAACTTCCTGGGGCTGGACACCTTTCCTTGCAACTATCAGCAGAGCACCATTGCAGTTAACGCCTGTACAAGCCCTCCATGATCACTTTCTATCTCTATCACTATCTTCCCGCTCATCATCGATTTGCTCAAGCGGGCACCAGTAATATCTCCATATTCCCTGTCTCATGCTAGTAGAGCCCAAGGGCATCTCCTTCTTCCAGGAACATAAAGAGCCTCAGACAACAATATTAGGTCATGGAATGACCTAATATAATTATTACTGGTATTTGGCATATCAAATACGACACGGGCAGCTTGCCAGGCTTGCCGTGTGGGTGGCATACTCTTGTAGTCACCTCTAAATACAGCATTTATTGATGAACCACGAGGCTGCTTGAGGCCACACGCCAGGCAGTGATAGGCTCATCTGCTGTTGGGTGCAGTTCTGATGAGAGGAAGTCTGATGTGGAAGATGGCAGCCCTCATGGAGTGGGGGAGTTGTCTGGCTTGTTGTGAGGTCCTGCTGGGGTGACAGGCCAGGGCTAAAACCCGCCATCCCCGGGTGCCTAGTGAGCGGCTGGGCACGATAGGTATGATGTTTTTCCATGATAGGTATGATGTTTTTCCATGAACAGGAAATGAAGCCTCTCAGAACCGAGGGGTTTAATCACTTCATATTAATTTCATTCTAGGGCATTTTTTCCCCATCATCTTGTTGAAGAATAGGAGGAGCAAGAAGCTGTTTCTGCTTTACTGAACCACATTAGTAACTACACCAGGAGAATATCATAGAGGGAAATAAGATGGGAGTGTTTGATACATCTTTCTCTGTGCAGGGTGAGAACCAAAATTGCGCACAAAGGAAGATATTCTGCTACAATGAAGGATGGGTTAGATGTATTGAAAACCTCATGCACTGTGAATTGGTGAAAATTGGAACCAGCATGGATGGTCTTTGAGGTGACTTAGCTAATTGTAATAAGTCAGAAAACGAAACGCAAATGTATGATTTTGCTTATATCTGAAAAATAAAGCAAGCAAGCAAATTCTAATGCATTAATAAGAATGACTGACTGCCAAATAATTATTAAAACTTTTTCTAGTTCATAAACTTTTATTCCCTAATGAAAGAACATGACCTGAAAAAATATGACGCAACTTTTTGATGAACTTAGTCTTAAAACACACTGCCATGTCTGAATCAACATATTCACGAGTCTGTAGAACACTGTGATCAGAAGCCCCTCCCCCAACCCCCCCACTCCTGACATTTCTGAGCTTTACAGCAACTCTAAGAACTGGTCCTCTATCTCCCTCTTTTCTGTGACACACTTATCAATACTAATTCAGAAGCATTAATGTGGTTCACCCAGGTTGCTATGTGCTCCATAACACAACCATCTGTGGGACCAGCTGTGGTAGGGTGCCTGCCTTATATGTGGTCCGATCTGAGTTTGATCCCCAGCATACCATATGGTCCCCTGAGCACTGCTGGGAGTAATTCTTGAGGGCAGAGACAGGAGCAACCCCTAAGCATCACCAGATATGGTTAAAAAAAAAGACAATGAGCTGGGCCTCATTATGGAGTTGGTCCTTTCTGCTCACTGCACATTATGTTAAGGAAGATGCTGCCCTTTTTAGAAATTCCTGGCAAACCACAAGACCCCATTCTCCGGGGCCATAATTGAGAACCATTCCCATGGTATGCACAGGTCTCGGGAGATACCTACACTGCTCGGTGATTTCTCTGTGCTCTTATTTGATCACTGTTCTCTTTGCAGGGGTATGTGAGGTTACACTCATGGTTCTCAGGGATTACCCTGGCACTGTGCTTAAGGTCACTTAGCCTGTTGAGCTTTCCCTGACTCCTGTAGCCCCTCAGTTTACTGTTCTCTCTCCCTTTCTCCCCACTCTTTCTTTCTCCCTTTCTGATTCTCTGTCTTTCTCCCTTTCCTCTCTCTCCTCTGTCTTTTTGTTTCTCTGTGTCTGTTTTTCTCTCTCATTCTCTCTCTCTCCCTCCCCCCACCAAAGCTTCAGTGATGTTAGTACTTCTTGGTATCATTTGGACAGGGATAATTTGGTATTTTTCTCCCTGCCTATCTCTATCACTCCCCAAACTGAATGAAAAAAGCAAAAGAATTCCCATTTAAGCATAATAAAGTCTAACAAGTTCCTTCTTATTAAAATCCTGTCTTCAGAGAAAGAGTGAAGTCTTCTGAAAGCAAGAAAAAGATGGATAGGGCCTCCATAATTTCTTTTTAATCCAACCATCTCAGGAAACTTTTCTCTCATACAAAATTAACAATAATAGAACCTAGTATTTACTTTATGCTTATTATGATCCTAGTCAAATGCATAAAGACTTTGTTATTTTCTTCTTTCATGAATATTTCCTATACCCAACCCACATTTACAGATGAAGAAACTGAAGCACTGGAAAGTGAAGGATTTGTCCAAGATACTTGACTCCAGGTCAAGGATTTGAACTTTAGGTCTGTCAAAAACCAGACAAACAAAAACAATGCTTATAATCACCCGTTCCTTTCCTCCTCGTGGCTCGGCTAGTGACTACAAAATCATCAAAGCTAATGTTCATGATTATTACAGGAGGAGGGGGACCACATCTCCTGGAATTCTCAAATATGTGGTACAAAAAAGCAGGTAAACTGCTATGTTCCAGCCACGACTATGTGTGCTATGGCAAAAGGATCCAATTTTTTTTTTCTTTTTTGGGTCACACCCAGCAATGCTCAGGAGTTTCTCCTGGCTCTGCACTCAGGAATTACTGCTGGTGGTGCTCGAGGGACAATATGGGATGCCGGGGATCCAACCTGGGCCGGCATGGGCTGGCTGCGCTCAAAGCAAACACCCTACCCGCTGGGCTATCGCCTCCGTCCCATAAAGATCCAGTTTGTTATGGAAAAATGCTCAAACGACTATTTTTAACATTAGAAAATCATGAGTTTTAAAGTGCTTAACTCATGAAATACTAAAATATTAGACCAACTCAATCAAAGAGTTCAGCTCATGGGCCACCAATTGCACTCCCTGATTTTTTCTTTCTTTAATCTCAAATTTTGATCATTGTGATAGTAACATCTCAGGGCAATAGCTCACATCATCCCTCACTCAACATTAAATCTCTCTTTCCTCTTCACTCTTCTTTCCCACTTTTTCATTTTTCTCTCTCTCCTTCTTCCCTTCCTTTACACCCCCCCTCTTTTCTCCTCCTCACCCCTGCTTTCACACCACTGTGGTGGAGAACTGAGCAGCAAACTATTCTTCCCATCTCTGTTCTAGGTGGTAGTGTCACAACTGAGTGAGCTCAGTAGAAGCCATCTTCCCCAGCTGGTGACAAGAATCTGTCCCTCTCCATGCTCCAGGCTGTTGTGTTAGCATCTCTGGGTACGCCTCAGGCTTTCTCACTTCCTTCAGCTACAAACTGGCTTCTACTAAAACTAGCTATTTTTTTGTCTTGAAGAAAACAATTTCTTAAAAATTCTGAACATATCTAAAGTTCATGGCTAATTTTCTCTGTTCAAGTTTTAGAGATGATAGCAAATTCCACACATGATTTTTCTCTTTAGCACCCACCTCCTGGCTTAAATTTATTTATTTATTTATTTTTGGGTAAGAGTTATTGCACACCGGAGTAGGGGAGTTGAGATTTCCAAAGGAACCGTGCAATCTTGGCATTAGGTAATTTGGAAAAGTACTTTCAAATCTACCCTGAAGGATACTTCTTAAATGCAGTTCTTTGGTTTGTATGTGGACCTTTAGCATAAAATCGGAAGCAAACCTCTCTACTTTTGGGGTTAGCCTGACACAGAAATCTATATTTATTTATTCTCTTGATTTCTTCCAGCAATTTTAGGTTCATGAAATCAATCTTATTTACTAGTATATCCTTCCATTTGGTACAAACGTTAGTAGGTATTTGTTGAATAAGTAAATACAGTGAAAGAAAGGCTCAGATCTGTTTGGAGCAAGATAACATCTATGCTGTGATTTATTCATTCTGATATGTTGGAATGAACTCAGGTCCCTCAGGAGGGTGCTTGACTAACAAAAAGTGGCTGGTATTGAGATCACTGTGAGACCTTTGTTTTGCTGTGTATGATGAAACTTGAGGACAACAGCTAATTTTACAGGAACAAGGGAGGGAGAAGAAGGATTTCTGAGTACATGTGCGAATGAATGTGAAGAAACAAATATATAAACTTTAGAGCAAATGGTCAAGGTAGGGAGTGAGAAAAGAGACCATGGGTATTATGTAACCCTAATATCACCTTAAAGCGTTCAGTAAAATAGTTCCTATAATCAATGATTTTGTTAAACAATCAATATTCAATAACTTATTGCATGTATGCTCAACATAGAGAAAATAGGACTGTGATCATAACACAATCATTCCTTGGTGAAGCAAGATTTAGAGTAAAACTACAAGAGAAACAAACCCTTATACTCTAACATGAGTCAATGCTCAGGGAGAACCACCACTGATGAATGACTTTAATCATGGGCTTAGTGTCTGTCAGATATAGCTCTGATGATGTGGTTGCAATGAAGATGGCCAAGACCCCTATCCAGAAGCTAGTCTTAGCACTGTCTTAGCAGTGGAAGAGCACCAGTGGGAAGGGAAGTAGAGAAGGAGTGATAAATGATGATACAGAATGGAGGTTAAACGGTCAGTGTTGGTCTCTTGAAATCTGAAAGTTGAACTGAGACCTCAAGAATGGGTAAAGTTCAGGAAATCAAGATCTGTAGATAAAATTCTCCCAAAAGAGGGAGGAGCTACACGCAAGAGGCCCTGAAGAGGTAGAAGCCAAGTGATATTGGGGGTGAGGGTATAGAAGATGGTGGTAGGCAGACATATCAGAGAGAGAAAAAATACAATCAGATATGTGAGAATAATAGGAGTTCTCCAAAAAAACTGGAAGAAGATGACTAAAATGCAAAGGTAAAATGTAATCACAACACAGTGGCCTTGGCACGCATCCTCTCTGGAGGGACATTCTCAAACACTTGCTCTCCAGGGGAAGGAAATAATGTAGTCTAGTTAATTGCCCTTCGGGACTGCTCTGTGTATGAATGTAAAACTAGGGATTATCCAGCCTCTAATGCAAAGGAAAAGGGCATAGTGGGTCACTGGTTTTCCAGAAGACTCTTCTCACTTGAGGGAGAGTGCGAATGCCAATTACCCTCATTTCTGGGGAAGGAAACCAGAAGAGGAGAAACATCCAGAGAATTGTGCTTCCGATTGGCTTGTGAATGAATCATAACAAACACCCCAAAATTAAGAGAATAGAAAAAAACTCTTTTACTCTTGGGACCTTAAGTGATTAGAAAGAGTTGTTATTTGGCTGATTTTCACACTTCATTAGCATATGCATAATTTAACAAGGGAACATGCTGAGGGCTGGCACGGGTGAGGGGCAGTGCTCCATACTCAGAGTCTGGAAACTGGGGCAGTAGCATTGGGAGAGCTTAATTATGCCAGCAAGGCAACAGAAATGAGCCTGCAAGGGAGGAGGAGTGCATGGTGGAGTCTTGGAACAAGCTCGGCTAGACAACCCCACATCTACTTTCCCCACATGCACACCTCACTGGCAGCTCTGCCTGAATATTACCCTCGAGTGCAAGTTGCTGGTGTAATCCCTCAGTCTCATCACTGTTCTCACCAACACCATCACTCAGTCTTATTTTATTCTTCAAAAGTCTAGAATGCCAAGAAGAGCGAAGTGTTATTATTCCACACCTTCCACTTGGCATGGAAAAGAGATCCTATTTGGAGACTGGATAAAAATAAACCCTAGAAAGGTGAAGTCTACACATTTTAGTTCCATATACTATAATTTGATCCATGAGCCAAACAAACAGCTAAGACAAATTTACAACGAAGGCATTAAAATTAGTCAACCTTTTCCTCTTCCAGTCAAAAGTGTGTCCTTTAACTTACAATGGAAGATTCAAAAGAGAGAAAGAAGGCAGGCAAAAATAGGCATCTTTCACTATGCCTGGGAATCTGTCTTTCTGGTCTTGTTACTATGCTTTGGGGATGTACAAGTATAAGTCTGCAATTGTTGAGTATAATATTGGGTGTTTCGAAAAGCAACAGCAGGGAATTTTACTATTTTCATATCATCTCTCACCTTGCCACTGTGTTAGACATCATATGACTTTAAAATTGTGCGGCCAGAGAGACAGTACGGTGGTACAGTGCTTGTCTTACAAGCAGCTGACCTGGTTTTGATCCCTGGCACCTGATAGACAATCCCTTGAGCCCCAACATCATTGTCCCCTGAGCACAGAGACAGGAATAAGCCCTGAACACAGCTAGGTGTGGCCACCAAACCAATAAGGAAGTAAATAGCAAAATCACAGTATCAGATTGATAGCTCTTTGTCAATTCACACATTCAGATAATTTTTCTGCTTCTGATATCTCCTCAGCGTCATTTTGGCTTTTTGTTCAGAAAAATCCTATTTCTTTTTTATTTCAGTTCAGTTTGCTCTGTTTGTGTGTGTGTGTGTGTGTGTGTGTGTTTAAAATGTGAACTAATTAGTATATTCCAGGAACCAGTGATTGGTTCAAGCATAAAAAGTAATCCAACATGAACCATGAGTTCTGTGAATATTCTTATTACTTTTATTCTTCACACCAATGCCTCAACGCTCTCCAAACATGTCAACCATTTTCATACCTCTGTACTTTTGCAGATGCTATTCCACTTCTCAAATGAATGAAGAAATCCATTAGCTTCCCCCATATGCCATTTTGGCTTGAATCCCTAAACCTTATGCTATCACATGTAACTTAATATGCATGTATTCCATCATAAAACTATAAAATCATATCATTGGCTGTCTTCTCAGAAACAATTTTTTCCTTTTTGTCAATAGTCCCCAGACATTTCCTTTTTTCTCCTCAAGTATAATTTGTGGACACTGATGTTTCTCTCAGCATCAGAATTAAGTCCTAATTGGCTGAAGTCCATTAGGGAGTCCATCTCTCTGAGTATATGAAATAGATTTTGAGATGGGCACAGAATCCAAACAGACCTTATGAGATGTTGGGTGAAATTTCCTATGAATTTAAGAAGTGAAGTCCTGTGTTATGGCAGCCAATTTTTCCACCACAAAAAGAGCCTGGAAGAACAGATATAGACTATGGAGGTCTGAATCAAAAGATTCTGAAGCTAATGTTCTTTAGAACTTGTAAGTTACGTGTATCAAAGCCATTTTTATTAGAATTTCAGCCCTTTAACCAAAATGTTCCTGATCAATAGTGACAAAAATTGTAGCATAGTTCAAGAATCAAAGCAGGAACATGTTAAAAAATGTTAAAAAAACGTAAAAAACTTTGCTTTCACGGAATTTTAAATTGTGCTTTTATCAATTCAACAAATATTTGAGCACTTATTATAAACTTATACTCTAAGGAATGAGGGATAGAGTTATGAATAAGGTAAACAAATATCCTTAGAGTCCATAGATTCTAGAGGAGGGAGATATAAATAATGACAATGATAAATAAAACACTAAGAAAATCACCGAAACTCAAACACGACCATCTTTTCAATTGTATATCTCATGGTGGTATAATAAAATGTTAAAAAAAAAGAAAATTAGAGACATCTGTGAGAAAACAATGGAATAAAGGTAGATCAGAATGATAAAGGCGAAAGGGTCATTCCATTTCAAAGAGGAATTGAGCTGCTCTGAGAAGATAACACTTGAAAAGCGTCAAAGAAATCAATAAATTAACTATGCAAGTATCTGGGCAGAGAACAGTCTGGGCTGTGAGACCAGAGAGGAAGTGGAAAGGCTGATGATACCCTGAGAGGTTACTATTAAGAAAGACCCTGTTATACTGAGTGAGATAGAGACTCAGTGGAAGATCTTGAACAGAAACAGTGGCATGATCTGACCACAATTCTTAAAGGAATCAGTCTGGCTACTAAACATAGATATAGAAGTTGGAGGAAGGTGAACCTGAGATAATTTCAAAAATATATGTTTTAGGCTATGGACTGGATCAGTCAGGCAGCAGAGAAGTGGAAAAATTAGGGTTCTCGGTGCACACACACACACACACACATACGATTTTTTTTACTTTATTTTTATTGCATCACCATGAGATAGTTACAAAACTGTTCTTTTTTACTTTATATCTTTTTTATTGAATCACTTTGTTTATTTTTATTGAATTGGAAATTATGGTTTGCGATATAGATACTGAGAGGTTATCATTTACCTAATTTTAGCATGCAGCTCTTATTCAGAGTGATCGTTTCCAACTATCGTTTCCAACTATCTTTGTCATAGTGGTCGCTTCTCTATCCCAACTGCCTTTTCACTCTGGGTATATTTTAAAAGTAAAACCAGTAGAATTCTTTATGCCACTCCTTTGGAATGAAATAAAACTAACTGAAATTTTTAGCGTAGGGATCTAGAAGAATGAACCTGCTGTCAACTGAGAAACAAGGGACAGAAACAAGGGGATCAGGAGTTTAATTTGCAAATATTAAGTATGAGACTTTTTTTTTTTTGGGGGAGGCCATAACTGGTGATCCTCAGTGATTACTCCAGGCTCTGCACTCAGGAATTACTCCTGGTAGTGCACACAGGAACCATATAAGGTGCCAGAGATCAAATTCAGGTCCATTGCATGGGAGGCAAGAGTCTTACCTGCTGTACTATCACTCTGGCTCAAGTCTAAGATGTTTTATTTACCATTGAAGCAGAGATTCTGAAGACATCTGCAGTTCAGGAATGGGTACTAGATAGCATTTATCAATTTGAGAATTGTTGGTATATGGTATTTTAAGTCACAAACAAAATAATAAGAATAACTTTAGATGAGAAGAAGGTTGGAGTTAAGGATGAATTTGTTTAATCAACCTATTTAATCCCCAGTCAATTTATTATTATTATTATTATTATTATTATTATTATATAGATTTTTTTGCTTTTTGGGTCACACCTGGCAATGCTCAGGGGTTTCTCCTGGCTCTGAACTCAGGAATTACTCCTGGCGGTGCTCGGGAGACCATATGGGATGCCGGGGATCGAACCCAGGCTGGCATGGGCCGGCCACGTGCAGGGCAAACCCAACCCGCTGGGCTATCACTCCGGCTCCCAAAAACGCAGGGGAAGGCCCCACTGGGAGTCAAACCCAGGATCTCCTGTTTACAAGGCAGGTGCTTTAACCAACTAAGCAATGGAGCCAAACCCCAGTCACTTTATATAGTCAGTTATTACTGCTATCCAAACATATAGTTCTACATTAGAATATATTCCTATCCAAGGCTTGAGGGAACCAAAGTTTAAGAGATATAAATGTCACATAGCAACTTGGCGAATAACATAGATACTTGATTATATATAAATAATCAAGAAATTATCTGGGACTGAAGTCTAGGTAATCTGGCTCTAGTCTGTATTCTTTAATATTACTTGATAATTCTGCCTGTTCTCTAAGTATGTTTAGGATTAACAGTGGAGGAGTATATAGGACCCGATTGGCTATTTAAATTAGAAGAATTCAGTTTCTTGCCATCAGAGTTATACTAAGCTGGAAATTCAGTTCTGAGACTAAGGCAAGGGCTGAAGTCACGGCATCTGAAGACACGAAAACCGATTTTCTCAATAGCACCCATACTTGGAGATCCTACTAAAATATTCAGGTCCCCAGGCAATTATCCTAGCCACTGATCCCGAAGTATCAATAAAATGGATACGAAGTGTAGATTTGGAAGGGTATTTTTTTTTATGTCTTAGGAAATTCCAAGCACCTTTTGAGAAACTCCACCTCCACCACAGGAAGCTTGCCTTGGCTTATCTCCAGCAGCCCTCTACCAGAAAAATCAATAACATTGAACTTTAATTAATCTTAACTTCTCTCATGGGACTGGCACAGAAGGAAAATACCTGAACATGACTAATGACAGCACTCAGCTCAGAAAATAGTCTGATATTCTTCTTATAGATCTTATTCTTCTTTGGTTAACTGGCAGTCGACTTCCTGCATCACTGTATCACTGTCTTCCCGTTCATCATCGATTTGCTCGAGCGGGCACCAGTAACATCTCCATATGTCCTGTCTCATGCTAGTAGAGCCCAAGTGTACCTGCTTGCTCCAAGAACGTAAAGAGCCTCAAGCCATTCCATCAGGTCATGGGAATGAGGTCTATAATTGTTACTGGTATTTGGCATATCAAATACGACACGGGTAGCTTGCCAGGCTCTGCCGTGCGAGTGGCATACTCTTGTTGTCACCTCTAAATCCAGCATTTATTGATGAATCAGCAGCGCCGCAAGCGGCCATGCAAGCCGTGCTGTGATAGGCTGGTCTGCTGGGTGGAATTCAGTCAACTTCCTACTGAACTAAAGTTGATCTTATTACTTTTTTTATCTGTCCACAAGGCATCAAGCTTTATTATTGTTTTTATAAAGTGTGATCAAATATGAATATGTCACTAATCATGGTAATTATTATCATGGTAACTTACAGTGGCTCACTTGAAAAGTGGGACTAAATACTGTACTTGGGATACAAAACTTGGTCATGAGGCCAGCTCATTTCTTACATTTATATATAGTATGTTCACATTAGACATTTTTCAGTTTATAGGTCTGCATTAGTCATTTTTTTGGGGATGGGAAGGTTTGGGGGGTTGGGCCACATCAAGCAGTGCTCAGAGTTTATTCCTGGCTCCGCACTCAGCGATCACTGCTGGTATGGTACAGGGGAACATATGGGGTGCCAGAGATCGATCCTGGCTTGGCCACATGCAAGGCAAATGCCCTGCCTACTGTACTATTGCTATTGATCTTATTCTTTACCTATTCACATCGATAAATAAAATAGTGTTTGAACTTTCCACAGCAAATGGTAGGCCCTCACAAAAATTCCTTAAAAAGGTAAGAAATATGAGACATTTTATCCTGCACTTATCAATATTTTCCCCAAGTTTAGTCAAATCCCTTCATCCAGTGTCAGCTTCAATCAAGTATAACAGCATTTAAAACTAATTATTCTTTATTATAAAAACAAACAAAACAAAAACTTCCAAAACAGAGCTATAAATAAACTGCGTTAATGTGAAGGCATATTTCCTTTTTAGTTCTGATCAGACAAAGCACAGTTTCTTAGAAGTGTACATAATATAACAGCAATAATTCAGTAGTTGATCAAGTCCAGGAAAACATGAGGAAAATAGTTAATATGTGCTTCCAATTTGGTTTGAATTTACAGGTAATTGCATAAAAATTTCCTCTGATGTTAAATGCTATCTCCAAGTCTGCATATCTCAATGCTTCCTGTTTCCACTTAGGGATCTGAAAACAGCCCTCCAACATGATCTCTATTTTGGTGATGTGAGTAAGCACCATATTAATTTTGTGTATTTCATTTTAGAATTTTTTTTCTGGAATCACTGACTCATCCAATTTATTGATTTTCCTGGGACATTACCAAATAGAATTGGACTGATTTCCAAAGCAGGAAATGCAAGACACAAACAGTAATTTGTCTCCCATCCACATTTTTTGTGTAAGTGAAATACAAGGAAAAGCTGGAATAATTTCCTATCTCCATTCAACAAACTGTCCATCAATAATCTATTATTTTAGCCATGTTATGTTAAACTTTTTTTTTGCTTTTAGGGTCACACCTGGCAATGCTCAGGGGTTACCCCTGGCTCTGCACTCAGGAATCACTCCTGGCGGTGCTCAGGGGACCATATGGGATACCGGAATCGAACCCGGGCAGACACAGGCCGGCCACTTGCAAGGCAACGCCCTACCGCTGGGCTATTGCCCGGCCCCTGTTATGTTAAACATTTATATGGCAATATACTGTAGCTGCATGGTCATAAAGCATATGATTTATCTATAGATGGGGCTGGTGAAGAAGTTTAAAGGGATAACACAAAGTTACCAGCACACTGTTTGGCATATAATAAATGCTCTGCCATTGTTACTATGGTTGCTATTATCCATGTGCACAGCCATTCAGGATTAAATTGCACAAAGGCTGCATCTTTATTCCAAGTAGCTTTTCATTTCTTTGTTGCTTTCATCTGCTTTGCTAATGCCTAATCCATGCTTCAACTCTCGCACTGAACCCATTGGTTTTTGCTGCTGACTCAAATGATACTATACCAATGGCTGACAACACCCATATGAGAATGCCATTGCAACGATCTTATACTTCAATAGAATTTCAGAAATGCAGAGGCATGATCTTATTAAGCTGAGAAGTGAAAAAAATGGAAACAAAGTGTATATGATGAGTCCACATGTTTCAAGTGGGTGCATTAAAGTGAACAGCACTCATCATTTCAAGTCCACACAAAACTGTCAGCCAAAGAATTGAAAGGTGGAGAGAGTAGAAGTTGGAATCATCTATTTGGCCTCACTTATGTGCTGCAAGAAAATTTTTTATCCAAGGATATGTAAGTGGAAAACTACATGGTAGCTGCAAATGGCAGACCACTCTTTCCGTTTTCATTCATGAAGTGCCCCCTGTGTGTTGTACACTCCGCTGTGGCTTAGGGCAAGCACCTCACACATCTTACAGAGAAAATAAGGCAGAATGTCAAGATAACGTTAAAATGAAGAATCCATTCTCAGACAGATGCCTAGTAGAGATCCAGCCCATTATTAGTGCTTAATGAAGATTTGCTAAGTGAAAGAAGAAGTGTGCAATTGGGACCACCTATCTTCAAACCCAGAGAGAAAATGAAAAAGAATTCAGGCAAAATTAGGGAAGCTTCTGATTGTAGATACCATTGCCAAGAGGCATTTTTTGTCTTGTTGCTGACAAGCCAGCCAGGAAGCCCAAGCTTTGCCTTAGTCTATTAGGGTGAGGTCAATAGCTGTGACTTGCTGCCATTACCTGAGTCCATTCTGATCTTTTGTATTCAGGAATAGTCACTCTGATATAGAGCTACTGGCAACAGGGAAGAATTATGCTACCTAACAGGTCTGCATCCACCCCTACCCCAACCCCTAGAATCTTTTCCTTTCAACCTACTCATCATTATCTGTAGTGTGAATACAATCAGGCCTTTAGCTTTCAAGTCACTCAAGGACTTGAAGATGCACCATCTGTGGATTCTTGTCACCACATAAAGCAAATAATTGCTTTTTAAAAAATCCATGTCACTCTTGCTAATTTTTTCATTTCCACAAGCTACCCACTAAATACCTCTGGGTATTTACACAGTTTATTTAATTATGTAGTGGTTATGTGTATACGGCATCTTGCAGTGGGTGTCTCTATCCTGAAAGCACCATTCTGATTTTTTAAACAGCTCTCTTGCTTTGTTTCTTTCTCTCTCTCTCTCTCTCTCTCTCTCTCTCTTAGCAGGAGAACCATCTTTCTGGTCTCTGGAGGGATTAATGTTCATAAGAGCTGTAAAGCTGAAAGATGGGGCATCCGTGCTGGGGATGATATAACAAGATGTATTTGCAACCGCATGTTGAAAGAGACCTATTTGCTGGGCATCACTGGCTACCAGGAGGTTGCTGTCATCAAATGGTATTTATTGAACGTGCAGTAACTGTCTTGTGAGCTCCAAATTAATGGGGTACTCCCAGAACCTAATTTTAAAACATTATCCCCTCTTTGTTATCTGGCGTTTGTTTGTTTCAAAAGCTGACACTCTAATTGGCACTGAGGACTCCAAAGCACAACTGTAATTTCCCTTTATGAAAGCATAAAAACCTCTTCCTCCAGAAAGCTTCTGCAGTTCAGAGGTTGGCAGCGAGCTGTGAGCCACAAGTGCTAGGAAAAAATCATGAATATGAAAGAAAGCCTGAGTTTATATCAGGCGCAGCCTGGGAAATGGGCATATAAGCCTTTCAGTTGCTTCCAGAGTTACCGTTCCTGGGATATTCCATTCTAGACAGGCATTTGACCTGTTTTAGTTTCCTCAGAAGCTCTCTGCCCTGCCTATGCCTTAGCCTTGGTTTTCTCAGGAATTTTGTGAGTCTGATTTTGAGCTTCTAATTGGCTTTTGCCCTTCAATCCTCTTTGATTCCCACAAGGCACACTGATGCTTTCCTTCCCTCATTTATTCATCTTTTCCTATTCTGTTGCCTCATTTTGCTTCTGTTTTTCATCTTCCACTGAGACTTATGCTTCCCTATTGCAGACCTACACTGGGGAGGGAGGATGGTATTTATAAGAACTCTGCCTTCCCCTTGAGAAGCCTTTCACTATAACATTCTGCGGTGAGATACAGACCCAGGTGCTCTGGTCAGATAGAAATTTGTCACACTACACTCAACAGATGACTGAGCCTACAGCAGTGGCTTAGCAAGTGTTTGCTAGACACACGGATGCTTTAGATTATTTAAATCCTTAACAAAGAATGTTCTACTTATGTAGAAATCAACATCTAACCTAACCTAAACACTTATTGGTTCTAAGAATAAAAGAATAAAACAACAATAATAGCAATTGACATAATTCAGCACTTTACATCATGCCAGGCACGTTGTAAGATGCTCTGCTTGGGGTTTCATTTGAACCCTCTCGGTGACCTTTATGAAGCAGGCATTAATGTAGTAGGTGGGGAATTGCAGCTCTGAGAGCTACAGGCACAGCTAAAACAGGAAGGTTCAGGTCCAGGCCTGTCTGACCCCAGAGTATGGAAAGTCTCAGCAACTTTATTTCACTGTCTTCTTTCCCCCGTGGACCCATTTAGGATGATCTGTTCAGTCTCAAACAGAGAAAGTTTGAGACTTGGTAAAACCTTCACACAAAAATGGTAGGTGATGGGCATACTGCAAGTCAAAACAAACTTTTCAGGGTTTATTTTTTTTGGGGGGCGTGGAGGAGAGACTGCCTGCTCTTCCCATTCCATGGCCTACTGAACAAATTCATAGCTAAAGTTTTCTCTTTAGTTTTTTTTTCAGTCCCCAATTCTTGGGTGAAATGATGTTTTCTTTACTAAACAAGGAGGAGGCCCATCTAGCTTCTGACCTTAGTGGTTAATTGTACCAAGCTAATTTAAATACACATACAGTGAACATTTTAACTCAGAGTGTGAGAGGAAGTGTGAAAGAAGGAGATATTCAGGCTGCCGGTGGTCTAGGACTCTCTATTTACTCTTGGGTAAATGCCAGTGTTGCAAAAGGCGAGGTCAGTCAAGAAGTGTGAAGCCAATTAGGGTTTCTCACCTATGGTTGCCTCAGGCTAGGCATATCCCACTGCAAAATGCATGGTTTTTTCAGGATGTCCTGCTGCAGCACTTGGCTGTGCTGCAGAGTGGAAGAGCCCCATTCAGTCTGGGTCAACACATGTCCATTTGTCCGTCTTGGGTTAAAAGTCTTGGGTTAACCCAAAGAACAGAGGGGGACAAAAAAAAGATTCAGCCAACATGGGAAGGAAGTATGAATCACAGATAGTGGAGATTACCATGAAAAGCTGCAATAAAATCTGCCAAAGCTACAGAGCTCTTTGCTAATGACTGTGACTGTAATTTCTGCATATTTTAACAGATGTTCTGTTTATAAAACTGCAAACGGGTTTAGGGGTTATGAATAAAGCCAGGAGGCCCTGAGATGTTTCTTTGTATGATTAACTGACCACAGGCCATTTGTTTTACAACAAAAGATGCTCAATGATCCATGGTCCATGATTTATACCAGCCCATGTATACTAATGGCTGATGTCTCCACAGTAGTTCTCATTAGCATCTGAAGGGGGATTGGAGGAAAACAGATTATGGGAATAGCTCCCCATTGCTCGACATGATAGTTCATTAGTGGGTGTGGAATTGATCTGAAAGAAAACTAAGATAATCATAAACTGGAATTTGAATTATAAATTATAACACTTAAGAAATCTAATTCAATGATGAAAGAAAATAGCTTTTTAAAACCTAGTGGTATGATCCTTGATAAGGTGGGAATGAAAGAATGTTTTCTATCTGCCAAATAAAAGGTAAATCCCATTACAATTTCAATATAAAAATAGCATGATTTATATTGATCACTTAACTAAGCAGCAGGAATCATTCTGGGTGGTTTACCTGCATGAACTCACTTTGCTCCCACCAAACTCTCTTAGGAGAGTCCATATGAACCGGAACTGGAAATGGAATTAAGGTTGAGGTTATGTCTGGCTTGTGGTTACTTTTTCCCTTTCTTCTGATGTCTTTACTTCTCTATAGAAATATATGCATTCTCTCTGATCATCCCTCTATGACGTGCCTTTCTCTGTCTACTCCCATTCCCTACTAACTCATTAATTCAGAGGTCCAACTTGACCCTAAGGATTCATGTTAAGTTCTCCAAGTTAAATACCTTGGTAGTATTTTCTAGTCAAAATTACCAAGAGGTGTCTGATAGTCACCATAGATAGATTTGTTTGTTTGTTTTGGCAGTAGCTCCCATCAGAAGTTACAAATCAATCTACTAGGTGTGGTAAGGAAGACACCGGTCACTAAATAGGGCCCTTTATTAACTCTTTCAGCAGAGATAAGAGCAGAGTCCCCTTGTGGGGAGGCGACTACAAGTGAATAAGTTCAACTCTGAGGATGTGGGGGAAAGGCCTGGCATGGAAGTCAGGCTGCCCAGCTCTGCCTCTGACTAGCTATAGGTCTACAGGAAGTGATGTACTAAGATTGAGCTTCTCATCCATCAAATGGGAATAAGACAATTACCTATGTGATAAGCTGTTAGGAGAATAAAAGGGATGTTCAGACATTTACATTGAGCCTGGAACTGAATCCATTCTTAATAAACTGGCAACAATTGCAGAACTAAGACATTTTATTAGCAACAACTTCTGCAAGGCCATTAAGTATTTTTCCATGGATAAGTCCAAATTCAAAGATTAGTTAGTGCTCACAGCAGCCCTGCTTAGCCAGGCTGGAACAAGAGGGAGGAGGAGCCGCGTGTGTGTCTGTCATTCAAACTAACTGAGTAATTTTGCTTTTATTGTCAACACACAAAAGCTGGATCCTCAATTGCTTCTAATCTATGTGAGTCTTTGTGTCCAAAGGTGATCAGCGTTGTAATCCCGGCCTTCCTGAAGGACTCTCACAAATGCCCAGTGACTCTTAGATTTCAGGAATAGTAATCTGACGCTTAATAACTCATTGCAGATTTTAAGTCTCCAGTTTCACAGTTATTTTTCTTCCATGTTGAGTACCACCTCCCAATCTGTTTTCCCCAATCTCTTGGGAATCATGAACTCCTTCCATTTGAAATGTCTGGGTCAGTACTCAACATCTGGCAGCTCTACCCCCAAATTTGTTGGCTAATTAAATTCCACCCAAGAACTCAACAGGGGGTGGCAAATGAATACCTGAGGGCACTGCCTGGCTTTGAAAGTTTCATTTGAGTGCAAATTATCACTATTTGTGTGTATTGTGAACACAAAAGAATTAGTGAGTGCTCCTGGAACATCATCACATTCCATCTGTTGCCAAAGTTCACATTAAGTACCAAATCCAAGGGGGATAATGAGTTATGTGAAAATAAACTTGTGCTTGGAATTTTAATATCCCCAGGTGATGCAAATAGGCATATTTGAACTTGTTTTAAAATATCCCAAGCTTTGGGACCTGAACATATGTTCCATGCTATTTAGTCAGACAAGACATGGGATTTCCTACAAGTTGAGCTTTGTCAGCAGGTTGGTAAACAGTTGTCACTCAGCTTGGACACTCCAAGTCATAGTGAAGGTGGGACAAAGAGGAATCAAGGTCTTTCTATGTCACACTCACTTATTAAAAAAAAAGAGAGCAAACTTTCGTACTATGCGCCAAGACTCAGAAACCAGCACTAGTTCTGTAAGTGCTTTGAAACCACAAGACTTGGAGAGAATTAAAAGCAGTACAGTCAGGCTATTGGAACAAGATTCAGATAAATTTTGCTCCTATCTTTACTACTAACACTGATAAGATGGTCAAGGCACTAAGACCAGAGCATGGCAGCATGTTCATGCCAGAGAAGGTGAGGATCATGAAGAAGAGCAGCGATGAACTTCTGCCATAGAATTCAAACACTTGCTTACCTCTCAGAACCTGTTTATTGTGTTGAACACATGCCACACTGTCTTTTCCTCAGAATGCTTTCCAGCTAGTGTTTCTTAGTCGGAATTAGAGTTCATTTAAAGTATTTATTAGAACATTAAAGCACTAGACAGTCCGTATGCAAGTTTCCTATGATCTTGTCTTTTTCAGTGCAGTGTAAAACCATCATTAAAAAAAAGCAAAAATCTTAAGCAGGAATGGTTGCAAGACAGTGTTGGATATTAGCAGCTGCATTTGTTAACTTTAGTACAATAGAGACACTTTTAAAGACAAAGGTCATTAACATTTCAACACATCATTAAATTTAAATTCAGAACTGAGAACTGGTATAAGTGAGAAATCCAACCAATTGTAATTAGGCATTTAATAAAAATTCTCTATGAGAAAAGAAATAATTATTAACTACCAGGAAAAAAAAACAACAGGATGAATGTCTGAAAAATTTTCTAGCAATATTTAAGATATCACTAGTAGCTTACAATTAATTTTTCAAAACTCTATGGTACATGTAACTCCTGAAAAAATAAGGAAAGCTGGGCCCAAGAGATAATACAGGGGATAAAGCATTTATCTGCATTCCATGCTGCCAATTCTGGTTTGAATCCTGAGCACTGATTATGGTTTTGTCTGCCAACACCCCCTCACCCCGCACTCCCGGGGCCACAGAGGCAGGAATAGTCCTTGAGCACCACCAGGTATGGCATACTGTGCCCCTCTACCTCCAATAATGAAAAGGTATTGGAAAGAAAGATGAACACCAATACCAAGAATCCCCAAAGGAAGTGATCTTTGGCAAGTTACTTTGCCTCAATTTTTCCACCTGCAGAGCGGGAAGGAGGAGCAAATACTAGTTTATTCCATTATTGGAAGGATTAATGAGGAAACTCTTATAATTAACATTCATTGAGCAGTTACTACAAGCTAGGCATTTCTTATAGGCTTTTTTTTTTCATTTAAAGAATCATGATGTAAGACATTAGCTGAGTTTTAGGCATATAATGTTCTAGCACTAATCCCACCACTAGTGTCAACTTCCTTCCACCAGAGCCCCCATGTTTCCTGCCATTCCCTATTCCCCAGCCTGCACCTTGAAAGGCACATTATAAAATTTGGTGGCTGTAGTTTGGATCTTGTATTTTTAGTTCTTAGATATATACTTAAGATTCATCATTTAATTCTCAAAATCTAGTGAGGGGCAAGAGAGATACTGTAACAGGCAAGGCACTTACATGCCTTACATCCTTAGCACCCTCTATGGTCCCCTGTTTTCTACCAGGAGTGATCCCTCAGCACAAACTGCAGTAAACCCTGAGATCTGCTTGATGTGACCCACAAACTAACAAAATCGAAAAAATTAAAAATACAAAGCACACCTGTCTGCCTTCACGCTCTACTTTCATTCTTGATCCCAGCACTTTTTAGATGGAACTGTTTATTCTCAGGTACCCTGTAACTACCTTAAAAACCAACACAATGACTTATAACTCAACAAATATTTGCTAAAGGAAAGAATGAATCTTTCAGTTATCTAGAAATACCAAATCAAGCTCTGTTTAGATGTCTGTCCCTGAGAATGGCTGAACTGATTATAGGGAAGAGAATAGGGACTTTAAAAATATATATTGAATCACTGTGAGATACACAGTTACAAAGGTGTTCATGATTGGGTTTCAGTAATTCAATGTTCTAGCATCTCTCCCTTCAAAGTGTGTTTCCCACCACCAATGTCCCCAGTTTCTCTGTACCTGGCCCCCAGGCTTCATCTATGAACTGCCTCTCTCTCTCTCTCCTTTCTCTCTCTCTCTCTTCTCTCTTTCAGGCATTATGGTTTACAACACAGATACTACGAGGTTACTATGTTCCTTTACCTACTTTCAGCATGTAGCTCTTGTCCAGAGTGATAATTTCCAACATCACTGTCATAGTGGTCCCTTCTCTATCTCAACTGCATCCTCCCCAGCACTTGAGGCAGGCTTCCAACCAAGGATCAATCCTCCTGGCCCATGTTTCTACTATCCTTAATCTCATACTATCCTTAATCTCAAAATCTCATACTATGTTTTTTTTTTCATATTCCACAAGTGAGGCATAATACTCTGCCTGTTCATCCACTTATAAGCAAATTTTATGACTTTAATTTTCCTGGTGGCTGCATAGTATTCCATTGTGTAGATGTACCATAGTTTCCTTTATCTAGCCATCTGTTCTCAGGCACTTGGATTGTTTCCATCACACCACAGAGACTGGCACATGTCAAAAAGAACAAGAATGACCAGAGCTGGCATGGATGTTATGAGAAAAGGACTTAATTCATTGTTGGGGGACATCAACTGGTTTAGCCCTTTTTGGCAAACAATATGGACATTCCTTTAAAAAATCAGATTAGGGAATTTTTGAAAAAATTTTTATACTGCACATAAATCTGTTCAAGCCACAATAAAAGGGGGAGGGGCAACAGAATCATGGCAGTGCATGCTAGTGGCTAAGACAAGAAACTAAAGGAAGTTGCCAGAGGAAAAGTAAACTGTACTTCTTTATTCATCTCTGCGCTATTCACTATAGCTAGAATCTGGAAACAACCTAAATGCCCGAGAACAGAGGACTGGCTAAAGAAACTGTGGTTCATCTATACTATGGAATACTATGCGGCTGTCAGAAAGGATGAAATTATGAAATTTACCTGCAAATGGATGGACATGGAGCCTATCATGCTGAGTGAAATTAGTCAGAAGGAAAAGGACAGATATAGAATGACTGCATTCATTAATAGGATATAGATACCAGTGTTTTAATAAATATGGGAAATGGTAATGGCAGATTAAAACTCACCACTGAATATACACAAAGGGACTTAAGTGATAAACTCTAAATATCTGCAGGGCTAGCCACAATGTGTAAAAACAAGAGGGAGAGAGATGCAGAGACAGAGAGAGAGATAGAGAGAGAAAGAGAGGAAACTGGGGTACCTGCTATTAAGGCGGGGGGGGGATGGGAGGGGAGGGGTACATTGGTGGTGGAAATGGGGCACTGGTGGAGGGATGGGTGCTGGAATACTGTATTACCAAGAACCAATTATGAACACCTTTGTAATTGTATGTTTCACGGTGGTATAATAAAAAAAATTTAAAAAAAAGGGAAAAAAAAAATAAAACTTCAAAAAAAAATGTTCACTAGCTCACACTCTTGGAGGGGCTCCAGCAGAGCACAGAGAAGAACTAGACAGCATACTAGAAGTGAAGGAAAAAATTCTAGCATCTGGATTTGAGGACAGCCCACATTGCCAAACTTAGGAGAGAAGCTACATAATAATATATATAATAAAGCTGTTGCTTTATTCCCAGGATGGTAGCAGCTACCCATTCTCTTCCACCAAGTCTTGAGTGCCAGATTTTATGAGCTGGGAAGAGATGAACTTGCAAGAGAAGCATTTGATTGTTCAGACTGATTCACAAAATGAAGAATTTGACTGCTGAGAATGATTCACAAAACCATAGAATGCATTTTTGTTAAACTGTGTTCATTTTTCATGAAGAGTTGGAGACTGGGAGACCATTTGAGGGCGCAGAGTATTTGAGTATGAAGTTATTAGTTGACTTTCTCCTAGAAGCCCTTTTCTGTACCCAGCAATGATGGCATGCTGACTCAAGGAACTTTTCTGCTCCCCCTCCCACCCCTTTGAAACTGGAGAAAGTCAATAAAGCAGCTGGGATCCTGGAATGCTGTTTTTAAAAGCAGAAGAATCTGGCCTAGTCTACCTCTTCATTCTCTAATGGCAGCAAAAAAAATCAATGGTTTTGAAAATGGAAAGCTGATCTCTTCCATTTATTTAAGAAGAAAACTCGGCAGAAGACAGAGAAGTGACATCCACTAATACACTTCAGGGTGTTTAATTTAATTTTTTTTTTGGCATCAGAGTGAGTCTTCCTAATCAATCTGTTCTGTACTGGAATTAACTCTTGGGAGTAATTCAGTGATGGTCAGACTGTGGACCTCACACAGAATCACTACAGGAGAACCTACATTTAATAAGATTGCCCAGGGATTTAGAAGCAACTTAAAATTTAAGTCTCAGGACCAGAAGATAGTACAGCAAGAAGAGCACATGGCTAATGTGCTCTAGGTAAATAACAACCTCTGTACAACTGCTCTGGCCCCAATATCTTATTTAAGATTATTGCCCCTCAACAAACTTGTCAGACCAAGGTTCAATTCCCTTCACCACATGATTCCAAGTATCAAGTATTTCCAGTTGCATGAAAGACCTCATTTGCTGTACCACATCTCTGGCCCAGTACTGTGTTGCATGTAAGTGCATTTACATTATCAAATGCATCTGGTCAGTTTTCTGCTTCTCTCTTTCTGACCAGCTTACCACTGCTGATCTCCAGATACAGATTTAATACACAAGAGAATCATAAATCACATTAAAAGATGCTCTTTCTAATTTTCTAAGACCTAAATAGTGTCAGAATAGTGTTGTGCACAGCATTAGTAATTGATATAGTGTTGCAATACACTGTTGCCCAGAGCTTCTGCATCTTGTCTGGAGTAAACTCCTGCAGGCCACTTTGTAGAGTGAGGGAGAAGAAAACAGTTTGATATGTGGTAGTATATCTTACCATGTATTCTATGTTAGTTGGTATAAATATTTTCTCTCATGCTACCACAATCATCGTGGGACTAGATAAATCTTACCAGTATTTTACCTGGCCACGTTGCATCACTAAGTAATTAGACCAGAGAGAAATGCTGTTTGCCTCCAGACAAGCAAGCATGACCCTCTAATAAGTCTAAAGGCAATATACAAAAAAAGTATGAAGATGAGAATCTTGTGAAGGCTTGGAGAAATATACATCTGGCTGTAGAATATCCATTAGTACAGTACATGCCCTTTCCCCCCTCCCCCCCCCCCCAACTCTATCCTGCAGGGGCACTTCCAAGGCAGATTTTGGCTGAGGCAATATTAACATTTCAATGGGGCTAGGTGAGGTCCTAGGAGAAGTTACCAGAGGGGGGATTAACTGCTTTCCCTTGATGTGGGCTATTTGGGCTGAAAAGTTATAAAAGCTGTGGCCCTTTTGCCTTTTCACCTTTTCCCTCTGCTCTCCTCCTCTCTGTTCTCTTCCCTGTTGGGTCTTAGCACATGGTGGTGGCCATCTTGGCCTAGGATTCTAAATCTACACAAGGCCAAAGCCCAGCTAGGAACCTAAAAGCTGGGGTTTTCCTGTTACTGGATTGTATACCAGAACAAGCGTGAGTAAAGCCTTTTGAAATTTTGCTGGATTCTCACGTCTTTCTTTGTCCACCAGTTGCAGATCCCCTGGGGCAGAAGAGGATCTCCTGATCCTGCTTCCAGATTTTGTTGGGAAGCTTAGCATACCCCGACAATATAGTATCTCAATACTCAAAGTAGCCCAGGAACTGGGTTCTATTACTAGCTGCATTTAACAAATACAAAATGTAATCTTGTAGAAGGAACCTGCACAAAATCACACAGGTGGATCATGTTAGAGGTATGAGAATTCAGATATATCTTCTACCAGGGTGTGTATGTTTAGTGACCAATGGACATAACTTTCCCAGTCACTTGATAGGACTCCTGGGGAACCTAGTCCTGCATGTCATCCCGGTAAGCATGTAATACTTTAGAGTCATACTATCCATGTGCTAATGAGTCCCCATGTGTAAATACTTAAAATTAAATTAAAAACATCAGTTTCTCTATCCACCATTTCAATTGCTCAGCAGTCACAGTACCTCTTCACTGCTTGTGGGACTAAATGGATACGGGATATTTCCATCATCAAAGGAGCTTCTGTGTAGTGGTGCTAGAGAAGGAACTTCCTGAAGATGATAAATTTGTGATGAGTTTTATCCCCAAGTTATGCCCATTTCTGCATACTGAACCTTCCAGTCTTAAATACACCCATTTGGAGCAGCCATCTCAGCACCAACTCCACGAAGGGCTTGAAGGATGTTCTCTGGAAAGAATGGAGAGACCCTGTATATCCAACAAGGTGAGAGTCTGGGAACTTGACCCTGATTTCAAGTTCAAAGACCACACCCACAGAGTCATGTTTCAATGGACAATTCCAGCTTCACCGCCTTGTCCCTTGTGACTCACTGTTGACAACTACTCATTTCTAATGGGAAAAAGTCCAATCAAGCAGAGTTTTATTTCCTCCCTGAAATAAAATAGAACTGACTGGCCAAGGCATCTCCGGGGACATCTGCTACTGGGCCTTAAATTACCCAGTAACACTTCTAGTCAACCCCACTTCCATGTTGGCGTCTGCAATCAACATTTATCTCTATCGGACAGGCCATCTGCAGGTTTCTAATACCACTTTTATTATTACCTTGTAAATGTAAAATCCTCCAGGCAGAAATGCCAGCTGCTAACACAGGAGTATGTATGAGCACCCACTTCTCCAGTGATGAATGTCCCTGAGCTTTGAGTCTCAATAATAAAATCAACTAAGCATTTGTCCAGAAATTGTGTCTCGTACAGATCCCACGTCATGGGTTTTTAGAACAATTTATTACAGTGATCACAATGACACAAAGTAAGTTTCCCTTTCTTTTGCCACCCCTCCTGTTGAGCTTTAAATCTTTCTACTTTAAAAAAATTAGGCAAATATTGAAGATACAGACACAAATACATAGGGCAAAGCTGCTACCAGCTCTCCCTGTGCTTAGCTGATCATGAGGTATCTTGTAGAAAGGCAGGTTCTAGCCCTGGCCCATCATCATAGAGCCTCACAAGAAGCCAGAGGAACCCCACACCATGAGGGCAATCATTTTCATTTTCTTTGGCTTTTCGGGTCACACCCAGAAATACTCAGGGGTTACTTCTGGCTCTGCACTCAGGAATTATTCCTGGTGGTGCTCAGGGGACCATATGGATGCTGGGGATTGAACCGGGTCAACCACATGCAAGGCAAATGCCCTACCTGCTGGACTATCACTCCGGCATTGGGCAGCCATTTTCAATATCCAGACTCCACAGCTCATTAGAGCCCCACTCAAGAGAAAAGTTTATCTCTCCCCATTGTGCGAGGCCCCTTTGCGGCTGCATGGTTCATCAGTAAATGCACAAACTGAGAGCCTATCTACTACTGAGAGAGTATCCCACCCACACAGCAGAACCTGGCAAGCTACGCATGTCGTATTTTATATGCCAAAAGTAACAATTATAGACCTCAATCCCATGACCTGAATGAATGGTTTGAGGCTCTTCATGTTCCTGGAGCAAGCAGATGCCCTTGGGCTATACTAGCATGTAGTAGGGATGTATGAAGACGTTACTGGTGCCTGCTTGAGCAAATCAATTAACAATGGGAAGACAAGTGAAAAGTGACATTGAGGACAGAAATAACTTCTTACAAAATGTTTATAACTAGATATACCATAATCTGTCTCTACAGGTATTCATGTACAGTAATACATTTTTAAAACAGCCAATTCTAATATCTCATTATTTGGCAAATGCTTGCTTGATATGTGAGCTCTGTGATCCAGTGGGCTCCTACAGAATAGTTCACTTTACCAGAGTTTTTGACTGAACTATCTGGACTTGGAACACTCGAACGATGTCTGATGACATTTTAATAATGGTTTAGAATAAAGAAATTAGGTGCTGTGTCTCATAAACATAAACAGGGAAGACAGGATGATCAGAGGTGGAAAGAGAAGAAGTGGATACTCCCCAGAACCCTGGAGGCTGAAGTGGCTAAGCAGTATGGGCAGTATGAGCAGAGCACAGAGAAAGGCCATCAGAGGAGGCTGGAGCTGTCCAGAGGCCAAAATCTGCAGACCTAGCCACAGTGAGTTTACTTTTATTTCCAAAACAAAGGTTCTGAAGGCCAAATAAAGAGCATAGCAGTAAAGACAAACCCCAATTTGATCTTCAGCATCACATATAGTTCCCCCTGAGTACCTTAGGAAAGATCTGAGTCCAGAGTCAGATAAGCCCTGAGCTCCACCAGTTGTGGTTCAAAGTCCCCTTTAAAAACACCATCGCCGTCACCAAGAGGTCTGCTAAGGATGTGAAGCAGCAAGATGGCCTGGTATACATAAAAGATGCCTCAAGCTGAGGATGAAGGATGAGTTTGGAAGTGTTGGTGGGGAAGGGCAGAAGTGGAAGCAGGTAGACCAGAAAGCTGCTATACTTATCAGCCATCCAGGAGATGAAGAGCGTTTGGGTTCACACTAAATGACAAGGTTTGCAATGCATTTGGGGGAATACAGAAAAGGCCAGCCAGTTGACTTGCTGTGTAGTCAGAGATAAGGACACATCAGCAATCAAACAGGACCTCTAGAGTCAGGTTCAAGACTCTTGTAAGACAGCTGCTTTTGTCAGGACTGAGCTAGGTGCTTTGCTTATTGCAAGCCTGATGCAAAAAACAGGTATTACAATCACCTTTACAGATGAACAAACTCAGAGACATGAAGAGACTTGGGTCACACAGCTTGTGAAGGCTGAACCCACTATGTGAACTTGGTGTATACCCCACTCCCATGTGCTTGCCTCTTTGACCTCACTATCACAGTTCCTCAGTTACTGGTTTCACACCTCCACAGCTTCAGTCTTTTTATTGGCTCATCAAAACTTTTCCTTGACTCATATGCATATTCAAAAGATTGCTTCTTTCTGGAAATCAGTTTCCTGTCTCCAACTGCCTATCCTTTCTCCATCTCTAGGATTTAGAGAGGCTTGGTTCCATTCTCTTGCCATTTGCTTTTGGATGACACATCATGCTTTTTAAATGTAATTTTATTGTTTTGTTTTGTTCTGGGCCACACTTGACAGAACTCAGGGTTTTCTCCTGGATCTGAGCCCAGGGTTCAATACTGGAGGTGCTCAAGAGACCATATGTGGTACGAGGTTTAAACTTGCTGCTGTTTCCTGACCCCTACCTTACATCAAGCTTTACAGGAATCACATATAGGGTTTTAGTAAGTCATCTGATTTTCACACTTGACTATAAGCCCTATGAATGCAGGACACAGGGGCAGTTTCCAAAACTGTCCCGCTAAGGTTGGTTGCAATCATGAACCTAGTAACACTGATGAGATTTGCTAAATGAATGCCTAGTCATTGGCGCAGGTGAGCTGAGGATTCATCTGATTTAATCCAAGGGCTCAGGAACCTGGATTAACATTCTCAGCAGCATGCTACAGCGATTTGGAATTTAGAGAAACTGGGTTAAATTTATGTTTTTTACGACTAGTTAGTTTTCCCCTAATGGAAAGGTTTCATCACCTATTTGACCCTTGTGTTTTCTTTTAGAGCCAGAAGCAGTGAGCTGAACACTTGACCCTCTGAGTGCTAGAAAGAGCTTAAAGGCAAAAGCTCCTGCTTTGCATTCAGGAAGCCTAGGTTTGATCCTGAAACTGCCAGGGGCAAATAGAAAGCACTGAACTTGGAACAACCCCAGAGCAGTGCTAGGTATGGCACCCAACACAAAACAAACAAGCCCACAAAAATCAACACCTACCAGAAACAAAAGACTCCACAGAACACCACCTGGTCCTCTGTCCTCACAGGATAAGCATAAAATCCCAATTTGTTTATTTAAAAGGTATTAAAATACATATGGATAGGGGATGGCTATTGAGTTCATCAGAAGAACACAAATAATCTTCAGTATGCTCAGAAGCGATGGCTCTGGTGTCCAGCAGACCCCTTGAGTTGTGGTTCTAGTGCTCACCTATGTCTATTTCGACAAGTCACATCTGAACTGAACTAATGTGGGCAATGGCAGTTATTTCACAGATTCTTTCCTTCTGGGGATTATTAAATAAATTTTAGCATATGGCAGTGAGCATGCATGTGTATGTTTGTGTGTGTGTTCGCACATGTACTATATGGGATATAGCATGCAATAGTGGCTGATGTCAAGGAAGAGCCTAATCAGTCTTACCCATCCATAATGATGATGATGATGATGATGATGATGATGATGATGATGATTTTTAGCTTTCTTTTACCCATCCTCAGAGGATGGGTAATTCATAAAGCAAAAGAAATCCTTCACTAGGAATAAAGCTTAATACGTGAACGAAAAAAAAATTAACTCGCAGACTGCAAAACTAAACTAGAGTCTATCAGAAAGGAAAGGGGAAGTAGGGAGGTAAGTTAAGTAACAGTGGTCAGGTGTAGGCTGAAGAACGAAACTGGATTTGTAGTATTAAAATTAATGTAGCTTTTATATAGATTTTAAATCAACACACTTGAAGCATTAATATGATCATGATATCTCAACTATTACAATGTTATTAACCAGACAAATCGCTCCACCAACTAAGAACAATAAAATAATTTTAAGAAGAAAGAATTTGGGGCTTAAAACATGGAAGCATATTTGGGACATGTTGTGAGGAGGCAATACCTAACCTTGGTGCAGTTTTGTCAGGCTCAGTTTCTGTATTTTACCAAGTCGCCTGCAACTCCTTCTTCAGAGAATTCATGAGAAATTTTGCTCATGGGTGACAATCTGTGTGGAGTTCTTCCTCACTAAGGACAAATCTGACCAAGCCCAGTCAGCTGCCTGAGTCCTCCGGAGTTCCCATAAAACAGACCAGATGGGAAAACATTAAAAAATATTTTAAAAAAAGCTCAGCATCACTAAAGCACTTCCTTAAAAAATATTCCACTTTTCTCCTAACTCCAAATTCAAACCTCCTTATTTTCTGTTTCCCTGCTCTGCTACCACTTGGGTTATCAGAAAATCTGACACCCGAACATGTCTGGGCTCCTGTAGAGTGAAAACATCAAAAAATAAAGGGACTTGTTTAAACAGCAGGAAGGAAAAATGGTGAGCCAGAGGGTGCTTTGACAGATGGCAAAGGAGCAGGATCCAGGAGTAAGAAGTGGACGTGGGGAGAACAGATAGCGCCTGTGCTGGTCCTCTGGTGGATGGCAAGCATGGAGACAGATACCATGGTGGAAAGAACAGGGAAGGGAAGGACAGAGAAGAAAGGTTATACCCAAAGGCAGGTGGGAAAGGCAGCAAACAGATGGTACTTTCTGTTCCTCTAAAACCCCTGTGGGGGCACACATACAGCCCCAGAAGCTGGGCTCCCATACTTGCTAATTGCTACTCTTTGGGTTCCTCATCTACAGAGCAGGTGGTATCATGGGAAGGAATGAATTGTAGTATATAGGGAATTTAGTACAGCCCAGTGCAAAGAATTCATTCGATTAATGCTTTAACATAACAAACAGACAACAGAATGGGGATAAAATAAATGCAGAGAGAGAAATACCTTGTGAAATAAATTCTGATGGAAAGGGGACAGCTAAGAATAGAATCCTCATGCTTCATTCTCTTTTCTCTTTTTTTGAACAACGTTTGTTTATCTAATTTACCCACTTTTCCAAATGTTGCTTGCTCCCTTTGTAGCTCCACTCTAAGGCATCCAAGAATCATGTTATTATTGGGAGAGGAAGGGGATACTGAAGCAACTGTGGAAACTGTCTTGTGCCAAACACATTGTCTTCTCTCAATTTGCAGTACTGAGACTACAGGTGAAAAATCAAGCAACCTGGGTCTGCCTTGCAGACAATGGAAAGGGACACGAGGTATCATCCACTAAAGGTCTCCTCATCCTTCACGTCAGGTCTGCGTGAAGATTTTTTCTGTACACCAACCAGACAGACAAATGGACCTAAGCACCAGTCCAAAGTGTTACTACAAGTGACCTACATCGAGCCCAACTGTTTGCCTGATTTTTTAATATTCATTCCCCTGTGCCTCATCCTAATGGAACACACAATTTGGACATACCTCTTGTTGTGAAAGGGAATCATCAGTCCTATTCTATTTAATTTTAATACAATAAAATTCTTTTATTATATTACAGTCCGGTTATTTCACGGTTGACACCACATATGCAGTGTCTCTGGCAGGAACAAAACTCCTCCATAGCATCTCAGTAGGCTGAGCCAGCTAGCACTGCCTGCTCCAATTTACTTGGGGGTCAAAGATAATGTGTTCCAAGGTCTTTCTCCTCAGTTACCAAACATCCTCTTTATAGATCAAAGCACCCTGTGCTGTTATTACCAAGATCCTAATCATACCTGGAGCTGCGTCTCCATTTCTCTCTTCCAACCCATTGTCACCTAACATCCTTCCACATCCCACACTTCTCTGTACTCAGGGCTTCTAGCAGAATACCCAGCACACAGAAGACAGTCAGTAAAGTCTGAATGGATGAACAAATGTTATTCACAGCACTGAAGAATTAAAAGAGCATCTAGGTAGGGTTAGTAAATCAGACGCCTTTTGGAACCTGGGCAGGTAAAATAAAGTGGAGTGAGTTGTGCGTAATTGAGAGTGAATATTCTGCCTAAAGGCATTTAAATTCAAATTGCTTTTGAAGAGCAGTTAATTGAAAAACACATTTTTGGGGTTAAGTTTTAGCTTCAGGGCTACTGGGGACTGTGACTTCATTTTAACCTCCTAACCCCTTTTCTTTTTAGAATTTTGAATTTCCTCAACTATTTTCTTTCCAAATAAATACTAACACATTCTCTGAATCCCTAAAGGTAGAATTACTATCTAGACCTTTAAAATGTAATTATTTAAAAATTCATTACCTTCAGCTGGAAGGTGCTTGCTAGCAATTTTTTATCTAAATGTCTCTCTGAGGCTGGTAAAATAAATCCATCTCTGTCTGACTTCCCTGAAAATATTTGAAGATATTTATATTTGCCACCCCCTCCTACTCTGCTAAATTTGCAGCTAAAGTCCTTTCAGTTGTTCCTTTAGTCAGAGTTGTGGAGCTATCACCATCCATCATAGTGACCCAACTTCACTTTGTCAATACTCTTCTTTTGAGCGTAGGGTCAGGTAAGTAAACAACGTGTTTAATAGCAGTGGGACATTTATGAAAAGTTCAAATATACAATAGGAAATTAGTAAAAGTTGGTTAATCTCCTGTAACAGTAAGTTTAAACACCTACTAAAAATCATGCCAAGAAGCTGGAGAGATAATACCAAGGATAAAGTGGGTAAAGGTTCAATCCTGGCACCACAGTATGTCCCTTTCCATCTATGAGGACCTGTCAGGAGTGATCCCTGAGCACTCTAGGTTTGGTCCCCAAACAAAAATAAAAAATAAAATTCAGGCTGACAAGCACAATAACATTCACATCAGGATGTGACCACTGCCATGATTCAAACCTTCCCGAAGAAAAGAAAGCAAGAGATGACTCAGGATACCTAAATCAGACCCAAGATTACCAACAGAAAGAGTGCATTAATGGGAAGAATCAGACCTGATAACCTGATCAGGATATAGTTAGCCTCTCTCTTTGGTTTCTTAATGTCCTTTGATTTGCTAAGATAGAAGTTAAGAATTCAAACAATCATTTGAATACTATGGTGAAATATTTAAAGGAAGAGCCAGCCCAGTGTTCCTGCTCTCAGAGTCCTTTTGACTTGGGAGCCCCTCAGCACTGAGCTCTAATAAATTTATCTTCTAAACTCTCTCTTCTGTGTCTCTGTGAGTCTGTGGATTGTGGACGACCTAACAGAGTATTAAGTCACATTATAAAACACTGCTAGGTTGGAGCAATAGTACAGAGGATGGACCCAGGTTCAATCCCTGGCATCCCATATGGTCCCCCGAGCACTGCCAGGAGAGATTCCTGAGTGAATGAGTAATCACTGAGCATCACTGGGTGTGACTCCCAAAAGTAATAAATAAATAAAATATTGCCTTTTCTATATTTTTATAAATTATATTTAACTTATTTTATTTTAAAGCAAGATGACAAATTAGAATAAAAAAGCAAAATATTTCCAAAATTACTTTTATAATATGAAACATCAGCAGATTAAATTTTTATTCCTATTTATTTATTTATTTATTTATTTGCTTTTTTTTTTTTACCCATCCACTTCAGACCCACAGCTGTGCTGCTCGGCCAGCTGCATGAGGAAGCAACCCATGGAGCTGACCTCCCGGTAAGAGGCTCGGCCATCCCCTGGCCAAGTCCAACATTGCTCCAAGGGTTTGCTCTCATGAGCGGGGGAGAGACCATGCTGGCCGGACTCGGAGTGGAGTTTTGGGTCCCTGCCCTTTCCTCCACATCCATGCCAGTTGCCCTGGAAGAGAGAGACCCACTCACGCCAGACCCACAGGTTCCTTGGTGCGTGGCTGCTTTGCGGCCACACAATATTTTTATAGGACACTATATTTAGCATAAGGTTCTTCCCAAGTTCTTTCACATTTATACATAGTAAACAGTTCTAGACATGTTTTGACTGATACCAGGATGCCTGGAAGAAGCCAGAGCAAACCACACATCTTGCAGTTAGTCATTCTCAACATCCAGACTCCATAGTTCCTCAGAGCTCCATCCAAGAGAAAACCTGATCTTCTCCCTTTAAGTTTCATCAGTAAATGCTCGGGTTGAGAGCCTTCTACTGAGACTATACCACCTACACAGCAGAGCCTGGCAAGCTACCGTGTTTTATTTACTTTTATGCCAAAGACTAATAACTATTATGGACCTCAGTTCCGTAACCTGAAGAATGGTTTTGGGCTCCTCCTGTGCCTGGAGCAAGTAGATGCCTTTGGGTTGCACTCTGCTTGTGACAGGACTAATGGAGATTTTACTAGTGCCCATTCAAGCAAATCGATGAACAATGGGAAGACAGTGATTTATTTGCTTTTTGGGTCACACCTGGCGATGCTCAGGGGTTACTCCTGGCTCTGCACTCAGGAATTACTTCTGGCTGTGCTTGGGGGACCATATGGGATGCCGGAGATCAAACCCAGGTCGGCAGCATGCAAGGCAAATGCTCTACCCGTTGGACTATTGTTCTGGCCCCCAGATTAATTTTTTTAAATATGGTTTTCAGAACTAAAAACTTTTATGTGCAGATTCTTTAATATTAAAGAATCTGAAAGAACTCAAATTCAATTGCCCGAATTTTATAATAGGGGAAGCGATTCTAAAGTCTGTTTGCTTTGTTACTACTGTTCACATATTAGAATAGTCTATTCTAATATTCTCACATATTAAAATCAGTCATACTGGGGTTTGGGGAAAAGATTCTCAGTCATTTTGACGCATAGTCTTAGTTACAGATGAATCTAGACACGAGATTTCTCAGTGCTGTTATACATATATACATACATACATATGCATATATGTATGTATATATATTCCTGTTCTGGGCAGACAAGCAATCTTTGAATTCACACATGCTGGTGGCTTTGTAAGACCTCATAGAAGACACTGAAATTGATCCCTGTTGTTTTGCTATTGAGATTTGACCCATCAATCTAGTCTATCAAGATATGGGTTCTAGCTCCTCTTTTCAGCTGTGAGTCATCCTAAAGCTCCATTGGAATGACATTTCAGGTACTTCTCATGCAAACATTCTCTTTCCAAGTAAGCATTCCCAAATATCATTCACCAGAAAGTCCTAGACATTTTCCTTCAGGAGTCCACCTGGACTATTGTCTCCACCCATGGTTCCTCGATTTAAAGATGCTTTGAAAAGGTCCCTTTTGTTGCTCAGATATCTTTGAGCAGCGCTTTTAAATGACTAAACTAATATTTTATTATTGTGAAACATCTTTAAATATACAAAATTATATGAAAGAAAGAAGTTGCTGCCACCCACAAGTTCAATTCCCAGAGACGAGCTGGAGAGATATTACAGTGACTAAGGGGGCTTTCCTTGCATGAGGCTAGCCTGGGTTTGATCCCCAGCACCCCATACAGTCCTGTGATCCCTGAATACAGGGCCAGAAGCATCTAGAACAGTCAGGTTATTTCCTAAAGACCAAAACAAAAGCAATCAATTCCCCAAGATGATTATTTGAACTAGGTGGAGACAATAGGTTCTTTGTACACTTCTCTGCTAGGCCTGGTTTTAACATCTGTGACCAAAAAGCCAAACTTCTAGATACTTCTAGCATCTATTTTATGATGATTTATTCTGGTATCAATTTTATTCTATTTATTCATTTATTTATTTATTTAGGTTTTGGGGGTTAAATCCAGCAGTTCTCAGGGCTCTGTGCTCAGGGTTCACTCCTGAAAGGGCTTGGGGATCATACATTGTGTTGGGTATTGAAGCTAGGTTGACTGTGTGCAGGGGATGTATTGTTTGGCATCAATTTGAAGTTATTGGTTCAGTTGATGCTTTTTAAACCACTGAGATGGTCAAGTCCACAATGATGAGGGGAAGAGCCAAATTACAAATTAACCAATCCTTTAACCACTTGATCAGATCATGTCTGGGAGGCCTGGTTCCCAAAGGCTGTGCTTCATAAGGATAATGAAATAACTTTTTTTTCAAGGGTTGGGGGCTGTCTCCCAAGCAATGCATAAATAAACCAGGAGCCACTTCCAACCTGACCAGAACAGTTCAATGTTGGTGCTGGGGACCTCCAGGAATATACCTGGTGATGGTGGGGCAGGGAAGCAATGTAGTGCAGGGAATCAGTTCAGGTCTAGACATGTTAAACCTGCATTCCTGAAACTTGCTGGAGCTTTCTTAGAAGCAAACAGGGGCCAGAGAGCTAGAACAGTGGATAGAGGGGCTGGAGCGATAGCGGGTAGGGTGGTTGCCTTGCATGCGGCTGGCCCATGCCAGCCCAGGTTCAATCCCTGGCATCCCATATGGTCCCCCAAGCACTGCCAGGAGTGGTTCCTATGTGCAGAGCCAGGAGAAACCCCTGAACATTGCCGGTGTGACCCCCCCCCCCAAAAAAAGCAAAAAAAAATAAAAGAACAGTGGATAGAGCACTTGTCTTGAACTCAGCCAATCTAGGTTTGATCTGTGGCACCCACTATAGTACCCTGAGCACCACTGGGAGTGACCCCTGAGTGCAGAGCTGGAGGAAGCCTTGAACACTGGCTGGGTGTGGCCACTGAACAAGAATAAAAGGGTAATCATTTAAACAAATACCCCCTCAACAGGTGCCCAAGATATGCCCCTAGTCCCCATGAGTTACACCTTGTAGGTTGTATTGGGATACAGAACAAATTCTCTAAGCTCTTGTAATTCTGGGCAGAGTACGGGCTCCCTGGATCTGACATGAGACTAGAGTATCTGATCTTTGGTTTTGGTATGCTGGTGCCATCCATGGAGGGGACAGTACCCACATCTTTCCACCCAAATCCTCTCTCTCAGCTATGCTATATTCCAGTTGAGAAACCTCCATAGCTTCTTACTGTTGAAATCCCACATCTCAGTTTGGAAGTCCTCTCAGATCTTCTCTTCCCACTTTCTCACTTGCCTCTTTCTAAGAGCTTTGATTTATATAGGTTAAAATTCAACCTGAATTTCACTTACTTTCTGTCTTCACTCTCATTGTTCTTTCCCTGCAAATGCATCCTCTTTTATACCTGTGTATTCTATAGCTGCCTATCATCTTTCAAGGCTCAAGTGAGCCTCATAATATCCTTCATAAAATCTTTTCTGCCCACTGCCCACTCTTTTGCTTCCTCGTGACAAACAGCGGTAATACTCTCCTCTAATTTTTAAATGACTTTTAAGGTCTTATGGTATACTCACTACTTTCAATCTTGTCATGTATAGCTGTATCTTTTGCCTATTATATTACACAATTGACTACATTATAGTCAATTTAGGAATATGTTGACTGAATAGGCAAATCCACAAGTAAACATAAAAGGAAAAGGGGGAAACCCTCTTATACTCTCCTACCGCCAACATTAAGCATATAAATTCCCTAGCAACCAGCTTTACACAAGCATGGGCACAGCTTGGTGGGAGGATTTCTGGCAGCCTATTTGACTTTGAAGGAACTTGGCTTATCTCTTTATCTAGTAACACAGATTCATTTTTACTCATGTGGCATCATCTTTCCTTATAGCCTGGAAGCTTAGGAGACAATTGCCTCCCACTGTAACTCCTAAACTGGAAGGAATTACTCATGTACTGGAGGACACAGAAGGTTCTAGAAGATCCTGCATTCCCACCCGGGCCCTAGGAAGTTTATATGTGTTCATTTGAGTAGCACTGTCATTGTCAAATCTTACCAGTATGGACAGTACTAGAAGTGCCCTGGAAAATAACTTAAAGGGTGGAATGCATGCCTTGCATGCTTGAGGCCCTTAGTTTGATGCCCAGCACCACATGGTCCACAACACTGTTAAATATAACCCCAAGCACTATTAGGAGCCCTATTAACCCCAAGCACTGCCGGTGAGGCTCATTAAAAAAGTCTCTACAAAATCTTGTCCTTGATGATTAATCAAGGAATCAATCATCAAGGAAGCTGATGCTGCCTGACCCACATCGGGTCTCTTCTGTCTGCTCGATACCATCCTTCACACTTCTTCACTGGCTCAGTCTTATCACTTTACTCCCATTTCAGTGTGTTTCTTCCACTTCATGGCCTTGATTTTTTTTTTCTTTTTGGGTCACACCTAGCATTGCTCAGGATTTACTCCTAGTGGTGCTCAGGGGACCATATGGGATGCTGAGGAATCAAACCTGGGTCGGCTGCATGCAAGGCAAATACCCTACCCGCTGTGCTATTGCTCTGGCCCCATTGACTTGATTTCTGTTGCACCCTCTAGTTGGAATGACTGTTCCACTCCATGTCTCCTCCAAAAGGTCACTTCAGGGAAGCCTTCCCAGATACCAGCAGACTAGTTCAGCTATCCTACCCTTCAGAGAGAATATAGGAACAATATAGGAATTCCTTTTCAATTGTTCAAGCTTGTCTTTCTAAGAATTTAGACTCATAAGAAGGGTCCCAAGCTGTCATGTTTACCTTATTTTCCCTATAGTGTCTAAATGATTTATTTGGGAGCTTTATTTTTGAGGGAGGGGTCATACCAAACAGTGCTCAGAGGTCCAAGGACAGGCAATCTTGGCAACTGGGTTGGGAAGCTCAATTACAGGGGTCCACCATGGGGTGCAGATGCAGCTAGATGCTCTGGGCAACACCAGGGCTATACCTAACAGTCCCTGGGGAACCAGGGAGTATTATGTGTAGAACTCACTGGCCTTGCATGCCAGACATGTGCTTTAACCCTATGGACTATCACTTGGTCCCTAATTTGTTAAGCAAATGAATTTCAAAGACATCCATTTGTGCTAAAATGACTAGCACAGGTGCAGGGAAATCATGAGACTTTTTGCAATGCTCCACCTAATATTTGTACCTTCCACTTGATTTATGGATATTATCTCTTCACGCTCATTCCACAGAGGTGCTGAGATTATTGATTTAAAATTTTAAATTTTACTGAAAACTACCAAAATTTGCTTCAATTTTAAATTTTAGAAAATCAAACTCAAACACAAAAGTCAACCTTGTATTGAAAATATCTGAAAGACATCATCCATCTCAGTCTTGCTATTTTTGAGAGAACTCACATAGTGTGTCTACCTACTATGTTCGGATACCATTTCTTGCATACTAGGTGAGTTATCTCTGTGACTTAATGATATTTTTCTTATTATCTATTTTGTATGTGAGAAATGTGAGACTGAAATACCAGGTGAGTAGGCCAAGATCACCAGTGTAAATAATGGCTAGAGTTTGACATTTACAAGGTATCAATGGCATTGGAAAGAGAGAATATATTATGTCCATTCCTTGGATTGTTTGAGCCAATCCTGTCATCCCTGAGTTTAGCTTCCCTGGATGTATTGAGACTAGGCCTTCAAAAGCCTTGGTTTCTGGATAGGAATCAAACACAGCATGCTGTAAAGAGAGATTATCCCGCCCTATCCCTCCTACCCTCCAGAACCAACAGATGGCCTTCTCTCCACTTGAAAATCAAACACTCTTACCAAGGTCAGTCATGCCTACAAATCAATGTGAGCTTTCTTCTCCAGCACAAAATCTCCAGCTGGAAATCAGCTGTAATTCTTTCTTTTCTCCAGGCCCTGCTCTGAATAATATATTTTGAAAATGATCTATTTTAGGGCCAAAAAAATCTGTAAATCTGAGCTGATTCATCACTTTCACCACCAAGCTTTCATTCTCCTGAGCCCTCTGCTTAGTCAGATAAAGACTTCTTATCTCCCCAAGCACTTTTGCAGTGGGGCTACATGGAGAATTCTCTTTTTTGTGGAAAGACTGCAAAATGACCAAAACAGAAGGTTGGGCAGAGTCTCGAGAAATCTGAAGCGAATACAATGGTGGGGTGAATGGTGGCTGGAGCATGTGGCTGGAGACGCTGCCTGCACACAGAACTGAAAACAACTGCAGCATGGCTCAACTCCGACTGGAGAGTTTCCTAAAGTGTCAGCTCAGGATGGTCTAGAAATAAAGACAATTCCAGAAAAGGTGCTATTTAAGATCAATTCTTACTCTCTTAGAAATGCTGGCAACACCTCATCACATTTAACTTTCTGATTCTTTTTGGGTTAAAATGAACTCTTTTGAGGAAATAATAGAAGTACCTTTAAAAGGGGAAAAGTGAGCCTGAAATGAGACAGCTGGTGTGGATGCTCATGTGTGAGTAATAGAGAACTGGCTGATATTTTCTCAGAACGAAAAGCACTCTAACAGAAAACCTCCCGTGTTCAGTGGGAGCTTTAAATGCTCTAGCAGAGAGCAAAGTGTCTACATCACTGTGTCAGATGAAAAAGGCCAGACTGGTGGGAGCGTCTTCCTCATCACTTTCCCTCTAGGCTATACCTCTGCTGAACTCTGAATTCTTGTCCAAATCCTCCCAGGCAGTGACATCTCTGAGCAGATGTCTGGCTGCCCGAACTCCCTGGGCTTCAAATTTGCCTTCACCTCCTCCCATCTCCTACCTGGTCTCTGCTCCCACCCTCCTTAATTAGATTTCAATGATCCCCGCTGTCACCAGTGCTAAACTAGATGCTCAAGATCCATTTTGAACAGTTCTCCCAGTTACACTTGGACACAGAAACATCTGCCTCCAAACACCCCCTCTAAGAAGTTTCTCTCCACACTCTTTCCTCTGCCTTGAATCTGGCTTCACCATCGCTTGCTCAGCAAGACGCACTGCCCTCTGAACAGGCCTCCTTTCATGTTCCAGCCACACCCACCTGTTCACATGTCAAACATCAGGCAACTTCTCTCTCTCTCCAACACCAATAATATCTACAATGTAACACTCAGTCACATCCACAATACACAGATTCCTCAGCTCACAGACTTTTCAAGTCCCAGCAAGATAATTGTGGGGATTCCCCATCCCACACTCCTCTTGCTCATCCCCAAATACATTCAGACTTTTTCCTTCTGGTAAGACCTTTCTTTCACCATCACTCTACCCATTAAAGTTCCTTGAAGCTCTAACTTATCCTTCTGGATCAAGTTCAAAGCACTTTTTCTGAACTTGAAATCAGTTGAACTTCTCTCCCCTCTCCAGGTGGTTAGGTTACTGAATGGATGCATTTCAACATATCAATCAGGTTTGTTGTTCTTACCATTCTAAATGGCTGGGAACTCAACAGCACAAGATGGGTTTTGTGAACAAACAGTATGGATACTGAATTTCAGCTATATTTTGCCAGTTTGGGAAAGGTTCTCTGAGCCTGTCTTCGTATTTGAAACACATCTGCTCACTTAATGGGGTTGGGATTAGAAGTGAGGAAGTGTTTAGTACCTAGCATCTCTTTTAATAAGGTGACTTTTAAAATAATTCAGATACCTAGGTCCCCATATTCAACTTATATTTATTGTTGCTGAATTTAGCTTTAGCTTTTAGCCTCTCAATCATGAAGTCATATTCATACATAGTCACATCAGAGTTTCTCTGAAGCTAGTAGAGGTAAACAACTAGCCTTTTACTAAGGGAAAGTAGACTGAGAATGTAATTCACTCAGGACATCCAGGTGTCATTAGAACTCCTTCATTGTATGAAAAGCATTTTCTCACATATAAGAAATGAGTCATAGATTGAAAAACGGTATTCTCCCATTCTCTGCTTTGTTCTAGTACATTATATAATGTCTATTTTACCAAATAAGCCTTTGTCAAATAAAAACAAACAAGATGTCAGAACAATGACTGGCTTCCCATGTTTGAGAAGAGTTTTTGTGCTCATGAGAATACAGAACTGAAAAGATCTTTTGGAAGACATACATCAGATGACATCATCTCTTGGTTTCTAACCCCGATGACTTCACACAGTTCTCAAAATAGAATCACCCTTCCATCGAGACTCTAAGTTCTATAAGGTCTAGATCCTGTGTACCTTGCCTTTCTTCTCTATTCATTTTTAAAATCACTCTGGTATTTTTGGTTTTCATATTCCTAAATAATTTCCACCTCAGAGACTTTGCACTTGTTTCCTTTGTGAGAGTCCATATTCCTAAGAATTTGAGAATCCATATTCTCTCATCTTTATAGCTTTCAATTGTCTAGATTCAGTATCAAGATATTCTTTCTATTTTATTGTGATTTGGCTCCCTACAGCCTATATTTTCAAATTGTACCAACTTCCTCTATTATCTTCATACTAATCATAAAATTCTTATTTCCTCTTTGGATTCTTTTTTATGAGAATGTCCTCAAAGAACAGAGGAAGAAGACTTGACTGATCTTGCTCACTGCTTTGTTTCCAGCATTTAAAACAGTTCCTGGTACCTAGCTAGCATTCAGTAAACATTTGTCTAATTAATGACTAAATAACTTACTTTTGAAACCATTTACATCAAGATAAATTCTTCTATGCCTTATCAATCTAAACTTAGAGGACATCATTGAAATGAGAAGCAATGAGAACTTAAAGGAAGGAGTGAGTTAGTACTAAATTTAATTTTTATATTCTTGAGAACAAAGGATTCTTGTTTTTATTTATATTCAAGAAAAGCTGGCTCTTTTGGCAAATGAGACTGTTTGGAGACACTCCCTCCCTTTGAATCAAGAGGTCACACATGCTTTCCTCCCTGTTGGAGCTCAGCCCCTGTTCTGGTTTCAATCTGGAGATTTTATCTGACAGTCTGTATGTCACTTCTTATGGTGGGTTTGCTCTTTTGCCAGAGAGTTAACTCAGAGGGGATACAACATAAAGAGTAAAATATGCTGAGGTAATGAGCAAAGGAATATTTAAATGGTTTAATTCCCAGAATAAACTTCTAATTTATCTGGAGAGTTCATTTATAACGTCACAATACCTATTGTACTTTAAAGTTTAAAATCCAGGAAATGAATTCAATTAGCCATGATAAATATACATTCTTTTTTTTCTTTTTGGGTCACACCTGGCAATGCTCAGGGATTATTCCTGTCTCTGCACTTAGGAATTACTCCTGGCGGTGCTCAAAGGACCATATGGGATGCCGGGGATAGAACCGGGTCGGCCGTGTGCAAGGCAAACACCCTACCAGCTGGACTATTGCTCCAGCCCCTCTTCTTAAGACATACATTGTATCTTCTTATCCTCCTGAGGTCTCCATTAATAAAACCATAACAACCTCATAGCTCAGCTGCAATCCAAAAGAATATAAAACTCAGCAAAACAGAAGTCTCCATTACCTTATCAGATTAACTTTAAAAAGCAAAGTTAAAAAGTACTAGACCAAACTTATGCTGTCATATTCCTTTACTACAAGTAAACAAATATCCAAAAATTTAGGATGAGAAATTCATTTTCTTCATGGATTGTTAGCGATTGATGCACATATAAAGTGAATTCAGGTACAAACTCTTTGCTTTTTCCAGTGAATTCTATTATCCCCTCATTAAAAAAACTGAGCCTGGAGCTTTATGATAGTACAAGTGGGTAAGACATTTGTCTTACACGTGGCTGACCTGGATTCAATCCCTGGCATTCCATATGGCCCCCTGAGTCCTGTCAGGAGTAACTCCTAAGTGTATATCCAGGAGTAAGCCCCAAGCATATATGGGTGTGGCCCAATAACCAAAATGAATAAATAAAAATGAAGAAAAACCCAAGCCATGGATTTTCCTTTAACAGACATTTGGATTGTAAATGTGCAATTATGCAAAATCTGCTAATCACCTTTTATGCTTATATCAGAAGCTTATTAAAACATGAGCATATTTTTTATTAAGATTCAGAACATGAAATCAGTCTCAGTCTTGAAATTCAGAGATTCATGACATTTAAAAAAGCACAGAGATTAAAGGTATTCAAATTGTCTTCCATAAATAAAGATGCCTTAATTTATGTTCCTCAAAACTGTCTCTAAGTTTTAGGGCAATGAGGGCTTAAGTCTCTGTTGCAGCCATGCTCTATTCTTTCCAACTGATGGGTCATATATTTGACTCTCTAGGCCTTTTCTTGAATATGTGCAGGAATAGAATATACGTAATTTCATTTGGTCTTTATCATTTCAGAGACAGGTCAGCCATAAGCTAAATAAATAGCTGAGTTTGAGAAAAACAAAGGATAGAAGGGGGGAGTGAGCACTAAAAATATATATAGAGATAGATTCATTATATTTAACTGTGAAAGAATGTAATTATTGAAATAGGATCAAGACTAAAATAAACAATGTGCATGTACTTCACGGTAATTAATTAAGCTTCTCTTAGGTCCAAATTGAGAAAAATACCAAAATCAATAATTTCAAATGCGTTATACTTATTGACACTAATGAAACTTCCTGAATAAGCATCTAATGCAACTTCACTGCTATTTTAAATTTATGTTACTCATTGAGTGAAGATTACAAGGTCAGGTCAGCTCCCTGGGCTTCACAAGGCTGATGCTATCAAATAGACAGGACTTTGCTCGCAGTGTGTATGGAACAGCCCCTAGAGAATTGTTGAGCTGTCCACGGTGCTGAAGAAAGCAGCTTGTTCCTTTTTGGTTCATACATTCAAAAGTGACAGTATTTCATATAGTGCAGCAACCCACACTTCCATGATAATGTGAGGGATAAATCCTATATATAAATTCATAATCTTCTAATTTACTAGAAATTTTTTGAATTTATATGCTAGCTAAATAATTTTACACTTTTTACGACAGTTGCAATATATTAAAAATTTTATTTGGTTGCAGTTTTTCCTTTTTTTTTTTTTTTTTGGACCATATCTAGTGGTGTTTAAGGCTTATTCCTGGCTCTTCCCTTAGAGATCACTCCAGGTGGGGATCAGAGGACCATATATGGCGATGGGGATGGAGCCCAATTTGGGGACGTGCAAAGTAAGAGTCTTACTGGCTGTAATATCTCCCTGGCTCTGCAATATATCTCTTTATAAATGTTACTTCTAGTAAACTAAGTAAGAGTTATGGAAATGCTCATTGGCTTGGAATATTTGTATTTAATATTTAGGTACCATCACTTCTTAGCTGGTTACTTGGTTAATTCAAATTAGTCTCTGTGTTTTAGTTTCCTTATCTGTAAAAAAAGGAATTACTCCCAGTCACTAACATTTTATATTTTAGTTTTGGGCCACATTTAGAAGTGATCAGGGGCTTACTCTTGGCTCTGCATTCAGGTATTACTAATGGGGTACTGGGGAGTGTATCTGGGTCAGGAAATGGAGTACTGGGGATACCCCAGGATATGGGGTACCTGGGTCAGCTGCATGAAAAGAAAATGTACTCTCTCTCCAGCCCTTCAGCCACTATCTTTTTTGAGGTTTAAATGCAAAGGCATTTTTAAGGTGTTTTGCAAATTTTTATAAGCTATAAATTGTAGGTACTTATGCCAGTTGTTTGTATCGCATGTATTAAGATATTCAAATTAAACTTTTCGTGCTCTCTAATTCAGTACAGGTCTATGGAATTCAAGAAAATATCCTAGTTTTGGGGAATTTCAAAAGTTATGAATATAAGAGACATGTATTTGGAAGAAGGCAGAGAAAGTTGGAAAAACTGAACTTCAAATCCTATTAAATCACTCAAAATTAAGATCCAAACTCTTAAGTCATCTCTTGACTATTCATCATTTCCATCTTTTCAGAGCACAGCATTCACTGAAACTGCTCAGACGGCATCCTAGATATACATAGCTATCTGATTTAATATAAAATTTATTATTACACAGATAGAGCAAGTTTCCTGGGAGTAATAATATGACCTGCCCAAGACAACAGAAGTGGTAGATTCAAACACTGAAGCCAGGTTATTCTGAATCCAAAACACTCTTTCCCTCATGTCACAGTATCCTACATCTGAATGGATCCTTTGAAAAGGGTTAATTTAGAAAGTGGCCATATTTTCTTGAGCACAACACACTAGACCATAATAAAACAAGTTCTTTTGGGAGTGGAGAAATATATAGTAATTTTCGCCTTGTGAACTCCAACCAAGGATAAATCCTACAGTTTACCCCCAACATGACAAATCAGAAATGGAATAAAATTCTGGAATCACAAGTGTAAAAACTTACAAATGTCAGATTCAGCATTACTAAACTATTTGGAAGCTATTTCTCTACATCCTAAGATTCAAATAAGATGCAGTTTGTGGGGAATTATCATTTTCTATCAGAACTAAAATTCAAATATAATTATTACATTATTGTTGTTCTTGCATTTACAAATTTATTGAGTTTCCAAGCAGTGATCGGAATCCAGGGGCTTCTTTTGGGGATTTCTGGCCAAGAGAATTGTTTGGTTCAGTGTCAAAGCCCAAGGATGTGGTACTGGTGATTACCTGAGTCAACCTAGCAATCCTCTGGGGTCTCTAGGGTCACACCCATTTTTGTTGGAGTCATCCAGGACTGTTCCTCATGGTGCTCAGGGAACCACATCTAGCAGAGATTGAGCCAACATTGGCTGCATGCAAAGAATGTGCCCCATGTTTTGCCAGCCTCCTCCCCACATGGTATTTACTGTAAAATTCCTTCTCCACCTACCTAAATCATTTCCATTTTCAAAGACCCCAGTTAAAACCTCCTTCCGGCATGACTGTTCACAGATGCTTCCAGTTTAAAGCAGTGAAATCTTTCCCTATAGTCCTATTACTTCTGCCTACATCATACTTTTCTTAAGAAATCACCCAGAGTTCAGGGATGTCTGTATTTTTACAGAACTACTTAAGAAATATTAATAAGGTATAGTTATTAAGACATTTATTTCTTAACTTTTAAAAATTCATCAAAGTAACTACTGAGGATACGATCTGAGCTAGTTATCATTCATTTCATTAAAATTGCTTGTTAAACGTCTGCCTTTTCCCATTCTCTTTCAACTAAGTCCTAAAGCAGAAATAGTCTTCTCGTCATTCTCGCTATTATATCCTTAGTGCCAAATACACCATAGAAGCTTTTGTATATAATTAGAATGTATGAAATAATTAATTAATGAGTCAACTAAACCGACAGGAATTTTTTATCCTGCTCTGAATATCCATATCCCTACCCATTCCCTTACAACTACTGATGGAAATTTCAAATTGAGTTCAAATGGATAAACTATATTCTTAATTTTTTTTTATTTAACAGTCACTTTCAAAGTAGCACTGGATATTTGTTTTTGGAAATTCTATGTATAAAAACAGTAGTTTGGACCACAAAAATGTGCATAGGAATAAAAAGGACAGAGTACTCAGAATACATTATTTTCTAATAAAGAAATAGAAGAATTGTTCTTTAACCCGAGTTGAGGAAATTTACATGAATTCTTATCAAGAATAGTTTAGGGGCTGGAGCAATAGTACAGTGGGTAGTATTAACTTGTATATGGCTGACCCAAGTTTTACCTCTGACATCCAAAAAACCCCAGGAGTGATTCCTGAGTATGGAACCATAATTCATCCCTGAGTACTGCTGAGTGTGGTGCCCAAATAAAAATAAATTAAAAAATAAAACTCATTTATTCAATAACATCTACTGTAGTATATGGTAGTGATGGAAAATATGATCATGATCACCAAGAAAATTGCTCTTTTATATTTATACAATAAGCATTAATAATAAATAAATTCATGCACAGCTCTGGATGTTCACCTTCCTGACCTTACTACATCACTTATATTATTGAATATAGAGCAGATGACTCAAGCAGTTAATCTGATTTACTAAATCCTTTAATTCTCTTGGTAAATATTGGGAAAAAGAGGATCATGGAGAAAGAGGGTCCAAGAATAGACTTTAATACCTTTTCCCATCTTTTCTCTATACTCTTAACTAGAAATCTAAGATAGTTTCTTTTTTAAAAAATATTTTATTATACCACCAGGATATTTTGAGCTATACAATTACAAAGATGTTCATGTTTGGGTTTTCGTTCATACAGTGTTCCAGCACCCATCCCCCAACTAGTGCCCATTCCCACCACCCATATTCCCAATTCCTCCCCGCTCCCTACCTTACCTCTATGGCAGGTTCTTTATCTCTTTTCTCTCTCTCTCTTTTCCTTTTCTTACACATTGTGGACTGCAGCACATAGATTTAGAGATTAAATGCTCAGTTCTAGGCTGGTATTATAAGATATTTTCTTGAGGTAGAAACTTCTGCCTTGCTTAGAGAAAAGGAATTAGGAGTTTCCATGGACATATTTACAAAAGAGAGAGAAGAGATACGTTTCTGTCCATGGAGCCTCTTGAGTGGTATGTTGTCCTGGCATTGTTGTCCTAATAGTTCAAGTTGGTCAAGGAAAAACAGTCTTCTATACCAACCTCCTTATTTCCATAAGATCTACAATTCATGATGCACATTCTTTTGTTCAGTGGTTGTGACAGAATTTTCTATTATTTCCCAAAGTAAGTATAACCTCTTTTCTAAAGTAAGACATTTTCTTATAATTTTACATACGGTGTTTGCTTTAATACTCCAGATCTATAAACATAATAGATAAATGTATGTATAAAGGACCAAATGGATTGGCAGAACAGAATAGGGGTTGGTATGTTTCTCACAAGAACTTCCTTATTTATGGACAAGAAGTAACATCAGGACGGTGGTAGACTGTCTTGGGCACTTTGTTGGCAAAGAGGTACAATTATTGGGCACATCAAAACCATGAATGTTACTACCACTGTAACCATGATACTTGAGCAATATCAATAAAACACATTTAAAAAGAAATCAAAGTGTTCTTTATTATAGGGACCTTAATTGCATTAAGTGACAAAGAATGGGATGCTTTCATGTAATGAGTTTTTTATGATCTTAGACTTCAGAAGCTCAGATTCCATCTGTGATAGCAGCAGACTGTTGTAGAACTCAGATATTAATAACTGCTGGTGCACACTTACTCAGAGCTAAGAGGCCCAGGGATGTGAAGACAGCCAGATGGAAATAATACCAGAAGGTGACTATATGGACAAAAAAGATGATCTATTTTTTCCCCAACACAAAACAGATAACACTAAAGCTATGACAATTCTGTTTAATTGCAAGCCAGATTCTCAGAGAGAATTTTTTTCCTTTGGAATTCTCAGGTCTGGTTCTAAATTACACATGATTTATCACCTAAGTTTCTGAAGTTCAAATACTTCTTGAGCAGGTTACAGAGACAAAATTGTCCAGATGGGTCAGCAATAACGATTTAGTAAAAGGAAATCCTTGATATAGAATTCCAAGAATAAAACAATTTGGTTTTTATTCAAGGAAAAATTAACTCAGACACTGGGAAGATTTTTTAACCAAAAAATATTTTCCTAACAGAGATGGGACAACAAATGACTGACAAACATATTTGAAGTTTCTGTGTTTGAGGAAAGGTTTCCCCACTCACCAAAATCTCACTTAATGTGATTTAATATGATTGTCATTCTTCACACTAATGAGAGAAAAACGCATTGCAAGACTGAGTGTCCCAACAGCCATATATAATGTCATATTAGAATTCTTGGGGCCAAAGCTTCATAAATATTAATGCTTATTTTAGTTTTTAAACATTTGTAATTTGGGTACTAGAGGATAGGACACATGTCTAAAATACATCTGACCTGGGTTTAATTTCTGGCACTGCATGGTCCATTAATCACAGTAGGGTACAGCTCTGGAAGCCTCTAAGTACTTTAGTAGTGGTCATAGTATTCTGGGCACTGCTGGGCCCTTGCTTCATACTGACAGCCAGTTGGCTAAGAGTTACAAGTAGGGCCTGAGGGCCTTTTCTGCACTTCTCCCCCACCACTAAATTTATAATTCCACATCAAATGATTAAGGGAAAAGAATCTTTTTATATGATTCATTACAAAACTAAAAAAGTTAAATTAAAATCTGGTGGAAGTACCTTTATTAATCTGCAGAAAATGTAGCTCTTAGGTTTTTGGAGCACAGACATATAAGTTTAAATGTCTGTACATGACAGAAAATAGTAGCACAAAACATTGGGAAAGGGGTCAGCGTATCTTATTTGGTCTGAAACATAAGAAGACTCACATTGATTTTGTGGAGCCAAGCACAGCTAAGGCAGGTGACCCAGTCTCAGCCAAAGTGCTGGGGTTGTGAAGGGAACTCTCTGCCCTCATGGCGTGAGCGAATTCTTGGCAAATTGGGGGCTGATGTGTGATGTGTGAAGCATTGGCTTTCTAACTCATAGAGATGCTATACAGGAGTCCTGAAAATAAAACAAACCCAAAAACCTATATAAGGGAGTCCAAGGTCACAGATACTATGGATAAGGAATCTGGGATGTCTTATCCTCACCAAAGAAATCAACATTTGTCTTATGATCTAATGTTCATTCAGGCACCTGTCCTTACTTCCTTACTTCCTCTTAAAAGAGACCCACTTATTTTTTTTGGAAACAATAACTAGACATTCTCAAATTATGTTATTCATTTTTTTCCTATAGGCAAGTAGTTTATATCCTAGAATCACACACTGGATCACTGTCTCCATTTACATCTTACATTGCATGACATTATGCCAAAATATCTTTTTTTAAAGTATTATGATATACAATAATATCAGTATTAACATTCTAGAACTACAATGTTACTTCATCACAGTCACCACCAGTCTGAAACTGGGCAAATATTTTGAGACTATTTTCTCATCAATAAAAAAAATTGAGATTTCCTACCTTATAGGATTGTGGCGGTTATATATGATATTCTATGAAAAGCATATAGTCCTTCAGCATATAAATATAGGACATACAGGTATGCATTATAGATCTGGATTTATAGATATAGATTTATGAATTTGGGATTGAATTCTGACTGGATGACCTAAAACAATATTCTTCAGTTTACTCAGTTGTAAAATAGTTAATCATATCTACCAATTGCACAAAATATGAGAACTAAATTAGAACATTTACATCATATGCTCAACTCTCATCTGACACAGGCTAACTCTTCTTTGGAAATGAGTTATTCATTTCCTTATAAGGAATCAGCTATTCATCTCCATGATTCTTCATAATCATGAACATATTCATTCAATAAGGCTGATGTGACACTTTAATGTAATAAGGTTCACACTTCCTCCAACTTGGGTACCTAGTCAGCACACAGTAAAGATTATGACAAACCAACAGTATTTTTTGTGTATCCCAATTTAATATTTGTTGTCATCAAGGTCATTAGGTGACTTTTTGTCATATTATGATTCTGCAAAACAGTGGGATATATGTGACAAATGCCCAAAAAACTAGGCTTGATGTCGATATCTTTCTGGTGATACATGGGTAATGGAGAGTGTACTACTGAAAATATTTCCATAAATTTCAGAAGATTTACAGATTGTTTTTGCTTCTTGCATTGCTTCTACATTCCTAAAATTTACATGTGAGTCATTGCTTTCAAAGATTTTCAGGTTCATCACGGAACAGAAACCTTGATATATGGGCACTGAGTGATCACATTCTTCAAAGTGAATTTTTTTTACTTCTATTTATAGGGAGCAGGAAGATTTTGCTGTGTTATATCCCTCTAACAGAATATTTCTTAACTAGCAAACATTTTTATTGTCATCTTTAAGCATTTCAACAGGCACAGCAAGGGAACACATCAGGATGAAAGTGAACAAAGTTCTTAGGCTGTCTTGAAAAAAAAACCTGTCTTTCCATTAAACGAAAGCCCACCAGTCTGACTGAACACTGCAATGGAAACATGGCATTTTCTACCTAGACTCTGTCTCCAATGTGACAAAGCTATGCCTAATTTCAGGGCATTCAATGGTCATGAAATTTTGACGTTTCACCTACTGTGGGAATGACATGTTGAAGGAGTTCCTCCATTCTCTGAGGTATTTTCATATTAAACTCTGGTGAATGAAAAGTAATGAGACTGACCACAGAGAGCTTTGTTAGGCCTGCCACCTCTCTTGCTGTCCTCTCTCTCCCTCCTTTTCTCCTTCCCTATCTTCCAATTCTCCTCCCATTTAGCTGACAACTTCAAACGTTTATTAATATCGATCCTCTTGTCTTCTAAAAATCAATAGTTGACATCTCAAGAACCAAGTAATATTCAAAGTGCCAAACTGTATTTATTTTCACACAATACTGCAGGGAAATTAGAGAGGACTCATTACTGGAATTAGTTTACCTCATTGAGATTAAGAAACAATTGCCACTGCTACACATATCCCAGGGTTTTAGCTAATGTGGCTCTTACTACTTCTCTGGTTACAATAATCTACTGCCTAATGACTTCCTTGGTAAAATGTAATTTAAGATACCTAAGATTTAAAAATGGATAGTTATTACACAGAGTGAATTGCTTGTATGCTGATAATAGCAATAGTTAACATTCATCGAGGGCATGCAGAGTCATAAGCAAGGACTCAGACATTCTATATACACAATCCATTTCATTCGTACAGTTGGATGGAAAGAAGTCCCATTTTGATTATCTTGGTTTATATATACCAGGATGGTGACATTCTGATTAGATGGATGACCTAACAAAGGTTCTAACCAATTAGTGGAAGAGTTAGATTTTAAAGCTTATCTAAATCAAGAACCAAAAGTCATAGTCACTGCCTAATCCTGCTTTTTCTTAGTTAACTGAATTATTTCAGACTGGTTTAGGTTTTGTTTAACTATATATTTTCCCTGTGTTGAATCACCCAGTGTCTTTATCTTTTAGGTTTCATTCATTACCAGGATGCTGAGCCAGGGAAACAGCTCAGGGGTTAGCATGTATAGGTTGTATGCAGCCTACAACATACAACCTATAGTATGTTGGAATAATACTTTCTTGGTGGGGTGTAAAGTTGACTACCTCTTAACAACTTCCAGCCATTTCACTTCCCTCTGCATCAAAGATATTAGGAAACTATGATCTTTGAGATTCACAAGACTTCAGAATATAGTTTTTGTCCACTTATTTGTGTACCTACCCACCTTTCCATCAATCCATCTATGCATTCAGCAAAAATGAATTGAAGAGATCAGGAAGATGGCTAGAAGGATTAGAGCTCATTCCTATCATGTATAATGCCCCCGGCCCCATGCTCTGACTGCATGGACCCCTGGGCATCGCTGAATACATATGCAACATGTATAATCTTTGAAAGAAGAAACAATGAAAAACATATTTATGGAATTCAAAGGAAAAGGATACTAGACGTGACAATTAGAGAAATGCCAGCCTGAAGGAACTTAATACAATCTCCCCACTACACCTTTCCAGTGCTTCTAACAAATGAACTCATCTCCTCTTTTCAAAGATCATCTCCCAAGACCATTCATTCTACTCTCAGACAGGTTGGACACCATGGACATAAGAAGATATTCCTCATAATGATGTTCACTCTCCCTTCTAATTTCTCATGAGGTAGGAGCTTGTGCTCATCATCCTGACACAATACTCTTCTTCAGAGAAATGTCAAATGACTTGTCTCGTTTAGTAGTGTTAGAGGTGGAAGAAAAGCAATTACTTATGTGATATTCAAATTTTTAAGAAAACACAGATGAAAACAAGTCCCAAAATACAGACACAACTTCTAAAATAATTGAATCATGCATTTGTGCCAGCTAGGAGATTTTAAGTGTTATAACTAGATCTTTTGTGTAAAATACAGTGTTTTCTCATTTTTGCTGTGATTCACATACATGGGGCAGACCTGCTACAGGCTCTCCCTGTGCCCAGCTGATCATAAGGCGCCCGGGAGGAAAGGCAAGTTCTAGTCCTGGCCTGCCACCCCAGCAGAGCCTCACAAGAAGCTAGAGGACCCCCACACCATGAGGGCTGCCGTTTCACACATCCGGACTCCCCTCTGTTCAGAGTTCCACCCAGCAGAAGAGCTGATCAAAAGCCCGGTTCATCAATAAATGCTCAAGATTAGAGGTGGCTACAAGAGTATCCCAGCCACACAGCAGAGCCTGGCAAGCTACCCGTGTCATATTTGATATGCCAAAAACCAGTAACCATTATAGACCTCATTCCCATGACCTGACGGAATGGTTTGAGGCTCTTTATGTTCCTGGAGCTAGCAGAAGCCCTTGGGCTACACTAGCATGTGACAGGACATATGGAGATGCTACTGGTGCCCGCTCAAGCAAATCAATGATCAATGGGAAGACAAGTGATACAAGTGATACATGCTGTGACTTGGGAGAAATACTTGCTTTTGCCGTACATGCTGACTATGTTAAATGGTCATCAACAACTCAAAAAAGGCAGAATACCATTAAAAACAAATCTGCCAACCAGAATGATAAATCACGATCAAGTTCTAACTTGTGACTCTTGGCTGTGTTTGGACAGTCACTAGTCTCCCCACCCTGGGGGACATGGGGGGTGGAAAAGGAGCTGACGAACAATACAATGCAAACAGTGTCACCATTTCCACAACTTTTCCACCCTTCTTTCCAAATGTTTATTTTCTGCTTCCTTGGGTATCAGGAAGAGCATGTTCTAACACAATCGGTCTGTGTTGTTGCCAGGAAGCCAATTTTATCTTTAGCATCATTTCTGGGCAAATAGCATAGACAGAAGAAAGTGCTGACAGGGGCCAAAAAGCTGAAAACTTGAGTTTTGTAGAATCTGAGATAAAAGTGCAAAGAGCTAAAGTAAAAAGCTAATAATGCTGGGTCTGTTTCCCTTTACAAAAATTAATTTCCATTTAAAGAAGAGACAACAATGCAAAGAGAATGGACTTGAAGCATGTAATGTTTTGGGTCAAAAATACAGCCTTGATCAAATGCAGCCTGAATGAATTTTATTTTTTGTTTTCTGGCCACACCTAACAATGCTCAGGGTTTACTTCTGGCTCTGCACTTAGGGATCACTCTGGCAAGCTCAGGGGACCATATGGGGTTCCAGGGATCATACCCAGGTTGACCATGTGCAAGGAAGGCCCTGCCTGATCTACTATTTCTCTGGCTACAGTTATTTGAGTTTTATTGAATAAAATTAATTTGAAAATCTTTGGCTTGCATGACTCATCTGTGCCAGACACTTTGCTCCCACGGAGCTTGCAGTCTAAGTAAGTTAGTTACCTCTCTAAATCTGTTTTTACATCTAAAATAAGAAAATACATTTCTCTCTGTAGGAATCTATGACAATAAATGTGACAGCACACAAAAAATGACAAAGTCTAGTACAAAGCTAATAATTATTGCTTAGCAAACTTTAGCTTCTTTCTTTGGGCTTTTGGCCATATCTGATGGTGCTTAGAGCTTACATCCAGCTCTGAGCTCACGGCTTACTCCCAGCTCTTTGCAGGGTTCCAGGGATCAGAGTGGGGTTGTTCATGTGCAAAACTAGTGACTTATCCCTTGTACAATTTCTTTTTCCCAGATTTTTTCTTTATCTAAGAAATAACCAAATTAATCTCTCTTTTGAATCAGTTTGTGATTTAAAAGCATAACTCTAGCACAGAGATAAAATAAAACCAACAGACTGTTCCATAAATCTAAGACTCCCACAAATTCCTCAAGTTATCTTTCTTTCTTCCTTTCTGTGGGGAGGGGAGCAATGAGCTCCACTGACCATAACAAGAGGACTTAAATACCCCATCTTTGATGCTATAGCCTTCAAATAGTTCTACTTGGACTTCAACTTGGTTTTATGTCAAGGAGAAATAAATTGATTTTCTTTTCAGTAACCAGTAAACACCGTACATGTAGCATAAAAGTAAGAGTTTTAAATGAAGTTGAACTATTAGAACTGGTTGCTCAAATTACCTATTGATTGTCTGTAATATGTGAGAAACTATGATAAATGAACAAAATAAAAGAAACGAACATGCCCCTGATCTGAAGATGCTGAATCCAAGGAGGAATGCAAGTGGGGAATCTAATATATATACTCAGGTGAAAATAACCAATAGAGGAAACTAAATAAATATACTTTTAATAAAAGGGACCAACATACTGTTTTGTAAGTCATAAATAATGAAGTGAAATTTGAGTTGAAACCTTCAAAACAGGACTATTCAAGGTCTTCTATTTTCTTTGTATAACAATTGACAACAAAGCTGGCAACAAGTTCTCCTACACACAGGTACAGGTGACCCTTGAACTACCCAGGGGGCTCAGCAGAGCTGACCCCTGTGCAGTCAATAACTGTGTAAATGTCTTGGTCTTCAGAGGGTTGGGGTTTGACATCTTTGCATTCAAGTAACTGACATCCACTGATGTTGGATGAATCTATAAAAGTGAAATCTATGGAGAAAGAATATCCTCATATAAGTGAACCCAAGCATTTAAAACCCATTTTTAACCCATTTAACCTATAACCATTTTTTTTTTGCTTTTTGAGTCACACCCGGCAATGCTCAGGGGTTTCTCCTGGCTCTGCACTCAGGAATTACTCCTGGCGGTGCTCGGAGGACCAGATGGGATGCCAGGGATCGCACCGGGCCGGCATGGGCCGACTGTGTGCAAGGCAAATGCCCTACCTGATGGACTATTGCTCCGGTCCCCCTATAAGCATTTTTGACCCCTCTTGACTCCTCTACATTACTAAGCCAAATTCTCTCTGGGTTTCATCTAATTTAAAAGATAGCATTTGCTTCTCCTGGATATGAGACATTGTAGAGATTTTGAAATAGTTGTTTGGTCCTACTAATTCTTTAAAAGAAAATAAAAAGTTCAGGTTAAATGTACTGCTTGTATTTCTAATATGGGTATCTTCATTTTTACTTCCCACACTTTCCTATGGAAAGAGGTGACTACAACCCAACAGCCGGAACTGCCCCTTCAGCTAACCGGAAACAGATCTTATCAGCAATAATGACAAGATTTGGTGATTCTAAGTACAGTTTCTACTGGACAAGCTTCAGAGGTGAGCCCACCAAGGCGGAGCTTCATTTCTATTCTTCAGGCACATAATTCTGACGCCAGAACCACCACTGTCTATTTTTGGCATGAAATGAAACTTCCTCACCGGTATGTGTACACCTTCTGCACCAGAAATGTAGAGACACATTTCAATCTTCAATATCAAAAATTATTCATCAGATATAAGGAATAATCACCATAAAATATGTATTCTGGGAATGTATGATCATTTAGAGTCCATGTGTCCACACTGTATGTCTGTCTTGGCATTTCCCCCTTGTGTAGAGAGGCCTTAGCTTTTTTTGAAATCTCAAAGGATTTCAAAATTTCTTTAGACTCCTGTTACATCCAGTTCAACATTTATGAAGCTGTAATTTAAGTCTACCATGGTCATTTAAAAATTTCTATTGGTCCATAGTGATAGTCCAGTGGGAAGGGAGATTGCCTTGCATGCAGCTGACCCAGGTTTAATCCCCAGCATACCATATGGTCTGCCAAGCACCACCAGAAGTGATTCATGGAAGGGGTTGCTACCATGTGCAGAGCCAGGAGTAACCCCTGAACATTGCTGGGTGACACCCAAAAAGAAAAAAATTCTATCACTTACAAAGTATTGCAATTCAAACAATCAAAAGAAAAAAAACTCAAGAAAAACACTTCAGAAAATATTTCAGTGATCCGATCTGCTGTCAACATCAAATGACCATTTGACTAAGCTCTCAAATAGTTAATTAAAATTATTTTTTAAATGTTATTTTCTATTTTCATGATGCTTAAAATTGATTTAGATGTGAAACTCAGGCAGCGACCAACTTGGGTCTGAATTCCATCATTTTTCATTAGCTCTCTAAGGACAATGACAGACAATTGAATCCAGAAATACCTCAATTCGGCTTCTTTAAAATCACACTGAAACCGCCTCATCAACTTTTATCAAATCATAAGTGAGAAATTTTGTAATTGCCCTCTCTCTTTTCCCTCCAGCTAACAAAGCAGAAGAGATAAGGTTTCAAATAGTCCCAAATGTATTCCCATACAGCTCAGATCCTATTTTAACTATTTCTGAAAGAGGGGCCTCATAATGGATTGGAGTAGGATCACAGAAGTCCCTGGTGGTCTCTCACTTGAGAGAAATAGTACAGGTTAAAGATGGAATGTCATCCATTTCAGTCGCAACTAACAATGGGATACTTTCCTCCTCCTCTAAAATCTCCTCTACCATTTCCGTATATTTCAGAATTATCAAGACCAAGAAATAATGATCTCAAGAATAAATAGAAATATTTTCAAAATGCCAGAAATCAAAGGCCATATTCTGTCTCATCCTCATTACATACATACATACATACACACACACGCGCATGCACATTTGCGCCATTGACAGAGCCCTCTTCATGATTATGAATGATGTTAGTTAGGATATTTCTATGTCCCCTAAACTGTCCCCAACAAACTAATTTCTATGTCCCCTAAACAAAACTAATTTTATTTTTATGCTATCACTTTTTAAAACTACACGAGTGCATATTAGAAGTGCAAATATATAAAAATTACTGTCACTGACTAAAATTGTTAATGTCTTATACTTTTTTATTACAAAATTGCCCATGTATTATATACTATCAGACTCCTGAATGAAAAAATCTCACAAAATTATCAGATGATTTCTCTTGTATCTTTAAATTTTTTTAATTACACCACTGTAGACACTACCACAAATAAGGGCAACACAATCTCTCATCTGAAGAGAGTTGGAATTACTCCCTAAACTATCTTCCCTCTCTAAACCATGATTTTCATGCCAGATCCAGAAATATTGTCTAAAAGTATAAATCTCCTGTGTCACCTTGTTCAGAACATGCTGGCATCTTCCATTAATTTCAGAACAGAATCCAAATCCTCAACTAAGCCTTCAGTCCTCATCTCTTTCTTTCCACCTCACAATTCACACTTCAGCCAGTATAAACTCTCTTAAATGCTTAGATTTTTAATTACATAATTAATTAATTTTTAATTACTTACTTAATTAATTTTATTAATATTGTATTAATATGGAAGCAACCCATGGAGCTGACTTCCTGGTAAGGGTCTCGGCCAGCCCCTGGCCCAGTCCAACAATGCTCCAAGGGTTCGCTCACAAGTGCGGGGGTGGGGCCACACTGGTTGGACTTGGAGCAGAGATTTAGGCTCCTCCACCCTTTCCTCCACCTCCACACCAGCTATGCCAGAAGAGAGACCCCCCAGACCCACAGTTCTGTCGCAACCCGGAAGAGATCTAGACCCATCCACTCCAGACCCACAGCTGCGCTTCCCCGCCCCACGTGGAAGCAACCCATAGAGTCGACCTCCCGGTGTGGGGCTTTGCCAGCCCCTGGCCCAGTCTAACATTGCTCCAAGGGTTCGCTCACACGCACAGGGGGTGGGGCCATGCTGGCCAGACTTGGAGGAGAGATTTGGGTTCTTCCACCCTTTCCTCCACCTCCATGCCAGCTATGCCAGAAGAGAGACCCACGCCAGACCCACAGCTCCGCCAGCGTGCTGCTGCTCTGTGGCCACAGGACAGTCTTAGATAATACTGATTTTAGGATAAGGTCCTTCCTAGGATTTTTTCACTATTAATACACTGTATACAGTTCTAGGCAGGTTCTAACTGATAGCCATCATCCCAGAAAGCCTAGCAAGAAGCCAGAGCAACCTACACATCATCCATCAGTCATTCTCAACATCCAGACTCCACAGTTCCTCAGAGCCCCACCCAAGAGAAAACCTGATCTTTCCCCTTTTAGTTTCATCAGTAAATACTAGCGATGAGAGCCTTCTACTGAGAGTATACCACCTACACGGCAGAACCTGGCAAGCTACCCATGTTTTATTTGATATGCCAAAAACTAGTAACAATTATAGACCTCAATTTCATGACCTGAGAATGGTTTGAGGCTCTTCCTGTCCCTGGAGCAAGCAGATGCCCATGGGCTACACTTGCTTGTGACAGGATGTATGGAGATGTTACTGGTACCCGTTCGAGCAAGTCGATGAGAAACGGGAAGACAGTGATACAGTGAATATTGTATTATACCACAGTGAAATATACAATTACAAAGATGTTCATGTTTGGGTTTCAGTCATACAGTGTTCCAGAACCCATCCCTCCACCAGTGCCCATTTCCCACCACCAATGTCCCCAGTTCCCTCCTCCCTCCCCTAGCCTGCCTCTATGGCAGATTCTTTATCTCTTTTCTCTATTTCTCTTTCTCTCTCTCCCTTTTCTTACACATTGTAGACTGCAATACATACACTTAGAGGTTATCATGTGTGTATCTTTTTGTCTATATTCAACACTCAGTTCTAGGCTGGTATTATCATTTTTGATGATTATTAGTACACTTTTCCCTTCTCTGTCTTACCTAACCTCTGACTCCCATACGTTTGTGGTAGATTCCACCTATTGTCAAGACCTCCTGATCCATTTTTTGCCTTACCTTGAATACTGGTATACTATATATATATATATATATATATATATATATATATATATATACATACATATATATGAGTATATATATAGATACATATATATACATATATATCTTTGTTCTTTTCTGCTAGAGCTCATATCCATCACTCTCCTTTTTAAATTTTTTTGTTTTTAATCTTTATTGAGGAATGTGATTTACATTACTATCAGTACTGGTTTCATGAAGTCATTCTTCTAAAAACATACCCACCAATAGCATAGCCACTTCCCTAGAGACTCCTAAAGGCTCCTCTGCTCAATGTCTACAAACTCAGGTATGTGAAGCAACTTTCTGGTTCTGACTTTGGCCAATTACTTCCCCACTGTGCATATTATAAGTCACACGTCATAGAATTCCCTCTGACTGAATTCACTCGGCATGATTCTCTCTTGTTTTATCCATGTCACAAAAATTTGTACAATTTGGTACTTTCTTATAACTGCCTGGTATTCCATGGAACTGCCTGGTATTCCATGGTGTGTATATGTTGTGTGTGTGTATTACTTGTATCACTTGTCTTCCCGTTGTTCATCGATGTGCTCGAGTAGGCACCAGTAACATCTCCATACATCCTGTTGCAAGCAAGTGTATCCCAGGGGCATCTGCTTGCTCCAGAAACAGAAGAGCCTCAAACCATTCCTTCAGGTCATGGGAATGAGGTCCACAATTGTTACTGGATTTTGGCATATCAAATAAAACACGGGTAGCTTGCCAGGCTCTGCTGTGTAGCCCCAAAATAGAATTAAAAAAAGCCAGTGACAGGAGAGATAGCACAGGGAGTAGGGCTTTGCCTTGCGTGTACGCAGCTGAATAGGTTCAATCCTCAGCACGCCACATCATCCTGCAAGCCCACCAGGAATGATCCCTGAGTGCAAAGCCAGGAGTAAGTCCCGAACAAAGCCAGGTGTGACACAAAAACCAAAGTAAATGTATCAAAATTAATATATATATATATATATATATATATATATACCTCACCTCTTGATTTGCTCATGAGTAGTTGAGTATTTGGGTTGTTTTAAAATAGTGGCTATTGTACTGAGCACTGCAAAGCATTCACAAAGTTCCTGAATAAACAATAGAAAATCCAATAAGCTTATCTAAAAATTGAAAGAGGAGATGAATAGACACTTCCCCAAAGAAGATATCCAGATGGCCAATAGATGTGGGAAAAGTGCTCATTGTCACTTATGATCAGAGAATTGCAAATCAAAACAACAATGAGCTATCATCTCACACCAGTGAGAATGGCATATGTTAAAAAGTCTGGAAACATCCAGTGCTGGCAGGGTTCTTGTGAGAAAGAAATATCATTCACTGTTGATGGGAATAGTGTCTGGTGCAACCTCTATGGCAAGCAGCATGAAGAACTCTCCAAAGAGTTGGAATAGAACTCCCATAAGGCCCAGTGATATAATGTGTGGCCTCTATTCTCAAAACACAAAAATATTAATTTGAAAAGATATATGTATATCACCACTCTCCTTTTATGTGGCTAATTCCTGTTCTTATCTGTTTAGGATTAGAGAATCTACTGTCTCCAGGATTTGTGGAGAAATCATCCCTGGCCTCAAGGATCCTTTTGTGTTGTTATTAGAGGACTGATAAAATGCCAGGCATATAGCTATACTTGCTCCATGACCACCCTGAGTCCCCAAGTAAACTGTGAGAAGACAGCAGCAGCTAACATTCACTCAACTCAATTTTTTAGGCACTTGCTGACTTGCAGACCTATGGATAACTTTTCATGCTAAAACTGTTATTTATCCTAATCACCAATGAGGAACTGAAGATCAGAGAGGTTGAGTAAATAACCCAACTCTGTGGCTTCTCAGTCTGGAATTGATAAGGGCAACTTCCAATGCCATTTTAAAGAAAAGGAAACAGAAGAACAGAAGGACTAACAAACCTTCCCAGAGTGAACTTGTAAGGATTTGAAAGACCAGCCAGGTTTCTCTGTAATCTTACATTACAGAGAATGTAAGATGTCTTCTTACAATCTCGTAAGAAACATCATTCGACCTCTGCCATCATACATTTTTTTTTGTCTTTCAGGGTCAAAACTGGTGATGCTCAGGGTTACCCCTGGCCATGCTGTGGACCATATGGAATGCTGGGGATTGAACCCAGGTCAGCCATGTGCAAGGAAAATGCCCTATTTGCCATACAGCGCTCCGATTCCTGCCATTATATTTTGATTACAATTTTCTACTAGCTCCCTGGCATTTTTCACTAGACTCTCAGTCTATTTTTTTAATTTTTAACAATAGTTTTAGATTTATAGAGACATTGAACTAAGAGAAGAATTTCCATAGACCTCTTGCTAAGTTTCTCCTACCGTGAATGGGCATTGTTACTATGATAACATTAATATGGTTAATGAACCAATATTGATATATTACTTGTTAACTTAGTTGGATTCACATTTTCTTGGATTCTCCATCCTTTTTGTCCTTTTATGTCCTTGTTTTGATCTTGGATCTTTCCCTTCTCCTCCAGTACATCACATTCAACTCAGCTGTCCTTTCTGCTTCAGTTCTGCTTGGTCGTGGGCAGTTTCTCTGAGTTTCGTTGGATGACTTTGATAGTTCTGGAAACTACTGATCAGATGAACTGTAGAAAGTCCTCCTATAGTAAATTTATTATTTTTTAAATCACAACTGAAGATCAAAGGTAAAGTGCTATTTCCATCAGACCCTGTCATGGACACTATTGATCACCTGCCTACATGGGGTTTGTCAGGATATCTCCTCTGTGAGTTATTCATCCTGTCCTTCATGCTCTTTCCAAGTGGAAAATTTTAGAAAGAAGGCAGTATAGATTTCTCACCGTTAAGGAGTAGAGACTTATTCTCACTTGCTCTGCCCCTAGAAGATGGGTCATCTGTGAAATTTATCTGGAGTTTCCGTGAGAGATTTCTCTTTCATCTCATTGATTGATATATTCAATTATTTATCAGTATGAATTCAAAGGATATTTATTTTATACTTTGGGATATAACTTAATGCTATTTTATTGTGTTTGCACAAATTGTTCTTCTCTGGCTATTGGGAGCTCTTTCAGTTGACTTTGGTGTCCCTTTAGCATAATATTATTGCTGAGGAGTTTTTCTTTTTTTTCCTTTATTATCACTTCACCTTACCTACCATACAAATCTCCAATTTCATCTTCTATATTTTATTCCTCAGCCTTAGAATCAGATATTTCTTCAAGAAAGAGAGTGTATGAGGGGGTGATTCTCTTAGGTTATTTTTATTTATTTAATTTGGAGGGGGTACACCCAGCCATGCTCAGGGCTTACTCCTGGCTTTATGCTAAGAAATCACTTCTGGAGGGCTCAGGGAACAATATGGGATTCTGGGAATTGAACCTGGGTCAACTGTGTGCAAGGCAAATGCTCTATCCAATGTACTATCACTCTGGCCCTCAGGTTATTTTTAGTGGAGGATGGTTTTAGAAATCACTACCTGGGTCCTAGTTGTGCTTGTTGCTACTGAGATGCTGTTTCTTTAAGAATTTTTCAACAGACCATGAAAGATATCTGTGTACTATATATATATACATATCTGTGATATATATGTACACAGATGTAAATATATTTACATAAAGTAAATATAAATGTTACTTTTATGCAATATGCAATTCTATATGTAATAATTAGATATAGTTTAACATGGTTTTTTAAGAGTTCTTTGTTTTACTTTTTTGTTTTGGGCCACACCCACCTGTATTCAGGGTTTACACCTGGCTCTTTGATCAGGGATCACTTTTAGCAAGGCTTTGAGGCACATATCAGGGTATTAAGGGTTGAACTCAGTGGCCTGAATGTAAGACAAATGACTTTCACTTAATATGAATCTTTATTGATCTCTCCAGTTCTAATTCCTTATGGTACCAGTTACGCTACTTTTTATATCTGTAGCTCTCACACCAACAGTGAAAAATAACTTTAAAACAGCATTAATAACACCTACAATTTTATGTTCATTGCAGCACTGTTCACAATTGCCAGAATCTGGAGAAAACCCAAACACCTGAGAACAGAACATTGGTTATAGAAACCATGGCACACCTATACATGGAATACTATACAGCTGTGAGGGAAAATGAAATTATAAAATGATCTTATAAATGGGTGGACCTGGAGAGTATTATGCTGAGTGAAATGAGTCAGAAGGAGAGGGAAGATGCAGAGTGACTGCACTCATTTGTGGAGTATAAAAAAACATAGTATGAGACTAACACCCAAGGATAGTAGAAGCAAGGTCCAGGAAGATAGGTTCATGGTCGGAAGCCTGTATCAAGTGCTGGGGAGAGGGAAGTTGGGATAGTGAAGACCACTATGACAACAAAGTTTGAAAGGGATCACTCTGGATGGGAGATGTGTACTGAAATTAGGTAAAGGACCACACATAATGACCATTCAGTATTTGTATTGCAAATCATAAGGAGAGCGAGAGCACGTGTGAGAGAGAGAGAAAGAGAGAGAGAAAGAAAGAAAGAGAAAGTCTGCCATAGAGGCAGACTGGGAGAGGCGGTGGAAGGGATACTGAAGACATTGGAGGGAGTACGGGTGTTGGAACATTGTATGACTGAAAGCTGATCATGAAAACCTTGCAACTGTGTATCTCATGGTGATTCAATTAAAAAAATAGCATTAAGGTCTTGCTCATTGCTATATCCCAAGCAGTGCTTGCAAATAAAATACATGTGTAATATTGTTGAGCTTACCCAGTAATTTATACTATAGAAGGGAACACAGAAAATTTTGCAAATATTACCAAATATGAATTTTAAAGACAAAAAACTAAGATTACAACTATTATTAGGGCAACAGTACAAGAAGGTACACCAACAAAGGTCTGATTTAAGTGTGTTTGTTCAAGTCTGTAAGGGAAAATGATAGTAATACATTTAAGCCCCACTAAAAGAATTCAGGCTTCCCTGAAAAGGACTCAAATGGCATAAAATGGTTTGTTTCTCCACAGAAATTTACATTTATTAAAATAGATAATAGGCATAATCATTGTCAAAACAGTGCTGCCATTCTGTACAACGTCTTAATATATTCTCGAAGTTCCTGACAAACAGGCACAAAGCCGTGGCAGATTCCGCTCTAAGTGGGGGAGATCACTCTAACAACACAACAGAAAACCAATCTCACACTTCTGGGCAGAAAAAATAAGAACTGGGAAGAACCTTAGAAAGTGAAGGGTAAAATACAAAGGGAAAGGTGCTAAAGTGATACATCAGCTGGAAGGAAGGGGACTCCAATGTGACACTCTACATTAATGATGCTAATTTATGCCTGCGGAAGTGTGTGTGCATGACACAGAAGAAATCTGAAAAAGTCTGTATTATACCAAGGTGCAGCTCATTTCAACTCTCTTGAAAGGAGACATGCTTTAGAAGGGGATTGCCTCACGTGGGTATACATTATGTAGATTCAATGTCAGTTTCATAAGAACAAATCACTTTCCCTCTTAAATCTATTCTGGATCATTTCCAATCTGTTCTCTACACCACAGCTAGAATGATCTTTTTGAAAAACAAATTTGGTTACTATTTCCCATCTTCCCCACATTTGAACTTTTAAGTTTCTTTTTTTCTTCAATGATAAAAAATAGACTTTATTGCCTTAAGGCTCTGTGAGATGTGACTTTGTACTAACATTCATCATGGGGAACTAAAACTGTAGAAGACATGTTACAGTTCTGACATGTTTTCTTCCTACCGAAGAGCCCTTGGTATGCAGTTCGGTTGGCCTGCTCATCCTTTTTATCACCTTGTACATACAGCTGACTCCTAGGGTGACTTCATGGAGTTCAGTCAGCTCTATGTCTAATTCTCTTATTACATGCTATACAAAATACTACAAGTTCTTCATTTGCAACATTTAGCAGTTAAGATTGTATACTCATTCATATTTCGGCTTTAAAAATTAATGTATGTACTAAAATCTTCCTGACACTAACCCCATGCCTGGCACACAATATGCCTAATAAGTATCTATTGATTGAGTGAAAATAAAATGACCACCATCTATTCCCATGCATGACTGTCAAGGCTTTCCTTAACACAAACATATTTTGGTTCTGAAGATTATAATTTCATAGCAAAATTTTTGTTAGTTATTCTTGTGATGAGTAAAAGAAACAGTATGCTGGATTTCAGTAGTCACCAAAGAAACAGGGGGACAAAAATATCGCCTTTCCAGAAGTCAACCATGAAACTAATTCTTAACTAGGTCTAATGTTGAGAATCAGTCATCCAATAATTTTGGTTTATTTCCTAGTATCCCAAAGACTACTAATGTTATTTAGGCTCTAATCATTCAACCTGGATTTAGTTCAACAAATATTTGCTGAGCGTTTTTTGACATGGGTTAGACACTGGGCTACATACTAAGCAAAAGACTTAGCTTAAAGTGGGGGGATAGTCTATTTCTTTGATAGCTATTTCAGATTAATGTATATCAAGACTGCAAGAAAAGGAATCCTATTCTACTTAAGATCATTCCTATTGCTTCAGCATGATCTGTGTCATCTAAGTGTTTCATGATAAAATACATCATGATTGCTCTCTGGTATCAAATAGATCACAGTATCTCCACTTAATGAAGAATTAATGGATTTTATGTGTTAATGTCAAAGTCTCCCATAAGGATTCGAATGTATTCACTTCACAAATTAAACAAGAGGCTAGGCAAAACACAAGGTTTATCTTTCCTGAAGAATCGCTATAATCCCTCAAAATATCAATTGCCAATTTTGATGTATCCCAAAGGACCTAGGTGCCGTTTTCTTGAGGATTAAGTGCCTTTTTCTCTAAGAGCAAAGCTTCCAAGAGATTGTTTCACTTTGTATTAGTGACAAGTAATGCAAGAAATAGTTATACTAAGAATGACCCATTAGCACTGGTGGAGGGATGGGTGCTGGAACACTGTATGACCAAAACCCAAACATGAATGTCTTTGCAATTATATATCTCACGATAGTATAATAAAATGTTAAAAAAGAATGACCCATTAAATAAAACTTTGGAGAGATTATAAAGTTTGTTGTGGTTGAGTCAAGACCTTGTTGGCCTTATGGCCTAAGAGGCTTCTGGGTACATAAACAGCTCTTAGTTGATAACGTGCTACATGTTTACTAAATGAGAAAATGATCCAATGGAAACATGGGCACAGAGTAAAGATGAACAAGAGAGAGATAAAAATCCAAGTACCTCACTTATCAAGAGAAAAGTCACAGAGAAAGGGCACCAGAAATAGTAATCCCTTCATCCCCTTCCAATAAAAGGCCAAAAGATACGATAGATGAGCTAGGAAGCTGCAAGAATCCCAGGACCAGAAAATGGTAGCCTGAGGTGCCCAGTTCCTGGCTGATACTTCAACCTGCCATCTCCAATGGAGAAGAACAATCAGTGGATTGATAAATTCTCCTGTTCACACTCCAGACAAACTAATTGCATCTTTGCTTTGAACCCAACAAATCATAGCTTGAATGAGGGTCATTAGTGACCATTAATACATGAAACAGTTGGCATTTCACTGGTTTATCTGAATTACACAGTCTTGCTTTTTTGCTCAATCAAGCTTAGGAGGAAACCCTCAAGCAGAACTTAAAGCTAACAATTAGCCTCTGGAATTGAACTCTGATGCAGAAGAAAGCATTATTTTGGTTCATTGTTGATCTCCCTACTACAGCACCATTCTCTTTGTAGTAGAGACATGCTATTTGTGCCCAAAGCATGTCCAACCATTTTTCTCTGAAATTCTCATTATTCCTAATGACAGCTAATGGGCCTTTGATTCACAACACGGAACTATGTGTGAAATACTAGTCCTTTATTGCCAATAACTTATTTGAGTCAAGATAAAGACAAGTAGAACATTAGGATTGTCAGAAATATTGAGGTAATTCAATTTCTTCGCTAAAAAGGGAGAAGGCAGAGAAAAGAATCTATATTCAAAGGTTAGCTGGGTAGCCCATTAATTTTTCAAGTTTAGGTTCTGGTCCATTGACAATAGAAACCCAAATTCTAGAGAAGAAAATTGGACAATTTCCAAGCCTCTGATCATTTTGTGCTGAGTAGTTAAGAAGGGAGAGAGAGTGATTAACAGAAAACAGAGATTAATGATCTCAGAAACATTTAAGGACTTCTAATAAATAGCAATTACCATTTGGGGACCAAGTCTATTGTCCATCTTATCTAATGTTCTATTGTTTAAAAAATTTTTCTCCAGGGATTCCCACTTTTGACTGCTAACATGCTGAGGCTAGAAAATTAGATGAATTGGTGACAAGGAAAACAATGACAATCCATTATATTGCTGACATATTTTTGACTTTTTATTCAAGGTTAGTTATTAAGTACAGGGTTAATGCTTATTTTCACATGTACAATGAAAGCAATGAATTCGATGCAGGTTCAAATCTCCCCAAGGCACTATTTAAAAAAGCATTTGTGGCCATGTTCATTGCAGCACTACTTACAATGGCCAAGATTTGCAAACAACCCAGGTGTCAAGCAAAGATGACTGGATAAGGAAATCATGGCATACTACATTAAGTCATAAGGAAAGAAGAAATAGAAGAAACAATGCAATGTGCTATGTACATGGAACTAGAGGAAGTCATGCTGAGTGAAGACAATCAGAAAGACGGAGTAAGATACAGAAGGATCTCTCTGGGATATAAAGAAACACAGTAAGGGAGCAGCAAATGGCCAATGGTAACTGGACCTGAGAGTTGGTCTACAGACTGTTCTTACCAAGGATGGGGGCTGGGTGAGAGGGGACCCTGGGACATTAGTGGAGGAAGGTGGATACTCTGGTGGTAGATACAATGTTAGAACACTTCATGACACTACCATTAACAGCATTGTAAATCAGTGTTTCAATAAAAGCAAAAGTTCTTTAAAATGATTTATTCATGTTATCTTTACATTATATGCCTATGAAAAAAAATTATTACAATAGACTGATGATGGAAAAGGCAAGCTCTAAAGTCAATGTCTGTTTTCAAATCCTATTATTTATATTTCTAGTATTTAGTTCAAGTTATTACTATTTAATATTTATACAATATTAGTTTTTAATTAATATTCATTAATACAATTGCCTATATCCTGTCATGACTAAATAAAAATAATTATTCATTTCTATTATTAATTTCACTTTCAAGGCAAGTTAGCCCTATGACTTAACCAACTTTATTAACCTTTCAAAAACTTTACTTTTCTGGGTTATTAAAAAGAGTTAATAATGGTACCTAGCCTATATTTTATAGGAAGCATTCACTATACTACATGGCACATAATTAGTTCTAAATAAATATTCACTGTATCATTGTCTTCCCGTTCATCATCGATTTGCTTGAGCGGGCACCAGTAACATCTCCATATGACCTGTCTCATGCAAGTAGAGCCCAAGGATACCTGCTTGCTCCAGGAACATAAAGAGCCTCAAACCATTCCATCAGGTCATGGGAATGAGGCCTATAACTGTTACCGGTATCTGGCATATCAAATACGACACGGGTAGCTTGCCAGGCTCTGCCGTGTGGGAAGCATACTCTTGTTGTCATCTCAAAATCCAGCTTTTATTGATGAACCATGCAGCCGCGTAGGCCGCGCAGGCCGGCTGTGATAGGCTGGTCTGCAGGGTGGAGTTCTGACGAGGGGGAAGTCCGGATGTGGAAAATGGAGGTCCTCATGGAGTGGGGGGGGGGGGGGGGGTCATCTGGCTTGTTGTGAGGCTCTGCGGGGGTGGCGGGCCAGGGCTAGAACCTGCCATCTCTCCCGGCACCTCATGAGCGAGCAGTTGGGCACAGTGAGAGCCAGTAGCAGCTCTGCCCCAGGTCTGTCTCTCAAAATAAATAAATAAATAAATAAATATTAACTGCTCCTATTTTAGCTCTTTATCTTCTAGCACCACCTTCCATGGCCACCATATGCCATGCCCATTCTCACCACTATCACCTATCAGAGAAAATAAGTAAACCAAGTGTTTCAGAGGGACATTTTTTCTGAAGTCACCCAACTACTAAATAACTTGGTAGCTAAGCCATTTTCTTCTTACGACACCATTCTCCCTACCTGAAACATTTTCTAATCCTCTTCCCTTCACCTCAATCTTCCTCATTCCTCATATTTCAGCTTTGACATCCTCTTTATGTGCCATATTCAGAGTCCTCTCCTTCCATCTCAGAGTCTCTTGATGTCCTCCATCAGAGAACAACTCATATTACATTATAATGGGCTTCTGTCCTGTCCTATCAGGACCATAGCATACCTTGAGTTCCTCAAAGGAAGTGATGATATTTATTGAATTATACCCACATAGTCTTGGTATAAGGCATCAGGCTCATAATAAACACAATAAACAGATTTTTAAAAAAGCCAAAGGTGGGGCTAGAGTGATAGAACAGCAGGTAAGCACTTGCCTCACACACAGTCAACCCCAGTTCAACCCCTGATGCCCCACATAGTTCCTCAAGCCTGCCAACAGTCAACCCAGAAAACAGCTGGGTGTGGCCCCAAGCAAAATTCCCAAAGATGTATAATAGTTTCCATATCAACAACCTACTACTAAAAGTATTACTTCTCACTGAGGACACATTTCAAAAAATTAAATATAGATATATCTATACCTTCCAATTTAAACTTTATACTACCTATCTACTAAATACTGAAATAACCTAATCTCAAGTTGAAAACTCAAGCCAATATTAACTAAATCCTAATGGATTCCATTTCTGCATTGAGTTCGTAAAAATAACACCTGCCAATGATTTTTTCATGTTAACACATATATGCACATTCATTCAATTTATACTATTCACTTACCATGCTATGCTTAAACCCTGCTATAGTTACCAATTCTTTAGATTATGGAACGAGTACCCTCTTTGGGCTTCACAGGTTTTCAGAAATATTTGGATTAGAGGAAGCACACAGGTACTACTCACTCTAGTCATTGCTCTTTACAGCAAGTTTTACAGTTTTGACTATTCACTAACACTTCTGTGCTTTTTAAAAATATTTGGGCTTGACATGATGCACCCCAGAAAAACATGACCAAATAACAAAAGGCTTCAATCCTTCTGCCCTCCCTCCCACAGACAGGAGATTCAGAGGGCATAAGCTCCAGGAAATGGTGCACAGGAGGAAGCTCCAGGGAAATCCATTAAAGGCCTAGAGTATCCTCTTACTAATGTATGGTTATCAAGGGCAAACCAAAGAGAGAGAGAGAGAAAGAGAGAGAGAGAACCCTTAGTTCCCCAATCAATACTGTATTAGAATGCATAGAAAATGTCACTTGACTGGTAGGAATGAAAGAAAGGTGTCTTAAAATGACAACAAACATAAATCCCTTTATTAAACTAGATCAGACAGTAAAATGTGAAATTATTGCTTAGCAAACCACAGGCTGAACACCTCACATCACACTGACTCCAGGATAGTGTTTAAAAACAAACCTTGATTTCTTATCATTATATACTAAGACGTACATTAGAAAAATCAACCAGTATGAAATTTATATAAATGAGTGAGTTTATGAGGCTTTCTTGGGATGTCATATCTGGTACATCCTTAGCCAAGTTTGCTATAGAATTGACAAACACACAACATACACACACACACACATCTATTCTTTGTTTACATAACTCTTTGTTTCTTCTTTTGAGACTTGGACCACCTTTTTTAATGGCATTATTTGAAAACTTTCCTTGCCCCATTGCTTTTCTTAAAAGAAGCCTTCTCTTCTGAATTTCCTACTCATTGATCTCTAAGTTCATTTCTACGTCTGGTACAAACTGCAATTCACGAGCAATGCTATCATCCTTTCACTTTTCTGGGTCAAGAGAAACAGTTCAATGTCAAAGTCGTAAAATAAAGAATTTTATGCAGATTTCAAACAGAATAAAAAAAGTCTTAAGACTACCTAGTCCACTGGTTTACATTGGGTTCCATTGCAAGGGTTCTACTGGGGCCCCAATGAAAAGGTTGTTGGATTTTTTAACATAGGTGGCAATTTACTGTTTTACCTATTTAACTATTTCTACATTTGTTTTCTACTTTTAAATTACCCATTACTCAGACCTCCACTGAGTATGTGTGTGTATGGGGGGGGGGTTGCTTTTAACCATATTCATTTTTCAGGCATCATGGTTTACAATAACATTAGTGTTAATGTTAGAAACACAATATTGCTACACCACACTAATTCTTTGTACAAAAAAAAGTCCACATTGTTTCTCTTTGCCTCCTTCAGTAACTTTCTAGTTTTTATATTTTGACCATGTCCAGGATCAAAATCAGGCCTTCCTATGTGCAAAGTGCTCTACCTAAACAACATAAACAACATTACAGCTCGGCTGAATTTGTCTGTGTTAGAGCATTATATCTGTTTCATTAGCCTATTCTACATGTCTTTTAGGAATTGTGTATCCTCATGTCCAGTCTGATATTTCTCTGATTCATGTTATAACCAATCTTTTTTGTTATCATTATGTACTAAAACAATTCATGAAAATATGTTCTTAGATATTAAAACAAGTCAAAGGATGCTTCCTCTTTTTCTTAAAATATGAGTTTGTGTCCCAAAGAGCAAGATTTAAGTAATTGTAACTACTCACATGGCTATTTTACCAAGTCTAGCAGGTATAAATAATAATACTGATACCTTTGATTCCATAGGTGCTTTCATCTGGATAATTCATGCTTCACTATTGTGCCACTGGTATCTGTCTTGGACTCTCCCTTGGCTCCTGTGACAAATATGGGGTTCAGATCCAGACTAAAGGAGGTAGTAATGCTTCAATTATCGTGATTTCTCAAATTCCATAGAGTCTATGCCTGGGATTATTCCTGGCCCTTCAAAGTCTAGGCCAGCCAACCAACACAATCAACATTTTAACAACTTTTCTCCAATCTCCTCAACTGAAAGGTAGAGCAAGGCTCTCAGGCATTTGGCTGGGCAGGGGGTTCTCAAAGTGCAGCCCTGAGCCATGGGCAGGAGCATGGTTAGGAAACAGCTGGCGGATCTTTCAGCCACACAAGGATTGATAAAATTAGTAACTTTGGGAGAACCCCAAAGAGTTTGGATTTAACAAATTCTATTTCTGATTCTAGTTGATGTTAAAGTTTGAAATCAACTTCCATGGGTGACTGAAGGTGTTCTGAGGAGCCTGGGTCCTTAGCAGAGTGAGTTAGAGAGGAGACCTCAACATAGTATACTCTGCTACTGAGGTCAGGTTTTTATAAGGTAGGGCTGGAAGTGATAGGGATACAATTACACACAAAATGTTAGACACACTGCTTTGTACACATACAACTCTGTGACAACTAGAACAATTTGTCACAGAACAAGTCATCTGCCAAGTGAGAAGGGGCTCCTGTTCTCTAAAGGGTGTAGAGGTCCAATTTGTCCCTCTAAAATCTATGACCAAAGCAATTCTAGAAAAATACTAAAAGCAAAGATGACATTTTTTTCTTTAAATCAAAATTAAACCTTGATAAGAAACTTCAACATATCATTAATATTCAATTGCCATGAATTCTTTCAAAGATCTTATCCTTTAACCCCTGGGGCTGGAGCAATAGCAGTAGGAAGGGCCTGTGCCTTGCAAGCAGCTGACCTGGGTTCCATCCCCATCATCCATTATGATCCCCTGAGCACTAACACGAGTAATTCCCGAGTGCCGAGCCAGGAGTAACCCCTGAGCATCGCCACATTGTGACCCAAAAAGGGAAAAAAAATACATCCTGATAGCAGCTGGCCAAGACACACGTTTCTACTTATTTTAGGATATTATTATTTTAAGAGGGCTCAATTATAGGTCAGAACTAATACTGTATCCAAGGTTAAGGGTGGGCATTAACTTCACTCTTTTAATGCAAGCAACTGTAATTTGACAGTAATAATTATACTTTAGAAACAACAAAGATTAATGAAAATGTAAACTATTTGGTAGTTAACGCATACTATATACATGGGACTGTCCCTCACCCCACAGTCACTGTCATATGTAACACCCACAGCTACCATAGGGCATTTAGCATTACTTGTCTCCTGTACCAGAGGCACTCGGCCTGAGAGAGCTTAAATAACTTACCAAGGATTAAGCAAGTGGTGGAGGAAGAACACAAACCCACATGTCTCCAAAGTCTTCATTCTTAAATACTTAAGTATATTTCAGAGTAATCCCAAACTCTGGGGACTTGGAAAGAAGAATTTATAATGGCACAGATAATACTGCTTAACTTCTTAAGTCTTCTAGAAAGAGTAAAGACAAAGCAAACATCTCTTCTTGAATGTCCCTATCACCATGTGACTGCCTCAGTCCTCACAAGCACAGAAGGCAGTTGCTATTACTGTCCCAGTTCCACATGTGAATATTCACAGTAAAAAGAATTTAAATTACAAGCTCATCTTTTTCTTAATGAAGAATTTAATGCTTGCATAATTAAATAGAAGTGAAACAAAAAATGTGCATAGCATGTCAAGACAACTCAGCAAAATAAACTTCTCTACTCTTATTTTTTTGCTTTTTTGGGTCACACCCAGCAATGCTCAAGGGTTACTCCTAGCTCTGCACTCAGGAATTACTCCTGGCGGTTCTCGGGGACCATACGGGATGCCAGGAATTGAACCAGGGTCATGGGGAGGTTGGCTGCATGCAAGGCAGGCACCTTACCCATTGTGCTATCACTCTAGCCCCAACTTCTCTATTCTTATAGTATGTTTCCAGGGACAAAAATGGTGGTGATGAGGATCAATTAGTAGATTTTCTTATGCTATTTTATGATTGTTTCAATTAGAATACATTTGTGAGTTTAGGTACTTGGGTACAGAATGCAGTTATGAAACAGAAACAAATTGAGCTTATTGGTAACTCCACATCTTTTAGATGATCTCTTTAGAACTTGCATGCTGATCACAAGCGTGGTGTCAGAGATCAGAGAGAAAAACTGGATAGGGCACTTGCACTGCATGAAGTTGACCTGGGTTTGATCCCTGGCACTACATATAATCCCCTGAGCCTGCCAGGAATGATTCCTCAACACTGAGTCAGGAGTTAGTCCTGAGCCCCAGAGTGTGGCCACCAAATCAAAACAAACAAGTGTGGCGCCAGACACTTCCCATTGGCTTCAGTGACAATAAATGATGTCAGGAAGGACAGAATACAGACTAGGTTCAATAACCAAGAGGATCTAGCCAAAGACCTTTATGTTATGGCTTACAGGGCCAAACATTTTACAATGAGTCAGCAAGGAGAAACCCTTTGTGCCAAGACTAAAAAGATTTCATCTAGTTAGGAGTTCAGTGAAAGTTGATTTATGTAGTATTCTGCTATCCTGGGAAGAGCTATGACCTAGGAATCAGAATCTCTGGACCAATACTTGTATTAACAACTCAGCTATGTGATCATCAGCTTGTTCACCAACATCACTGGCTCCCAGTTTCTTACCGAATAAATAGAAAGACAGCAAACTTCTCTCTGAAATTTGTGGTGCATTATAGATCAAAGCTTTGAAAAAGACTGCAAACATATAAAGACCCATTCATCAAAGTAAGACACATTGCTCTTTTATATAACTCCTTCCTTGCCTGAAATTCGGCCACAAACATTATCTATCTAGTTAGCCCAGTTTGTTTATTGACAGACTAATTTAAAAGGCAAGAAGAAGGAAGATTGTTTAAGATTGATCATTATCAACACTGCACCAAAGACACTGATGGAACTATTTGCTCACTTGTTTTGACAGTAAAGAGAAATTCATTTTCAATGACCTTACTTCCCCATAAGCTTGGCAAATCCCCAGATCAGTGAGTGTCAGTAGGAAATAGCTGAGGAACCTGTCTGTGCAAGCACCAAGTCACAAAACAGGGCAGAAACTCATTTTGTAGCTCAACAAAGGGGGTTAGTATATTTTGCCAATGATGCCTGAGTTCCTATTCAGATTTCCAGGTGCCAGGTTATTCTCCCTCACATGTCAACGTTAGAGTGTTGAATTTGACCTACATGTAGATTTTTCCGGGACAGCAATGAAAATAGTGAGAAGGACATTTTCTATGCAGAGAGGGGAAAAAGATTAAACTTGGAGAGATGAATAAAATACAGTATTTGATAATAATGACTATTTTTATATCTCATAGTTTTCATTCCATTTTACAACCAAGTGATGCAAGAGCAAAGACATGAAAATGAAGAGAACTATTTTTCGATGCCTTGGACTATGGATCCCCCTCAAATTTTCTGACATTAAATGGAACAGCTAACAATTTGATAGCCAACCTAGATGAGCATAAATAAGCAAAAGGATACACATGACCCTTAATGTTTTCTGTAATCCATATCTGAGGAAGGAAAAGAAAGATAGAAATGGAAAGAAATAAAGAACCTGCCATGGGGAGGGCTGGGGGGGAGGGAACCGGGGACGTTGGTGGTGGAGATAGCACTGGTGGCGGATGGGTGCTGCTACACTGTATGACCAAAACCCAAATATGACTTTTTAATTGTATATCTTTTAATTGTAAAATAAAAAATTAAAAAATAAAATAAAATGGTTTTGTGAGGTGGCACCGTTATAATAATTTTTACTACTAATGTTCTGTTCTTAGACTATTTCATAGGCCAACTACTTTAAGCAGGTGAAACTAAAGAACCTATGTAGAAATTTTTTTTCCTAGGCTTTTTTTAGAAAGTCATGAACACAAAAATGCTAAGCAAATTTTTTTCCTAGACTTTCTTTAGAAAGCCATGAACTATGACTCTAAAAAAGATGACTGTAGTGAATCAAACTCTGATTCTCAGTGATCTTATCAAGTTTACTTTCTGAAAACCAAAGACAAAGGTTTACAGGCTATTTCAATCATCACCAGTGACCGACTGGGAGAAAACGTGTAGCTTCTAAAACACTTCCAACATTCCAAATGAAAGATTGTCTCATGAGTCAGGGCTGGTATTTCCCACTTTCTCTGGTATGACACATCTCTTCTCTGTCCCCCAGGACCTCAGCACAATGCTCTGCACTTGACCAGTTTCTCCCATGTGCAGACCCTCTCTAGTAGGTCTGACTGTCACTAATCCACTGATTAAACATTTCAAAGCTGGCTTTGGCAAAACATGCCTGAAATTCTGCCAGGGTAATTAAAACCACCTTGTGTCAACACACAGACTATGAGTTTCTTCACGTGTGGTAGGGCTAGGCCTCACCTGCAGGCTTTTGGATTTTTTTTAAGTGACGTTCCATCACTGCAACTGATTTTTCATTGACTCATCCACACCCTTTCCTAGACCCGTTATGAAATATTGGCTGAGGTCAGAGATATCATTTTACCTTGATCATCTGAGCCAAGACACAGAACCAAAGGGTCTCTGAATCTACAGGCCAAACACTGCAAACGCCCTTTTGCCCAGACCTATAGGTTAAAGAACTTGAAAAGGATTCTTGCTATAAATCTAATATTTACTAGTGTATCACAACACTACTCTTCCAAGGGTGCAACCTGATTTTCAATTGAGAACTAACAAAGTGTCCTCAGTACAAAATAAAGATCTCAGGTGAATATTTATTTTGTAATATTCAGAAATGCAGCAGTTATTCTTATTGTACAATGAGTATTTATTTAAACAATATTATAACTACTGTCTATAAATAGGAACACTTAAACTCCATTCACTTGAAATCACTCGTTTTGCTTATCTTCCGGTTGTTCATCGATTTGCTTGAGAGGGTATCAGTAACATCTCCATATGTCCTGTCACATGATAGTGTAGCCCAAGGGCATCTGCTCCCTCCAGGAGCATGAAGAGCCTCAAACCATTCCTTCCGGTCATGGGAATGAGGTCTATAATTGTTACTGGTTTTTGGCATATCAAATACAACATGGGTAGCTTGCCAGGCTCTGCTGTGTCACTTAAAATAAGAATCATTAATATTTTTGAAGTCATCTTTCCATGAAAATTATTATGTACACACCTCCAATGGATCATACTATGAATACCTTTTATCATGAATATGGGTATTTTATTATTTTTTTTTTTTTAATTTTTTATTTTTACAATTACAAAGATATACAATTAAAAAGTTCATATTTGGGTTTTGGTCATACAGTGTTCCAGCACCCATCCCGCCACCAGTGCCCATCTCCCACCACCAACGCCCCCCGGTTTTCTCCCCCCTCCCCAGCCCCCTCCATGGCAGGTTCTTTATTTCTTTCCATTTCTCTCTCTTTCTCTTTTCCTTGCCCTCCAGACTATGGATTACAGAACATACATTAAAGGGTTGTCATGTGTATCTTTTTGCCTCTATTTAATGCTCAGTTCTAGGTTGGCATTAGTACCCTCGACAATTGTTAGCACACTGTTCCATTTTCTGTCTTACCTAGCCTGACTCCCACACGTTTGTGATAATTTCCACCTTTGACAAGACCTCCTGATATATGTTTCACTTGACCTTGGATATTGGTATCATAATACGTACATATATATTTATGTTATGCAGATAAATGCAGTCATTCTGTATCTGTCTCTCTCCTTCTGGCTAATTTCACTCAACATAAACTTCTCCATGTCCATCCATTTATAGGAAAATTTTATAACTTCATTTTTCCTAACAGATGCATAGAATCCCATTGTGTAGATGTACCAAAGCTTCTTTATCCAGTCATCGATTTTTGGGCACTCTGGTTGCTTCCAGATTCTGGCTATTGTGAATAATGCTGCTATGAACATAAAAATAGGGATGGTGTTTCCACTGCGTATTTTTGGTTTCCCAGAGTAGATTCCCAGGAGTGGCATGGCTGGGTCAAATGGGAATTCAATTTCTGGTCTTTGGAGGAATGTCCATATTGTTTTCCAGAAAGGCTGTACCAGCCGGCATTCCCACCAGCAATAGATGAGTGTCCCCTTTTCCCCACATCCACACCAGCACTTGTTGTTCTTGCTCTTTTGAATATGTGCCAGTCTCTGTGGTGTAAAGTGGTATCTCATTGTTGTTTTGATTTGCATCTCTCTGATGATTAGTGATGATGAGCATTTTTTCATATGTTTTTTGGCCATTCGAATTTCTTCCTTGCTGAAGTTTCTGTTCATTTCTTCTCCCCATTTTTTGATGGGGTTGTTTGTTTTCTTCTTGTTAAGTTCTACCAGTGCCTGACATATCCTGGCTATTAACCCCTTATCAGATGGGTATTGGGTGAATATTCTTTCCCATTCTGTGGACTGCTTTTGTATCTTAGTCACTGTTTCTTTTGAGGTGCAGAAGCTTTTTAGTTTCATGTAGTCCCATATGTTTATCTTTTCTTCTAGTTGCTTTGTTAGTGATGTTTCACCTTTGAAGATGCCTTTAGCTTCAATGTCGTGGAGGGTTTTTCCTATATTTTCTTCAATGTACTTTATGGATTCAAGTCTGATATTGAGATCTTTAATCCATTTTGATCTGATTTTTGTGCATGGTGTTAGACACAGGTCCAAATTCATTTTTTTACATGTCGCTGCCCAGTTTTCCCAACACCACTTGTTGAAGAGGCTTTCCTTACTCCATTTTATACTCGTTGCACCTTTATCAAAGATTAAATGATCATGTGTTTGAAGTTGGGTGTCAGGATACTCAATTCTATTCCATAGGTCCACAGGTCTGTTTTTATTCCAATACCATGCTGTTTTAATTACTACTGCCTTGTAGTACAGTTTGAAGTTGGGAAAGGTGATGCCTCCCATCTTCTTTTTCCCGAGGACTGCTTTAGCTATCCTTGGGGGGTTTATTGTTCCATACAAATTTCAGGAGTCTTTGGTCAATTTCTTTGAAGAATGTCATGGGTATCCTTATAATATGGGTATTTTAAAGATTGTTTTGCTCCGTACCTAAATGGCATTAACACTGTGTAGTTTTTTTATTCTGATATGTAAAACAGTATGTAGAACAACTCACTGTAGAACAACTCATACGATATGATGAGTTATTCAACTAATACTTGCAGCATATGTAAAGACGAAAGAATAAGCACATAAATGAACTGATGAAAGGACAGAAATACTTCATGTCCTTTTTCTTTTACCACACCCAGCAGTGCTAGAATCGCCACCTTGTAGTGCCCATACTAGGGGCATCTTGTGCTGAAAAGCAAACTTGGGCCTAGAACATGGTAGACACATGCTGTACCACTTGATCCATTTCCATGGCCCCTACTAGTTCAGGTTATTTAATGATATGGTACAATTTTTCAGTTATCGAGAACTATTTTGTATACTTCTGACATCTTCCATTCATTTTTAAACTCCAATAGGAGCAGGTGAACTTGGCTTCAACATGCTGACTGAGTCTACTGATTTCAACTCCCAAGTAAAGAATATGTAACCAACTTCTGTCCTAATTGCTAAAATATTACAAATTTATTCTAAAACTCAAGTGGAAAACCATTCACTATGCACCTGTGTGTCAAGCACGACACTGTCCTCTCAGCTTGAAACATCAAAGCAGATGGTTTCTTCGAGGTCTTTCTCTCTGGCCAAGGGAGATATATGAAGATGCTTCTTGATAGCTGGCTCTCAAACTTTGGGTCTCAGTTTCCACATTCATCAAGTGGAAATAAGATTCACAGTCCCCAGAACTGTTATGATTAAAGAACAGCAGGCATTCAGGAAAAGCTTTACAGGGACATGTGAGCTTGAGTTGGGCCATGTGGCCATCTGGAAGAGGAAACAGTGCTTACAGGCACTAGGAAGTGAAAAGCATCTGGAGCACAGAAACCCAGAACCTAGACCTCAGGTTGGTTTGAGAAGTAGCTGAGATAGATTCTAACAATCAAAGGATAGGCAGGAAACATTAGGGTTAAAAGAGAACACTGTAAACAGATTAATTTTCATAAGGGGTAAAACAATCAAGGAAATGCCATATGACTTTTGCCTGTACCAGTGTCTAGATCCAGCCCAGCTCTCTGGGATTCTCAAAGGCAACCGCTTGTCAAATAAAGGAAAACTGAAAAAGCTGGCCTTCATAATGAGCTCATAGCTAGGTTTCAAAGATGTATAGGAAAAGTTCTGATGGGAAAATTTCCATCTCAAATTGTACTGAGGAAGCTTCGGGACTGAGTAAGCATCCTGGCAACAGAAGCACACTACGACAGTCATATTGCTGTTGCATATCTGTGCTTGACGACAGCACGCAGAATTTTTCAGTCTTGGGGAGACCTTAGCAAGTTTTTAATTTCTGATAATGCAAAGGGGTCAGGGAAAACAAAGGAAAAGACATCTTGTTCACAAATGGAATTATACCAACAATATTCCCTATGTGTCATAAAGTCCCATGAAGTGACCCAAAGGTTCTGACTCCAAAAAGCACAGCATTTCCATTTAATCCAGGCTAATCCTATAGAACTGGAATAGGATTCCATTATCAGTCACTGTAAGAGATGTCAGGAAATATTGGTGTGAGCTCAGAATTCTAAGGAGCAGTTTTCTCCCTCCATCTTATCTTCTAAACAAGCAAATGATCAATTTCTAGAAGCATGTTCCCATGGGTCTGTGCTGCTCTAATCAATATTCTTTCACTCAGTTCCAATGCCCTTAAATTTTAGACAGATAAAATGCAAACGAGGAAGAATTTAGTGATACCTTCCAAACAGCCATTGAAACTTGATATTTCTAGTAACTTCTATAACATTTATAGTCCTCAAAGATATAGCCTCAATGGGCTGCCCTATTAGATAGAACAAATATTTACCTATCTAACATCCATCCATCAACCCCCAACACAAAAAGTCACCCACTCAGCCATCCAACTATACAGACTCAAAATTAATTTTAAAAAATGTTTAGGCACACCTGGTGATGCTCAGGGACCACTCTCACTGCTCATGGGATCAAGTGATGCTAGCAACTGAAACTGGGGCTCCAACATGCAAAGGGTCTTTACCTTTTAGTCACTCTGGACCCAGCCCTTAAATTTTATCTATGAAACACTTAGCACATAAACATGTCATTTTAAGCATTTCATAACATTTTATTTAGTTTAAGTTATATGAGGAATAACTTATTTTCCTATAAAATTTAATACTGTAAGTTTAAAACTTTTTTACAATATTACAGATGTGGTTTTTACAATTTTACACCACCAATACTGTTATACCATTTCCACTACCAGAGCGCCAAGCTCACTTCAAAAATTTTCCCTAAAGCCATTTGTTTCCCTATTCTTCCCTTATAATAGTCCCCTTATTATCCTTGGAACACATTTTTAATAACTGCAAATCAGATTTGGTTTCTGTTAGAATTTTTTCTTCTTTCTTTGTTTCTTCATACTCCACGTATGATTGGGATCATGCAGTGTTTGCCTTTTTACTTTATGAATCACTTCACCTAGCATGACTTCCTCCAATTCCATCAATTCCAGTTTCATTCAACTCGTATCAAACTTCAAGATTTCATCTTTTCTCACAGCTATATAGTATTCCTTTGTGTATGTATAGAACAACTTCTTTATCCACTCATCTGTTGTTGGGCACTTGGGCTGTTTCCAGATCTTGACCGTTATAAGTAGTGCTGTAATAAACATAGGTGTACATATGTCCTTTAGGACAAATATTTTTGTGTTCTTGGATAGTTCATGAAACATTTAAATTAAAAGTAACTCAATGAGATTAATATTTTCACTTTATTACCTCAAAGTAATTCCTTTATTTCTACAAGGGATAAAATGCCCCTGAGACTTGAAATAGACTCCCAACTAAAATCTCTGAAGATTGTGAAATGCACACAGCAAGCATAATTTGAAAAGGGACAAAAAATCACTCATTAAAAATATAACTTTAGTGCTACTGTTGAGGAAAAGGGGGTACCTGCTACTGAGGCAGCCTGGGGATGGGCAGGAGGGGGTGTGGGTACACTGGTGGTGGTGATGGGACACTGGTGGAGGGATGGGTGCTGGAATACTGTATTACCAAGAACCAATTATGAACACAGTATGTTTCACTGTGGCATAATAAAATTTTTTTAAAAGAAAGAGGTACTTATCACTTGCAAATCAGACGTCCTCTTTTGGTGAAAATTAGAGATATAAGAAACCCTTAAGTCAATATACTTACTGGCACTTCCGGGACCGGCTGCAATCTCCCCCACGGGTGTGTGTGGGACCACTGCATCTCCGCAGACCCAAGTTGCCCCAGGGAAGAGTGGAAACTCCATCAACGGGAACCAAGGCAAACTGCCTTGGTTTCACCGGCGACCCCCTTGGGGCGCTGCGCTTCTGGGACCAGCTGCAATCTCCCCCACAGGGTGTGTGTGTGTGTGTGTGTGTGTGTGTGTGACCCCTGCGTCTCCACAGACCCAAGTTGCCCCAGGGAAGAGCAGAAACTCCATCAACGGGAACCAAGGCAAACTGCCTTGGTTTCACTGCGGACCCCTTGGGCCCTGCGCACCCGGGAACATCCCAAAACTCAAAACCGTGGTCGCGCTAGCGTGTCCACGTGACCCTCTTACTACCTATCTTGCATGAGGTACCAGTGAACCTTGGTTCCTACATCCTTGCTACCCACCCAAACTCTGCAAACAGACCAGACACCTACTAACTGTACTATCTAGTCACCCAAGACCCCACATTTGCAACCTACAATAGTCATAATGGTAAAAGCAACGCAAAATTCCATCAAGCTCTGTGAGTGAAGTCACTAGTCCAGATGAGCCAAGCAATACCAATGAGTTGTATAACCTCTCTGATAAGGAATTTCGGAAAGAAATGTTAAGGATTCATAAGGAATTCAAAGAAGCAATGGAATGCAAACTCAATAAAATACAAGAGGACATGATAGAAGAAGTGAGGAAAATGCAAATGGAAATGACAGATATTAAAAATGAGTTAAATGAAATGAAAAACACAGTGGAAAGCCATCACAGCAGAATAATAGCTACTGAAGAAAAAATTAGTGATCTCGAAGACGAGTTCCAAAGATTCTCTACACAACACCAGAAGATAGAAAAAAGACTCACAATTACCGAACAGACAACAAGAGATAATCGGGAAAAAGCCAGGAGAAACAACATATGGATCATTGGGGTCCCAGAAGGGCAAGAAGAAAACCCTGATGAAGAAGAAACTGTCAAAGCCATCATTGCTGAGAAGTTCCTGGAACTAAAGAACGCTTGCCTCAAGATCCAGGAGGCCCGTAGGATACCTGCTAAAAGAAAACCCCAACAAGAATACTCCAAGACACATCTTAATTAAAATGACAAAAACTATAGATAGAGATAGAATACTGAAAGCAGCAAGATCAAAGAAGGAAATCACATACAAAGGAACATCTCTAAGATTTACAGCAGACTTCTCTGATGAAACACTCAGAGCCCGAAAACAATGGTGGGATATTGTGAAAAGGCTCAATGAACTGCAGGCCTCACTAAGAATTCTTTACCCGGCCAGACTCACATTCAGATATGAAGGAAAGATACACAACTTCATGGATAAGCAACAACTCAGGAACTTCATGGACTCAAAACCAACTTTAAAAGAAGGACTGAAGGGTCTACTGTAATACGACCAAACCCATAAGCACAACAAGCACAAACAGAAAGATGACACAAAATCCGATGACAATAATCTCTCTCAATGTCAATGGTCTAAATGCACCAATTAAGAGACACAGAGTAACAAAATGGATTAAAAAATTGAACCCAACATTCTGCTGTCTACAAGAAACGCATCTGAATAATCAGAACAAATACAGACTCAAAGTCAAAGGGTGGAAGACCATTCTCCATGCAAACAACTCCTCCAAAAAAGGCTGGTGTGGCCATATTAGTATCAGATAATATAGACTTCAGGCTGAAAAAGGTTAGAAGGGACAACGAAGGCCACTTCTTATTACTTTAGGGGTATGTACACCATAAAGAAATTACACTACTAAACATATATGCACCCAACGAGGGGCCAGTAAAATACATAAAACAACTGCTAAGAGACCTCAAAGAAGACATTAACAGTAGCACAATAATAGTTGGAGACTTCCAACACTGCTCTATCAACGATGGATAGATCAACAAGACTGAAACTCACCAAGGAAATATTGGCCCTGAAGGAAGAAATGGAAGAAAGAGAGCTAGTGGATATATACAGGGCTTTTCATGCCAAAAAAGCTGAATACATATTTTTCTCTAGTGCACATGGAACATTCTCCAAGATAGACCACATGCTGAGCCACAAAGCATACCTCAATAAAATTAAAAAAGATAGAAATTGTGTCAGCTATCTTTTCAGACCATGATGCACTGAAAATGGAAGTTAAACGTACACAGAAACAGGGAGTCAAACCAAACACCTGGAAACTGAACAGCTCACTCCTGAACAACAAATGGGTCATAGAAGAAATCAAACAGGAAATCCAAAGATTTCTGGAAACAAATGAAAATGAAGACACCAACTATAAGAACTTGTGGGACACGGCAAAAGCCGTGTAAGAGGGAAGTTTATAGCTCTGCAAGCATTCATCAGGAAACAAGAAAGGGCCCACATAAATAACCTGACTACACAGCTGAAGACATTAGAAAAAGACCAACAAAAGGAGCCCAACCCAGGCAGAAAAAAAGGAAATAATAAAACTTAGAGAGGAAATCAATGAGTTGGAAACCAAAAAAAAAAAAATCCAAAAGATTAATGAAACCAAAAGCTGGTTTTTTGAAAAAATAAACAAGATTGACAAACCATTGGCAAGACTTGTAAGGACAGGGAAAGAGAGAACCCAAATAAACAGAATCAGAAATAAAAAGGGTGACATCACAACAGAAACCACAGAAATCCAAAAGATCATCAGAGATTACTTTGAGAGCCTGTATGCCGTGAAACATGAGAATCTAGAAGAAATGGATCAATTCCTGAAGTCCTATAACCTCCCACGGCTGAAACAAGAAGACCTCCAATACCTGAATAAGCCTATCACCATTGAGGAAATAGAAACAGTAATTAAAAGTCTTCCCAAACACAAAAGCCCAGGTCCAGACGGATTCACTAGTGAACTCTACCAAACCTTTAAAGAGGACCTACTGCCAGTCCTTTTCAAGCTCTTCCAGGAAATAGAAGAAACAGAAACACTCCCAAACAGTTTCTACAAGGCACATATCACCCTGATACCCAAAGCAGGGAGAGACAACACAAAGAAAGAAAACTACAGACCAATATCCCTGATGAACACGGACACTAAGATCTTCAACAAAATACTAGCAAACAGAATCCAAAGACTCATCAAGAAGATTATACATCATGACCAAGTAGGATTCATCCTGGGAATGCAAGGATTGTTCAACATTCGCAAGTCAATCAACATAATACATCATATCAATAAGAGAAAAAATAAAAACCATATGATCCTATCAATAGACGCAGAGAAAGCATTTGACAAGATCCAGCACCCGTTCATGATTAAAACCCTCCAGAAAATGGGAATTGAAGGGACTTTCCTCAAGATAGTTACAGCCATCTACCAAAAGCCCACAGCAAGCATCATTCTAAATGGGGAAAAGTTGAAAGCCTTCCCCCTGAGATCAGGGAAAAGACAAGGTTGCCCACTCTCACCTCTTTTATTTAATATAGTACTGGAAGTACTTGCCATAGCAATCAGAGAAAAGGACATCAAGGGCATCCAGATAGGCAAGGAAGAAGTCAAGCTCTCATTATTTGCAGATGACATGATATTATACCTAGAGAACCCTAAACTCTCTACCAAAAAACTCCTAGAAACAATAGACGCATATAGTAGAGTGGCAGGATACAAAATCAACACCCAAAAGTCGGTGGCTTTCCTATATACAAATAACGAAAGAGAAGAGAGGGATATTAAGGAAACAATTCCATTCACCATTGTGCCACAGAAAATCAAATACCTAGGAATCAACTTACCCAAGTGTGTAAAGGACCTGTACAAAGAAAACTACAAGACACTGCTCCAAAGATAAAAGAGGACACAAGGAAATGGAAACATATTCCCTGCTCATGGATGGGGAGAATCAACATTGTCAAAATGGTAATACTCCCTAGAGCTCTGTACAGATTCAATGCAGTCCCTATAAGGATACCCATGACATTCTTCAAAAGAAATTGACCAAACGCTCCTGAAATTTGTATGGAACAATAAACCCCCAAGGATAGCTAAAGCAATCCTCGGGAAAAAGAAGATGGGAGGCATCACCTTTCCCAACTTCAAACTGTAATACAAGGCAGTAGTAATTAAAACAGCATGGTATTGGAATAAAAACAGACCTGTGGACCTATGGAATAGAATTGAGTATCCTGACACCCAACTTCAAACACATGATCATTTAATCTTTGATAAAGGTGCAACGAGTCTAAAATGGAGTAAGGAAAGCCTCTTCAACAAGTGGTGTTGGGAAAACTGGGCAGTGACATGTAAAAAAATGAATTTGGACCTGTGTCTAACACCATGCACAAAAATCAGATCAAAATGGATTAAAGATCTCAATATCAGACTTGAATCCATAAAAGTACATTGAAGAAAATATAGGAAAAACCCTCCACGACATTGAAGCTAAAGGCATCTTCAAAGGTGAAACATCACTAACAAAGCAACTAGAAGAAAAGATAAACATATGGGACTACATGAAACTAAAAAGCTTCTGCACCTCAAAAGAAACAGTGACTAAGATACAAAAGCAGTCCACAGAATGGGGAAAGAATATTCACCCAATACCCATCTGATAAGGGGTTAATATCCAGGATATATCAGGCACTGGTAGAACTTTACAAGAAGAAAACAAACAACCCCATCAAAAAATGGGGAGAAGAAATGAACAGAAACTTCAGCAAGGAAGAAATTCGAATGGCCAAAAAAACATATGAAAAAAATGCTCATCATAACTAATCATCAGAGAGATGCAAATCAAAACAACAATGAGATACCACTTTACACCACAGAGACTGGCACATATTCAAAAGAGCAAGAACAACAAGTGCTGGCGTGGATGTGGGGAAAAGGGGACACTCCTCCATTGTTGGTGGGAATGCCGGCTGGTACAGCCTTTCTGGAAAACAATATGGACATTCCTCCAAAGACTAGAAATTGAACTCCCCATTTGACCCAGCCATACCACTCCTGGGAATCTACTCTGGGAAACCAAAAATACGCAGCGGAAAAACCATCCCTACTTTTATGTTCATAGCAGCATTATTCACAATAGCCAGAATCTGAAAGCAACCAGAGTGCCCGAAAATCGATGACTGGATAAAGAAGCTTTGGTACATCTACACAATGAATACTATGCATCTGTTAGGAAAAATGAAGTTACAAAATTTGCCTATAAATGGATGGACATGGAGAAGATTATGTTGAGCGAAATTAGCCAGAAGGAGAGAGATAGATACAGAATGACTGCATTTATCTGCATAACATAAATATATATGTACATATTATGATACCAATATCCAAGGTCAAGTGAAACATATCAGGAGGTCTTGTCAAAGGTGGAAATTATCACAAACGTGTGGGAGTCAGAGGCTAGGTAAGACAGAAAATGGAAAAGTGTGCTAACAATTGTTGAGGGTATTAATGCCAACCTAGAACTGAGCATTAAATAGAGGCAAAAAGATACACATGACAACCCTTTAATGTATGTTCTGTAATCCATAGTCTGGAGGGGAAGGAAAAGAGACAGAAAGAGAAATGGACAGAAATAAAGAACCTGCCATGGAGGAGGGCTGGGGGGGGGGGAGGGAACCGGGGACGTTGGTGGTGGGAGATGGGCACTGGTGGCGGGATGGGTGCTGGAACACTGTATGACCAAAACCCAAATATGAACTTTTTAATTGTATATCTTTGTAATTGTAAAAACAAAAAATTAAAAACAAAACAAAAAATATAGTTACTCATATTTGCCTAGATCCAACTATATTCAACTACACATGGTATTATCAAAAAGTTAATGTGGCTTTCAGAAACCTCATTAGAGGTTTGCTCATTAAAACAACCACACTTGTTGCCATATTGGGTCAATCATTCCTTAAAGCTACCTTCTTGCCAGTGAGGGAAATTAACATTTCTAGGTCACCAGGTTCCATAAATGTATCTACAAATGATGCCCTGGAACCATGAAAGTCATTTTATTTAATGTAGTTGGGCAACTAAACCCCAGAGAGCAAGTTACTCACCCATGTATTTAATGACAGGCTGAGAACTGAGAGCTTGTGCCCTCCTTCCCCACCCCACTTCCTCTCTCTCAGAATGGGTGGATGGAAGTACCTGGGGCTCTGGGGTAGGACAAAACAGGATCAAATTCAAATTCAATGGTACAGTTTTGTGAATCTGTTTTTTGATCTTTGCTCCATTTAGATTTTTCTGGGATGATATTTAACACTCTTAAAATTGGTAACAATGCGGTAGAGATAAAATATAGATGGATCAAAGGAGGGAAAGAGCTATAGCTATTCCTTGGCACAGGTTTATATGAATGCAACTTATTTAGAAACAGAACTGTATGTACAATGTAACCTAACAATTTTGACTTTAGGAACATGGGTTAGTAAATGGAGATATGATTTAGATTTATGCATTAAGATGTCATATGATTATAGGAAAAATTGAAAACATGTC